>WOXC01005900.1:0-331845 GCA_011680675.1 Gymnobelideus leadbeateri | reverse complement strand
GGGGGTAATCGCTCTTGCTTTAACCTCCCTGGATCTGGATTGTGATCTAGGGTGGAAGTTGTGGGTGGGTTTACAGCTTGCCAGAAACGGAAGTTGCCCCCCACACGTTCGGGACGAAAATTCCTCTAGCTGGCCTTAAAGCCATAGTGTGGCAACAAGCCCAAAAGTCAAGCAATCAAGTGGCAACATGCCAAGGCAAAGGAAACAGAAAAATGCAACCCTAGACTCCTATTTTGGGGGCATAGAGCGGGAAAAGGACTGTGAGGTCAGAAGTCCTGCTCCAAAAGCCCCAGAGGAAAACATGAGCGGGTTGCAGGCCATAGAGGACCTTAAGAAGGACTTAAAAATCAAATAAGAGAAGTGGAGGAAAAATTGGAAAGAGAAATGAGAAGGATGCAGGAAAAGTATGAAATGAGGGTCAACAGCCTGACTGAGGAAAACAACACCTTAAAAAATAGACTAACTCAAATGGCAAAGGAGGCCCAAAAGGGCAATGAGGAGAAGAATGCCTTAAAAAGTCGAATTTGCCAGATGGAAAAAGAATCTCAAAAGTTCACTGAGGAGATTCATTCCTTTAGAGTTAGACTGGAGCAAATGGAAGCTAATGACTTTATGAGAAATCAAGATGCTGTTAAGCAGATCCAAACAAATGAAAGATTAGAAGGCAATGTGAAATATCTCATGGGAAAAACCACTGACCTGGAGAATAGATCCAGGAGAGACAATTTAAAAATTATTGACTACCTGAAAGCCATGATCAAGGAAAGAACCTAGAAATCACCCTTCAAGAAATTCTCAAGGAAAACTGCCCTGATGTTTTAGATCCAGAGGGCAAAATAGAGGTTGAAAGAATCCACCGATCACCTCCTGAAAAAGATCCCAAAAAGAAAACTCCCAGGAATATTATAGCCAGGTTCCAGAATCCCCAGATCAAGGAGAAAATACTACAAGCAGCCAGGAAGAAACAATTTCAATATTGTGGAAACACAATCAGAATAGCCCAGGACCTGGCAGCTTCTACACTGAGGGATCGAAGGGCATGGAATATGATATTCCAGAGGGCAAAAGAACTGGGAATGAACCCAAGGGTCACCTACCCAGCAAAACTGAGTATTTTGTTTCAGGGGAAAATATGGTCATTCAGTGGAATAGAGGACTTTCAAGCATTCTTGAGGAAAAAACCAGAGTTGAATAGAAAATTTGACATCCAGACACAAGAAGTAAGAGATGCCTGAGAAGGTAATCAGGGAAAAGAAATCAAAAGGAACTTATCAAAGTTGAACTATTTACATTCCTATATGGAAAAGCAATAACTGTGACTGATGATATCTTTCTCACTATGAAAATAATGGAAGAAGGGGGTGTGGTCATATGAATACATATGTGAATGTGTGTGTATATGGTTACAGTTATATATGGATAGAGGGCATAGGTTGAATTTGTTGGGAAGGGAGAATACTCAAGGGATGAAATTATGAGGTGAGAGAGGAAAGTGGCAAGAGGAGATGGGGAGAGACATGGTAGGGAAAACTATCTCATGTAGGGGAAGTGGTTGCAAAGGAGGGGGAGAATAAGGAAGGCTAAAAAGGCAAAACCACATTCACATTGAATTTCGTTCAGGGAGAAAATGACATACATACTAAATGGGATATCTCAACCTGCAGCAGGATAGGGGGAAGGGGGATGATGGATGGGAGGGCATCCTTGGGGTGAGGGGAGGTTGGAAGTACCCACTATAGAAGAGGGACAGGATCATGTAGGGAATCGACCAGGTGGGGGGTGGGATGAGTGGGAAGGAATTATAAGCAGCCTTGTACAATATATCTACTATGATAATGTTTTGCATAGCTAGACATGTACAACATATACTGAATTACTTATCTCCCAAGAAGGAATGGGTGACAAGGGAGGAAGGAAATGGATCTGAAATTCGAGGTCGTAACATTAAATGTTTCAAATATATATATAAATACTATTATTAATACTCTTTTGCCTATAATTGGGAGATAAGATGTGCAGGCATTGGGACACAAAGATTCATCTTCCTCTAATGGAAAAGTCGATGGGGGTATGGGAGAAGGTATGGGAGAGAGCAGATTGGAGGAAGCGATATCTTGTGGGACTGCTATTATGGGAGGTTGGGTAGGGGAATAATGGGGGGAAAATGATTGTAACTCAAAATCTGGCGGAAATTAATGATGTAAAACAGAAGTTAATAAAGCATCTGTTTAAAAAAAAAAAGATAAGAGTTCTTGTTCTATTTGGATGAGTTTTCCTTGGCTCTTAGATCAGAGAGAAAGAGGTGTGTGTGTGTGTGTGTGTGTGTGTGTGTGTGTGTGTGTGTGTGTGTAAAATATACATGCATATGTATATACTCACTGTAATTTTCTTCCCCTTGTTAGCTGTTTCTATTTTAATTCTAATTGCCTTGATTTTGTTTGTTAACAAGCTTTTCAAATTTATGTAATCTAAATCATCCATTTCATTTTCTATGATCCTTTGGTCAAGGACTCATTTATGCACACTTGTGGAAAGTATCCTTTTTACTCTCATTTATATCTAGAACGTGGAACAGCTCATAAGACAGACAGGAGAAGGAAGAAGGTGGAGTGAGGAAGAACAGTTAGTATGGTATCACAATAGTCCAGGTAAAAAGTAGTGAGAACCTGACCTGTTAGCAATGGAAATGGAAAGGGAGGTGGCAATAATTCCTTCTAGGAAGGATACATTTCTCTTAATGCCCTAGGGAAATTCAGGCCCAGTTAAGTGCAGTGTGAGGCTGAGGGGAAGAGCCTAATCTGAACAGTGAGAATGGAAAGAGTCACCAAAAATGCAATCAGGAGCAACAAATTTCACCCATGAATTCCTATACAAACAAACAGGAAGCCTGAACCTCCTATCTAATAGAAATCAATCTCAGCTAGAAGGTAGACCCTAGAAGACTGTTTATCCTGTGCCCCCTGGTGGCTAAAAGAGGCCAGCATAGTATCCTCTGCATTACCAAAGGAAAACAAATTAAGCTTTCTTTCTGTGACCCTAACATAACAAAATAATAACAACAATAACTTGCCTTTGAATAGTACATTATAATTTACAAAGCACTTTCATAAGTATCTCATTTCAGCCACATAACAACTGTGCTATAAGCAGGGTATGTATTATCTTTCTTTCACAGATGATCTGATAATAAAACCAGACTATTTGGCAACTCATCTACTTTTAACTATGGTTTCAAGCTTTGTAAACAGATGAGTTGATATTTTCCATTATTCCCATTTTGTGCTTTATTTAATACTCTGAGAGAGTCATGATTTCATCATATTCCCTCCACTGGTGTAGATCCTGACCCCTCTCTGCCTTTGTATACAGTTTCAAGACTTGCTGAAGCCCAAAAAACTCATCACAGAAGAATCACATAAGTGAAAAAAACTTCATTTCTTTCCATTTCCCAGAGCCAAACAAAATTACAATGAAAAAAGTCTATGCATCCTGAGAAACCTAGAGAAAACAAGGCTGCAAAGTTCTAAAAGAAATTCTGGAAGCTATAGTACTAGAGTGGGAGAGTAACAGAAAATGGGCCCATTTCAGAACTCATCAAAGGCCACATGGTGTTGAATGACCTACAAAATGAACTTAGAAGAATTTTCTTGATACTTGTTAATAGTATGCTAAATATTTCAAAAGTCAGTTTAGCTTTTTCCAAACGCAAACAAACTTGAAAGGCAGAAAGAGGTTCGAGTTGAACAGAATCTAGGTACATATCAGATGTTTCAGACAAAGACTAAATTCTAGTACTTGTTCGGCTAAGCTCTTTTTTAAACTACTCAGTGGTCAGGTAATAAGAATATGAAAAGCTATGGTTTACTAATCACACTTTTATTCTAGTAACCATGGAAGCAGTTATTTTGTAGGCAAGACAGCCATTTTAATCCATACCCCTCCTTTTCCCTGATGGCTATTCTACTTGCTATGAATTTACACACTTAATCTATAGAGACTGTACTAAAGTATCACTCTGATGGCTCAAACTGGAGGTGATTCTGGGTTATTAAATGTTTTGTTCACAGAGTGAAAGTTCTGGCAGGTCCTATAAGATGGAAATATTTCAAGCATAAGCCCAGTGAATGTCTATGGTCCAGGACCAACCTAGAGTGACTTGGTGCCTGGTACACAGTAAGTACTTCATAAGTGCTCTATCTAGTTTCTCTCTCTCTCTCTCTCTCTCTCTCTCTCTCTCTCTCTCTCTCTCTCCCCACCTTTTTCTCCTCCTCCTCCTCTGTCTTTCTGTCTCTCTCTTCTCCTCTCTCTTCTTCTTTCTCTCTCTTCCTGTCTCTCTCTCCTCTGTCTCTCCCTCTCTCTCTCCCCTGCATGTGCACACACAGGCACATGCACACACACATGGTTGGCTAGAGGGCAATGAATTTTTCAGCCACTGAAACTCTTGAAAATCATCTAAGTTATAGAGGGGCTATAATCTCTATTAAAGCAATGAAGTTACAGATCTAGAGATGTCCTAGTATTACAACACTTATACATCCTTGAAAAAATATAACAATATAACAAAATATAATAATAGGGGCAGCTAGGTGGCATAGTGGATAGAATGCCAGCCCTAGAATCAGGAGGATCCAAGTTCAAATCTGTCCTCAAAATATTTACTAATTGTGTGATCCTGAGCAAGTCAAAAATATAACAATACACAAAATATTAGGAATGTGATCAAAGAAAAAGATGTTTAGTGGCCTTACCAGAAGAAGAAATGATCAGTTTCAGTAACTACTTAAAATAAGACTTAGGCTTTCAAAAGAGAATTTGTTGTTTTTAGAAACATTTTTCACCTAAGGGATTAATTTTAGCAAACTAAAGTATATGTTATATGCTACTATTTCATTCTAAACTCAACTGACAATTTAAAAATATTCCTCTAGAATCCTACTGGGTACTTTAGGTTACACTGTTGCCAAATTTTTAAAAAATCACCTTGAAAAAATAAAATAATATTATTTCACATTGATTTTTATATGTTGTTTGCCATAATGAGGTTTGAAATCTAATTAAATTTTCTAATAAATTTCACTCGTATTGCTTCTATGATGATGAAACCACACTTTAGCAGAGATATATGTTCTTGCTTTGTCACTGATACTGATTACATTTAGGTAGGATACCACTTTTAACAGGATCACAGACCTAGAGCTGGCAGGGGAGCTCTGAGGCCATCTAGTCCAACCCCTTTGGTTGACAGATAAAGAAAATGAAACTCAGACAAGTTAAGAGCCTTGCCCAAGGTCAAGTGGATAGTAACTGGCAAAGGCAGAATTCTGAGCCCAAGATCTATGAATCCAAAGCCACTTTCCTTTCAAGGCTGCCTCCCTTTGCGGGGGTGGGAGTGGGGAGAAGAGGAAAAAAAAATCTATTTAAGAGACAACAGGCAGCTCTATATAACTTGAAAATCAGACCAATCATCTAAATTCTTCTCAAAGTTAAAGTTAGTACCTGGAAGAGAAAAAGGCCTGTAGGAAGTAATATCAATCTTTTTAGACTGCTAGGATATTACTTATTAAACTGAAAAAGTAATTCATGAACTCTTGAGCTGTTTGAAACGTATCTTTCAAAGTGCCTACTGCCAATTTATGTATTAGGAGGTCTCTCCAACTACTTAGCATCTTTATTTTCAAAAAAAGTAGAAAGACTTGAAGCTATTTGGCACTCACATTTGGCCTCTAAGGTCAATATATATTATTATATTTATTT
The DNA here is from genome assembly GCA_011680675.1 of Gymnobelideus leadbeateri. Lineage (NCBI taxonomy): Eukaryota > Metazoa > Chordata > Mammalia > Diprotodontia > Petauridae > Gymnobelideus > Gymnobelideus leadbeateri. The sequence continues at coordinate 326,091 of WOXC01005900.1, read as the reverse complement.
TATAAATGAGAAAAAGAAATAAAGAACTATCTGAGTGAATTTCCCAAACTTACCGATTTAGGGGCACATGGTTAAAGTCAAACACAAACAGTGCCCTCCTTGCCTGTGTATCTAAGCAAACTAGGCAATTCAGATCATTTCAGACCCCAAAGTGCTATTCTTTCCCAAAGTGGGCTTTTCTTTCCATTCCAAAGAAAATGTATTTTAGTCTAAAGGTTTTTCATTCTAAAGAGTAGTAAATAAAATCAGTTTAAATACAGGCAGTGATTAAGTGGCTTTAGGAAATGTCAAATTTCTTCATTTATAAATCAACCATAATAAGAAGAAAGAATTCCCTTTGTGATGCTCACTTCTTGTCAAAGGTAAATGAAACCTTCTTCTTGTTATATTTATAATGGTCATTTCTAATTAACAAAGTTTAATGCACGTTTGGACAATTCTCAATTTTTTCCTTAAATCGTTGGAAACATCTTATGGGTTCTGGTCTATCCCTTCCCCCTCCAGTCCACCCCCACTCCCTCTCTCTCTCCCAGACTCAGGTCTGGGAAGACCTAAGTTTAGGTCCAGCTTCTGACACATATTGGCTGTGTAGCCTTGGGCAAATCACTTAACCCTCAAGGGTTTACAGAGGCCCTTGTCTAAGACTAAATTGCAGAGAAGTACCAGTTACAGAGTTTACTGGCTTAATTTTTTAATCTTTCTTTTTTGTTCTGCCTTTTTTTTAATGAAAGGAGAGAAGCTATAAAATTCTATCAACACATTCCACATTTGGTAAATAGACTTTGCCTCCCCAAAAACACCACAGTGAAGAGTTAGATCTTTTCTGCCCAATAAGCTCCTTCCTATAGCAGCTCAGGGCTCACAGGTGCACGTAAAGAATCCACAAGTTGGCTAACTACACTAAAGGGGAATGACTTAAAGGAAGCCCTGAAAAAAACAGGTTGAGCCTTAAGTTCATTGATCACTGATATGGAGCTAGAAGGGGATGGAGAGATTATCTAGTCCAACACCTCAATTTTACAGCTGTGGAAACCAAGATCTGGAGAGGTTAGAGCCAAAGGGGGTTGTGGCCAAAGTCACAGAGGTAGTGGGTCAAGGATCTGGGCCCAGCTCCTATCATTTCTTTTTTTTTTTTAAATTAAACAAATGCTTTATTAACTTCAGGTTTACATCATTCATTTCCACCAGATTATGAGTTACATTTTTCCCCCATTTTTCCCTACCCACCACCCCAGAATAGCAGTCCCACTAGATATCCCCTCATCCAATCTGCTCTCTCCCATATCTTCTCCCATATCCCCTTCGACTTTGCCATTAGGGCAAGGTGAATCTCTGAGTCCCAATGCCTGGACATCTTATGAAACATTTAATTTTAAAACTTTGATTTTCAGATCCATTCCCTTCCTCCCTTGTCACCCACTCCCTTTGAGAAGATAAGCAATTCAGTATGTGTTGTACATGTATAGCTATACAAAACATTACCATAGTAGATATATTGTAAAAGACTGCTTATATTTCCCTCCCACCCATCTCACCTCCCACCTGGTCCATTCCCTACTTTGATCCTGTCCCTCTTTGATATTGGGTACTTCCAACTTCCCCTCCCCCCAGAATACCCTCCCCTTCCTCAATCCCCCTCTCATCCCCCTTTCTCCTACTCAGGAGAGTGAGTGAGGGTAAGATATTACATTTAGTATGTATGTGATTCTCTCCTTGAGCCAACTTCAATGAGAATATGCTTTTGCCTTTTTGCCTTCCTGTTCTTCCCCTCCCTGCAACTACTTCCCCTTGCCTCTTCTACATGAGATAGTTTGCCCTACCCTGTCTCTCTCCATCTCCTCTTGCCACTTTCCTCTCTCACCTCTTGACTTCACCCCTTAAGAATCATCCCTTCCTTGGGGCGGCTAGGTGGCACAGCGAGCAGAGCACCGGCCCCGGAGCCAGAAGGACCTGAGCTTGGATCCGGCCCTAGACACCCAACACACAAACAAAAACCCAGCCGCGTGACCCTGGGCAAGTCACCCAACCCTAATTGCCCTCCAAAAAAAAAAAAGAATCATCCCTTCCCATCAAATTCAACCTGTGCCCTCTATCCATGTATACCTGTGAACATATGCCATGTACCCTTCTTTAATTATTTTCATAATGAGAAAGGTTTCATCAAACACAGTTATTGTTTTTCCATGTAGGAATGTAAATAGTCCAACTTTGATAAGTTCCTTTTGATTTCTTTTCCTTGATTACCTTCTCAAGCATCTCTTGCTTCTTATGTCTGAATGTCAAATTTTCTATTCAACTCTGGTTTTTTCCTCAAGAATGCTTGAAAGTCCTCTATTCCACTGAATGACCATATTTTTCCCCTGAAACAAAATACTCAGTTTTGCTGGGTAGGTGACCCTTGGGTTCATTCCCAGTTCTTTTGCCCTCTGGAATATCATATTCCATGCCCTTCGATCCCTCAGTGTAGAAGCTGCCAGGTCCTGTGCTATTCTGATTGTGTTTCCACAATATTGAAATTGTGCTGCCTGCTCTCAGAGCACTGCGCTGGCTGCTCCCTGCAGAGCTGCTGGGCTGTCCTCAGCAGGAGGTTAGCTTCTCTGTGCTGTTCTGTGGGTGCTGTGGCTCCAGAAGTTGTTCGGAGCTCCCTTTCACATTGTTTGAAATTTGTGTGGGGCAGAGCACATTGGAAATGCTGTTTCTACTCCGCCATCTTGGTTCCGCCTCCCCCCCCCCGCCCCCCCAGCTCCTATCATTTCAATGCATACTCCTTCTACTGCCCCACTGAGCCTTTCTTAAGTGATACCATCAATTAAAGCAATTTCCTCCACTTCTTTTGGCAAAGTGTGTTCATGGGATTTCTTCTAAGATACTATGTTCCACTAGTGTGGAACCTAGCAGATATTTCATATTTCGTTTTTACTGTGACCCATTGAATTTTACCTACCAAGTCTGGCTTGAGTCGAAAAGTCAAAGGAAGGGAGTAACACATTGCATACAGGGTTGTAAACACTGAAGAGCTCCAAGACTGCTGGACCTCCCGACTCCTTGGAATGCGATGAGTTGTGTACTAGAAGGAAAGAGAAAACCCAACTATCATGTTAGATTGCCACTACAGTAAAATATTACCACTCACTAGCATCAGCACGAATCACTCTTTTGCTTAGTCGTCTTTTCTTGTCTAAGCACTTCCAAAACACAAAGCTTATTTTATTCTCTTAGTTGGATAAAACACACCCAACTGAAAAGTTTAGGATCACAAAGTTTTTAGAGGTAGAAGGCATCTCAGCAACCACCTAATCTTATTCCAAAAACATGTTAAAAATCTTAAGTTTCCACATAAAGCAAACAATTAACCTTCTAAACAAGCCTGCACGATTCTCTTCTTTGAGCCTGAGGAAATCCTATTCTTTAAAGCACAAAAGGGGAGAAGAATCCCTCTCCCATCTTCTTTGAATGCCAATGTTTTAACATATTTGACCTTAACACACTTCACCGGTCATGGAATCATACAATTTCAGAGTGGTCCATCTAGTCCAGAAAATCCTTAAAAAATAATCCCCTCTAAAACATACTGGTGGCACAGTGGATAGAGTGCTTGGCATGGAATCAGGAAGACTCATCTGATGAGAAGCTGGTGTGAACAGGGATCTGTGTCTTGGCTTTGGCAGGCTCCTTCCCTTAGGACTCAATTATGTGAAATGCAGGGTTACTTTGAGAGGCAAAGGCTAACCTTCTGGAGGACAAAGGAAAATGGCTGGAACCCAGCCTGGAGAGTGAGCAAAGGGGCTGTATGAACTTAAACTGAGAAAGTCTTTCTGGGGTCAAAGCAGTATAAATGCTGTTTTGAAGCTCCTCTAAAAACTCCTTGATACAAAACTCAGAGTGACCTTGAGAGACAAGCTTCCCTGTTTCTAGGCTCCTCTGTTCCCCTGAGTCATCACCACATTACATACTTCCTTTACTTAGTTATACTGTCCAAAATTTTACACAGAGGCCCATTTGGATTACAGAACAGCATGAGGTATTGCAAGCTAGTTACACATACCTCCTCATTAATTAGATTAAATTTGTTTCTTCCTAATACCTAGTTGAGATCCATTAGCCTGAGGAAAGGACAGAAGGGGGATAGGTGAGTTTGAAACATGGATGAGTTTGGAACATTGGGGCAAGGCAAGACTGGATGGGGCAAGCAGTTAGTTTGACTGCCAAAAGATCAAATGAGGGCAAAGGAGAGGGATTCAAAACAGGAAGAAAAAGGAGCAAAAAGGAAGGTGGGAAGGCATCACAAACAAGTTTCTACTATGCCTTAATTTTTGTCAATGAGGAGTTTCACCTTTTCCTTCTTCCAGATACCTGAAAGGAAAACTTGACTCCAAAACTAGAGAGGCCTGAGGGAATCCTCAGGCTGCTGTGGCTCTTCTTTTCAGAAAACAGAATCCAGAATACAGGGTCTGCCTAGCCCATCATCCTATGGATCCCTATCATGCAACGGAAAGAACATTGGCTTTAGAAGTCCTGGGTCCAAATACAGCCACTCCATCACCTCTGTGGCTCATCTGGGATCCCATTTCCTTAGCTAGAAAAGGAGGGGCCTAGACCAAATGATATTTAAAATTCCAACCAATTCTACAATCCTATGATTAATTAAAATATAGTATTTTTTAAAGTGAAACTAAGTAGAGTATAAAGAAAAAACCCTAAATGTTTATTTATTCAAGGAATTTGCCTTCCAAGATATAACCATACCTGACCTTCAATACATCTGAACATATATTCTTTTAGTCTTGGGCAGATGTAACATATAGATATAGAAAAGGAGAATGAAGGCACTTATATGGAACATCAAATCTAGAACTGGAGAAAGAGGGAAGGCAAGGAGATGATTGCTCTGTCCCAGAGACTGAGTCCTCCTTTCCTTTATCCCATGACTGCACAGGATGAGTGCTCATCCCATTGCATGATACAAAAGAATACAAGGGAGAATCAGAGGGGCATATTTTGATCTTAACAACTTTCCTTTTGAAAATCATGGAGACAGTGATACGATCAGAGATGTACATGAAATAAAATCAGATCTAATTCACCCAGGGCTCCAGCAGATAGTAATAACTCAAAAGGAACAACTGAGAAGACCTTCACTACCTGTTGTGGCTCCCAGCTTAAAAAGCAGGGTAATAGTATTAGGTCTCTTCCTGACCTTCTCCATGAACTCCAAGAAGCAGAATGAAATTCATCAGGAAGTTGCAAGTAGACAGTTTCCTCCTCCTCTTCCCTGTTCCTCCCCCTCATTCCCTTCCCTTCTTCCACCTTCCCCCTCCATTCCACTTCTCCTCCTGGCTAATCCCCATCCAGACTCCTGAGCAAACCAAATTGCAAGGAGTTTACAGGATGTGTACAAAGTCCAATAAATGCCTAGATTTGGTTGTGTTGATGCCTCCATCCTAAAAAGCTGCCTCACCCCCACCCCGCAGTGTACTTTCTTCTTTGTCTCTGGCATCACCAACAATCAGTGGACAAGATTCCTCTAGGGAAGGGCTTGTAATCAAGGTTTAGCTCCCTATAAGGAAGTGTTCTTTGTCTATTCAGAATAATATGTGTATGTATATTTATATGCATGTACATATATATATACACACATTCACACCTGTGTATAACATACATATGTTTAGAATTACAGTTTGTATTACTAGTTATACTTTTATGTCTAACCCTCCAAAAGAGCTGCACACTCAGTGAAAACAGAAGTGTCATACTTTTGCTTAAACATAATGACTTGTAATACTCCCACAAGAAACGTGTTAATTAGCTGATTAAACATACCAATAGAGGTATGCTAGATGCTATCAGTAGGAAGCCTTGAAAGTGGAATTATTAAGTATGAGTAAGAATAGTAAAAACTTAAAAGGAAACAGAAAATTTTTGTAGAATTTCCTGAAGCTTAATGGAATGCTGAATAAAACACCACCATAGTATGAAATAGGCAAGTGGGTATGACGGTATATAAGATACCAGACTTGGAGTCAGTAAAACTCATCTTCCTGAATTCAGATCTAGCCTCAGACACTCACTAGCTGTGTGACCTTGGGCAAGTCACTTCAACCTGTTGCCTCAGTTTCCTCATGTGTAAAGTAAGCTGGAGAAGGAAATAGCAAAGCGCTCTGGTATTTTTGCCATGAAAACCCCAAATGGAGTCATGAAGAGTCAGCCATGACTGAAAAACTACTGAACAACAACACTGTATGAATACTAGTAATTTTAAAAGTCTGCTTTAAAATGACTACACTGCTAAGAACCACAGAGCTCTCTGGAAGTAAATTCACAACGTAAATTAAATAGCACATCCTTGTGATTTATGTGGAAATTATTTTAACCAAGGAATCCTGATGGCATCATCAACCACAAAAGTATAAATCAAGTTGGTCTATGAAATCATTCTTTGATCTTACTAAATCCTGCAATTCACTGCAATTAATGTATTATCTTTATGAATGCAGTATTATTGCAGAACTCTGGAAAAACTAAGAAATCTTTACTTGGTATGACAAGCAAATGAAATGAAAAGATAAACTTTATATAACCAAGAAGTGGTTTTAGTTCTCTTTTGCAATTGCTTCTTAAATGACATCATATGTAATATATATTCCAAAATAAACTATGGCAGCCTGTTTGATTACAACAGATTGTCTGAATGATTCATTATTCTATCTTATGCATGGCATGCTATAATAGCTGACTTTTACATGGTGCTTTCAATATATTATCTCATTTGATTCTCACAAGAACCTTCTAAGATAAGTATTACGTATATTATTAGGCCTCATTTACAGATGAGAAAACCAAGTCTCAGAGAAGTTAAGTGTTTTACTAATAAGTCATGATAAAGATTTTGAAAGACAGATGAGGGAGATATACATTCTAGGCTTGGGAGGTGGCACGCACAAATGCATGGAAGTGGGAAAGAATGTGCCAAATGTGGGGAACAGCTGGTAGTTCAATTTGGCTAGAATATAGGAGTGCAGGAGGGTAATAAGAAATGAAACTGAAATGTGGAATGGAGCCAGACTGGGGAGGGTCTTAAATGCCAGAATAAGGAGATTATAATTTACGCTATAACCAATAGGGAGACACTGAGGGATTTTTAGCAGAAGAGTAAAACAATCAGACCTGTGCATAAAGAGAATTGTTTTGATGGTTACTTGGAGAATGAACTGAGAGGGGCTAGACTGGAAGTCAACAACAAATAAGGCTACTACAAAGTTTAGGTGAGGACCTAAATCAGGGTGGCAATAGGCTGGTAAAGAGAAAGTGACAGGTTTGAGAGAGGTTGTAAGGGTAGGATGACAGAAGCTGGCAATTTATTAGATGAGAGATGAGAGAGCAAGAAGAAGTCGAAGATTTCAAGCCTGGGCTACTAGGAAGATGACAATGATGATGTCATCAACAGAATTAGGGAAGCAGGAAGAAGGGAAGATTTGGGACATGCTGGGTTTGTGTAAATGCCAAATATCCAGATAAAATGTAAAACCGGCAACTTGAAGATACAATAATGAAGTGCAGAGGAGATAAGAGGTGTGTGTGTGTGTGTGTGTGTGTGTGTGTGTGTGTGTGTGTGTGTGTGTGTGCGTGTGTATGTGTGTACCTATATTAGAAAAAAGTATGTATGTGTGTAGGCATACACATACACATATACATACATAAATATATAATATATGCATCTCTATCTCTATCAGACACACACATCTCTTTGGAAATCTGCATAGAGTTGAAAGTGAATTCACTAAGTAAGATCACCATGGGGAAGACACAGAGAGAGAAAAGACGGCATAAACAGGGTCTCAGGGACAAATCACACTAAGGGGGAAAGGAAAGAGACTCAAGTACTGGATAGGAGAACCAAGTAAGAACAGTACCATAAAGGCCAACATGGCAAGGCAGGATCCAGGAAGGGAGGGCGACGAGTGACGCTGCAGAGAAGTATGGAGGGTAAGTAAACTAGCATAGGACCTTGTATATATGGTATGTCCCTTACATAGAGTGTGCCCTTAATAAGTGATTGAATGGTTCATTCCTGACATTGAATGTACCCCGAGAAAAACCTTTGGATTAGTAATGAAGAAGCCATTTGGGAAAGAAGTTTCAGGAGATGGGTGGGGCCAGAAGCCAGACTGCCAGGGACTGAGGAGTGATGGCACTTTTAGGCTACATCAAGAGAAAAACAAAGAAAGCGTGGTCCTATTATACTATGGAGTCCTGAGTACAGGTCTGGATGGCACACACTTTAGGAAGGACATTTATAAAATGGAGAACATAGAGGAGGTGGTAATCACAATGGAGATGGGACCTCACAATATTATCAGAACTAGAAACAATGGGTAGAAGTTGAAGACAGATTTTGGCAAGATGCAGTGGAACAACCTTCTTTATACAATTAGAGTCACTCAAAAGTACCCAATGAGGCAATGAGTTCCTTCTCACTGGAGGTCTTTAAGAAAAAACTGGAGGATCATTTGCTGGGTCTCCTAGAGTGAGCATTCTCAAACAGGTGTGAATTGGGCTAGGTGGCCTCTGAGCTCCCTTTCAACTTTGAGATTTTGTTATTCTGTGAGGGAGTGGTTAGGAAATGGAGGCAGGGAGGGTCCAAGTTTAGCAGTGAAAGGAAAAAGATTTGTAGCTTGAGGAAATGTCAAGGTCAAGGCAAAGTTTGTTTTATTAATTTATTTTAAACTTAAACACTAAAACTTAAATACACAATAAAAAAGAAAAAAAACACATTACAAACAAAACAAAAAAAACTTAAATACAAAATAAAAGAAAACAAAGTATTGCCATGTGCACAGCAGAACATGAGGAGATTCAAAATATAGAGCAATAAATTTTCATTTCAAGAAAGCCTGCAGAATGAATACTGAACACTGTGCTCAGCTGTCCATCTTTTCTTCTCTTCCTAGTGAGTTCTTTTGTTCTCTGCTGTGCACTTTCTACTTTGTTCTTTTTCCCCCTCCCCCAAGAAGGCTACAATTAAGTGCAGATATATTTATATTTATACATACACAAACACACAGATATCTATATAAACACACAATATATGTATTATATATACACACATATACACATATACATACACATGCATACACTTATATACACAGATATATTTAGATATCTATAATTATAATCATACATAGACATATGCATTTATACGCATCTCTGGAAGACTGTACTATCACTTCTTTGTCCTCTCTTTCTCTGCAGGTGGATAACCTCTTCCTTTATAAGCCTGAGTCTTTCCAAAATTGTTTTTTTTTTTTATGTTTTTTAAGGATAGGTGACACCTGAGCATTTATGATGATTCAAAGAGGGGCAAAAATGAAGTCTATCTTTGTCCTTGCTACACAAATAGGGTTTATACTAAAGCAAATGAAGGGGAAAGAAAAATCTCAGAAAGTATAATTAAGCTACTTACGAGAACAGTTCTGGAAAAGCAACACATATCAAAGAGAATCAAAATTTTGTACCAACCTGTACCAGAGCAAGAACCTTCTTTAACAAGTAGTCATCCAGCCTGTGTGTGAAGACCACCAGTAAGAAGGAACCTACCGGGGCGGCTAGGTGGCGCAGTGAATAGAGCGCCGGCCCTGGAGTCAGAAGGACCTGAGTTCGGAGCCGGCCTCCGACACCTAATCCGCACAAACAAAAACCTAGCCGTGTAACCTTGGGCAAGTTACTTAACCCCAATTGCCCTAAAGGGGCGGCTAGGTGGCGCAGTGAGTAAGAGTGCCGGCCTCGGAGTTGGGATGACCCGAGATCAGATCTGGCCTCAGAAAATGAGCGCCCACGCATAAATAATGACTAGCCGTGTAACCTTGAGCAAGTTACTTAACCCCAATTGCTTTAAAAAAAAAAAAAAAGAAGGAACCTACCAGCATTGTGACAACTCATCCCACTTTTGGAGAGCTTTAATATTTGGTAAATTTTTTCTTATATGATACCTAAATCTGCCTCCCTTTAATTTCTGCCTATTGCTCCTGGTTCTATCTTACAGGGCCAAGTACAACAAACCCAATCCTTCCTCCATGTGATGGCCCTTCAGATACCTGAGCACAGTCATCATGTCCCTAATGAATCTTCTCTCCTCCAAACTAAATGCCCCCAGTTCTTTCAACCAATTCTCATATAACACGAACCTAAGGCCCTTTACCATCCTGGCTGCCTTCTCTTGAATGCTTTCTAACTTATCAATGGCCTTCCTACAAAGTTAAACCCAGAACCAAACGGAATACTTCAGATATAGTCTGACTAAGGCAGAGTTCTATGAGTCCAAGAGATGTATTTGCAAATCATTATGTTCAATGAGACAGGCATGAGACCCTACTGACCAATACCTTGTTTTAGTAGTTAAAAAATAATAATACTGCATCTACAAAATCGTTTTAATCCAGACTTTTCATTACTGTCTTCTATCCAAAATAGATCGGGTTAATGAGATTTTAGTTTATATGTCAAATGATTCTTCCTACAGTTAAATTCCATTATTAAAACAAAGAGAAAGAAACTTTTACACAGGTAGAGACTAAATATATTACATGTGTACATTATGCTAACTCTCACAATGTAACTGCTGAAGAATTCTTAAAATCATGAGCTGCAACCCAGTTTACAAGCAGAAAAGAGCTTATTTTTCAGTGTTCCTTGTAATTTGAAATTTGTTTTAAAGTAATATATCCCAGTAGTGCTAAGTTGAAAATTAAAAGGCTATAATGTTAAAACAAAGTTTTTGTACATGGTATGTTAAGTTAGCACCCCACCTTGTGGGAAAAAATAGGTATTGTTAAATAAAGTCCACTTACTGAGTCCATCGTTTTGAATCACTATTTTGTGGTTAAAAAAAATTCTGAGGTACTGAGAAAAAATAACAAATATTCAGAAACTACACAATGTAGAAATTGACACTAATTTACACATAAAAGAGGGATGGAAAAAAATCTGTTAAAGTGATAGAAAATAAAAGTACATGTTACAAAATTAGAAGCAAATTGTTCTTTTGACCATAAAGTAGATTCTTCCAGGGGCACCAACAATTCACTTCTTTAGCCTACAAACATCTCACTACAATAAGTACAGTATTTTTTGGCCCACTAAGTTGTATGTTCATTTCTAAATATTCCTCAACTGCCCAGAATTCCTACACAAGAACATACTGTGAGGTGAACCCTTTTATAGGTACTCACCAACTCAAAAACAATTATGATCCAAAATTCCTTTGTAGTAGGACTGTTTGAAACTGAATAGATTTGACCGTCAGACATAAATACCAATATACCACTCACCATGATCCCCTGACCCTTTTATTGAGAAGACTCACGTGATCTGTCCTTGCTCTGTCATCTCCCTCCCCAGCTCGTGTCCCATTGCAATACTGCTCTATGTTTGCACTTAACCTTTCCTTTTCTCCCTCTGGTCTCAGCATGAAGTGGCCCTCTCTTCTTGCCAAAACTGATCTTTTCACTTGTTCCCCTGATCCCATCTCCTCAGGGACCTTTTTTCCTTCTCATCTCTAGTCTCTTCCTTTTTAAAAAATGACATTTTCATTTCTGTTAGCAGACATGCTCAGGTCTCCCCATTCTTTAAAAAAATGTGTATGTATAAAAAAATGTATGTATGTATAGCTTGGTCCCGGTTCCCCTTCAAAGCATTACTTATTTTCCTCCAGGGCAAACAGCTTAAATTTTCTGAGAGAAATGTCTTGATTTCCCTTTTGCTGCTATCATAGATTATCTTGTATCTTTTTTATTTGTATACATGCCCCATTAGAATCTTATAAATGTTTAAGGGCAGGGAACTAGGTCATCTTCATGTGACTAATGCAGAGGACACCAGCACAGTATCTTAAGTACCCTTCCCTTTCCTCCTTCACAGAGTGTTTTTGTTGAGTTGTTTCAGTCATGTCTGTCCGACTCTTTGTGACCCCATTTGGGATTTTCTTGTCAGAGATACTGGAGTGGTTTGCTATTTCCTTCTCCAGCTCATTTGACAGATGAGGAAACTGAGGCAGAGTTAAGTGACTTGCCCAAAGTCACACAGCTAATACGTATCTGAGGCCAGATGTGAACTTAGGAAGACTCATCTTCCTGATTCCAAGCTCTCTGTTTTTATCCACAACCACTTAGCTGCTCCTTACATAGATTCTTAATATATGTTTGTTGAATTAAATTCACTGCTCAAGTTCTAAAAGGGGTAGTCTAAACGCATTAACTCCACTTTGGGGTAGCTCTAATGTTTGGAAGCTTTTCCTGACATCAAATCTAAGTCTGATTCCGCAACTCCTATGTACTGTTCCTGGTTCTACCCTCTAGAGGAACAACAAAGGTATTTCCTCTTCCACATGACAACCTTTCAAACCTTGGCCATCTTGTCTTTCCTCCTCCTTCTCTCCAGGCTAAACCCCTTTCATCTCCTCAGCTCTTCCTAATTTTCTCATATCTACCTTCCACATGCACTCCAGAACTCTCACCTGTCCCCTAAAAGAGCAAACAACAATTTTCTGATTGGCTAAACTCTGCTATCTACTTATCAAAGGATGGCCGGAGTAGAAACAGCACCTCCAAGACTCTCTCCCCACAGTTTACCTCCAAACTATGTAAAAGGGGACTCTGAACAACTTCTGGAGCCCCAGCACCCAAAGAATGACACAGAGAAGCTAACCTCCCACTGAGGACAGCCCAGCAGCCCTGCAGGAAGGGCCAGTGCAGCGCTCTGGGAGCCAGCAGCGCAGGGCACAGCATGCGGAGAGCTGAGCCCAGGTCCCGAGGTTTTAGCCCCAGGGCAGCCGGGCCAACAGCCAGCTGGAGGGACCCCAGAACACCAGCAGCTGTGGGGATTCCAGAATGGTCAACACAGACATGCCTAGGACAAAGTGAGAGGTTAGTGCCCTATGGACTTTGGGACCAGTATTTGGGGAACGTCAGCTTCCTCCCCTGGGGGCTAGAAGCCACTGAGGAGACACGCCATTTTGCAGTTTTCAGTGTCGGCTCCAGCTCCTGGCCTGCGAACTATAGGGAGATCCAGTGATCAGTCTTGGGGGGGTAATCGGTCTTGCTTTAACCTCCCTGGATCTGGATTGTGATCTGGGGTGGAGGTTGTGGGGCGGGTTTCCAGCTTGCCAGAAACGGAAGTTGCCCCCCCACACGTTCGGGATGGAAGCTCCCCTGTCTGGTGGCAGAGTTCTACTGTGGCAACAAGCCCAAAAGTCAAGTAATTAAGTGGCAACATGCCAAGGCAAAGGAAACAAAATAAACAGAAAAATGAAACATTAGACTCCTATTTTGGGGGCAAAGAGGATCGAAGCATGGAACAGTCAGAGGACTGTGAGGTCAAAAATCCTGCTCCAAAAGCCCCAAAGGAAAATATGAGTGGGTTACAGGCCATAGAGGACCTTAAGAAGGACTTTAAAAATCAAATAAGAGAAGTGGAGGAAAAATTGGGAAGAGAAATGAGAAGGATGCAGGAAAAGTATGAAATGAGGGTCAACAGCCTGACTGAGGAAAACAACACCTTAAAAAATAGACTAACTCAAATGGCAAAGGAAGCTCAAAAGGGCAATGAGGAGAAGAATGCCTTAAAAAGTCGAATTTGCCAGATGGAAAAAGAATCTCAAAAGCTCATTGAGGAGATTCATTCCTTCAGAGTTAGACTGGAGCAAATGGAAGCTAATGACTTTATGAGAAACCAAGATGCTGTTAAACAGATCCAAACAAATGAAAGAATAGAAGGCAATGTGAAATATCTCATGGGAAAAACCACTGACCTGGAAAATAGATCCAGGAGAGACAATTTAAAAATTATTGGACTACCTGAAAGCCATGATCAAAGAAAGAACCTAGAAATCACCCTTCAAGAAATTCTCAAGGAAAATTGCCCTGATGTTTTAGATCCAGAGGGCAAAATAGAGGTTGAAAGAATCCACAGATCACCTCCTGAAAAAGATCCCAAAAAGAAAACTCCCAGGAATATTATAGCCAGGTTCCAGAATCCCCAGATCAAGGAGAAAATACTACAAGCAGCCAGGAAGAAACAATTTCAATATTGTGGAAACACAATCAGAATAGCCCAGGACCTGGCAGCTTCTATGCTGAGGCATCAAAGGGCATGGAATATGATATTCCAGAGGGCAGAAGAGCTGGGACTGAACCCAAGGGTCACCTACCCAGCAAAACTGAGTATTTTGTTTCAGGGGAAAATATGGCCATTCAATGGAATAGAGGACTTTCAAGCATTCTTGAGGAAAAAAAACAGAGTTGTATAGAAAATGTGACATCCAGACACAAGAAGCAAGAGATACCTGAGAAGGTAAATCAGGGAAAAGAAATCAAAAGGAACTTATCAAAGTTAACCTATTTACACTACTTATCAAAGGATACTTATGTTTTGGTGGCTCAGCTCTGCACCAAAACCAATTTCTTCATCAAAATGAATGCACATAGGTTAAAGTGGTTTTGTTATAACAGGACTGGGGGCAGGGAACATACCTTTATGAGGAAAGGGGGCAGGGAGAAGTATGCCTTTACATTAGTCAATTAATGCAGTCCAGATATCTAGATAGCAGATATCAGTTTTGCTTGAGGGGAAAGCTAACATCTTTTGGACTCTCTACTTATATTTTTTGAGAAATAACTACATATTATTTATTCTACTATTGGATACCAAATGTGTGCTGAGCCTTGCACATGACCTCCTTGGTCGAGTGGTGGAAAGAGCACTGGTCAAGAGACACCGGGTCAAATCCCAGAATATATGATCTCAGACTCATGTCACCTAGCCTCTCAGATGATGTTACACATTATTAGCAGACTCGTATTGCTTAGCATTCCTCAGGAAGGGAGTGGGAGGAAAGAAAGAGGGAAAGTTTGTGGCTTATGCAGCCTCAAGAAATTAATATAAAGCTAGTGGCCAAGACTTGTCATCTTTCATTGTACTTCTGATCAGGATCTTTTAAAACTAAAGGCATAGACAAGACTGCCAAACAAGCCTGAGACAATCCGTATGGGTGATAAGCTTGATGCATGGAGACTCCAGGTAGGGGCTGCTCTGTCTCTGGTTACAGGGGTAGCAGACCGTGCCTTCCTTAGTCATCTGGAGATGCCCAAGCTGACAGAGAGACCACAGTCACTTGGATGTTAGAAGCTCCTGAAACAGACAGATAAGGTGGGAAACAATTGCTATCTGTGCTGGGGGAGAAGGAATGGGGGGGTGGTAAATGAATCTGGGACAGTAAGTATCCTCGGAAAAGACCCAGAAATATCCTGACTCTGAATACTCTGATGACCTGTTTACAATCACCAGAAACTTGCTGGAATGTTGGAAAGATAAAGCCTCCTCTATCCCCACTGACTTTGGGAGTGTGCATTTTGTGTGTGGGAGGAGTGGGGGGGCTCAGGGGGTTCACCTGAAGTTGGGAAGAAGAAAGTTAATGAAAAGTTGAGACATGAGCTACTTTAAAAACATTTTAAAATATGTTTTTATGCCTGAGCATACTATCTTTGGATATTCAAATTTAGATGAAGTTTTGGACCAAAAATGATTATTTTATTGAATTTTTAAAATGCCTTTTAAAAATGCATTTCTTTTAAGGCATTGTTGAAGCCGAGTCAGTCAGCTGGTCAGTAAACATTTATGAAATGCTTACTATGTGCCAGGCACTGTGCTAAGTGCTGGAGATACAAAGAAAGGCAAAAGATAGCTCCTGCCCTTGAGGAGTTTACAATGTAGTATGGGAAACAACTGTGTACAAACAAGCTATATGCAGAATAAACTGGAAATAATCAAGAGAATTAAGGGGGATGGGAAATGCTCAAGTGCCAAAATATTATAGAATGCCTATAATGAAGATGTATACTAGAAATCACTTATGTATTCAGTGGAATTAATTACCTAGGATTATTTCCAAAATAGGGAGTCTGAGCTCAGAATTTTAGATCATGAGAATTAGCAGTATATTCTAGGAAAAGAACTGGCTCTTGCAATTTTGATGCTGATATTAATGATTTGACTTGTTACACTTCACACGCTATGACACATCTGTGTGGGTTCCACACATCTCCTTACTTCAGTGCACTCCTCCATGATGGGAAATTCTACCACGTGAAAGTCCCTCTTCTTTGTGGTTCTAGGATGAGACTAACTAGTTGTATAACTAAATAACGATGAGATCTGCTGAACTTTACAAATTCAGTGTCTGTTGAACTGAACTGAACTAAGGCTGGGCAAATCTATTGCTCTCAGAAATAGGAAGTTCTATTCTCCCCAGTTTGTTCTATAGAGTGTGACATAAAGGAGAAATCTGGATTCTGCTTTGCAATTTCAGGACACATCTAGAACCCATTGCTAAATCCTGTTTTATCCAGTTCCATGACAGTGGTAATTTCTACAGTGAAGAATCCTTCTCAAATATCTTTTTAGTCCAGATTTGTGAAATATTGTTCAATAACTTATTTTGAAAACCAGATGTAGCCAAGAGAAAACTGGGCAGGTACTGGTGGAAGCTGGGTTTATGCATGTGAGAGGTCTGGGCTGGTAGTTCCATCTAGGAGTGCCATCTGGTGGCTTATGCCAAGATAACACTCTGAAGAGAAGCACTGTGGTCAGGTGCCAGGCCACTGCTGCCCCCCCCACCAGTTCTCCTTTGTTCAGTGCCTACAAAAGGGCAGGAGCTTCTACACAGGGGAAAGTAACCAAAACCAGTTCCCCTTATGCATAAAAGGAGGATAATAATGACTGCAGAATTTTCTCCACAGACTGTTGTAAAGCCCAGCAAATGTGAACTATTGTTATGTTGTCCCATGAGGTGAAAAGGCCAATGATCTGATGCAAAAAGGAAGGGGTCAGCAGACAATTCAGCTTGGTTGACTCCACGGACTACCCCTCTCTCTAACCAGCTTTTTGTTGGCTGTTTGGACATAACTGTTTGGCCACAGTTCCAGACTTGTGACTCATCTACTTAAGTTTTTTTACACAACCAATTTCTTTTCAAAATCAACACTTAAAGACCTAAATTGCTCACATTTCTGCTAGACTGCCAGATTTAGCACCTTTAGTGCATCAATGATACTGATCTATAGTGTTCTTACTGTGTTCAATCTTTCCCTAGTTTAGGTATCAGATTACTTTTGTCTCATAAAAGGATTCTGGTAAGGTGCTTTCCTTCTCAATTTTTGAGAAAAAATTGGGAATTGCGGGTGCTAACTGTTCTTTAAAAGTTTGATAGAATTCTCCAGTGAATCCATCAGATCCAAGAGTTTGGTAGTTTCTTTACAGCTAATTCAATTTCCTTTTCTGAAACTGGGTGATTTAAGAACTCTATCTGCCATAGGGGAGGACAGGGGAGAGGGAGGGGGAGAAAAATAGGAACTCAAAAGCTTATGGAACTGAATGTTGTAAACTAAGAGTAAATAAATGAATAAATAAAATTTTAAAGAGCAGAGAAGACTGGGGAACAAAAGAACTCTTTATCTGGTCTTCTGTTGGTTTGGGTATCTTATATTTTTGAAGGTATTCTGCTATTTCTTTTGTGTTTTCAGTTTTGTTATCATATAACTGTCACATAACTATCATATAATATGTCCTAATTACTCTTTTCATTCCTTCTGGTTTCTGCTATGATTTCACCTTGCTCGTTTTCTATTTTATCAATTTAATTTTCTGCTCACTTCTTTTTAGTCACATTAGCTAAGGTTTTATTGATTTTATTAGTCTTCAAAAGCAGCTTTTAGTTTTATCACTATTTTTCTCCAACTTTTAATATCTCCTCTTTTGTGCTTGTTTTAAGTCTGGGCAGATCTCTTCTAATATTTCCTTCATTATGGTGCTATGGTTTTGTTTGTTTGTTTGTTTTTTGGCTGTTTTGGAGGGGGAAGACAGGATAATTGGGGTTAAGAAGGCCCAAGGTCACATGGCTAGTAAGTATTAAGTGTCTGAGGTCAAATTTGAACTCTGGTCCTCCTGACTCCAGTGCCACCTAGCCACCCCCTAAGGGTTTTTTTGTCCCATCATGTTCTTCTGGGAGACCCATAATCCTTAGGTTGTCTCTACACATCTTATCTTTGAGGTTCATGTTTTGCTTGCATAGTGAACACATTTTCTTTTAACGTTTTTGTTTATTGCTTCTCTTCTAGATTATCCTTCACCTCTATTTATTTGCATTCCCAATCTATCATTCTCTCTTTTGTTTCTTTGGGGAAGCTTGCATTCAGACTCAAGTTTTTCTATTTTGCTTATAATTTTTGCTGTGCAAGACAAAAATTCTGCCATTATAGTTTTTATTTCTCCTTTAAATCACTCAGAAACAGCATGTCGTGGTTTCATGTTCTCAAATTCCACAGGATCCTCTGTCTTAACAAGTTAGATCATTTCCCTTCATTTTGTAGATTGCAGTTTCTTTGGGGGCTGGATCTCAGAATGTCTCAGTATTCTCCCACAATGGGCAGTTCATAGTTCACCAGCTTAGATTTCTGCCCTAACTGACTTTTGGGAAGTCAGAAATAGCCCCAGCAAGGTGCTGGGCTCTTTTCCTCAGGCTTAGAGTGCTACACAACTCGCTACATATACACTGTTCTGTCACAGTGACCTATTCCATGCCCTCTGTTCCTTAGTTTTCTGGCCCAAAACAAACAGTTCAGAACTTGCTTTCTCTGGCACCGATAGTTCAGAGCTTTGCAGTGCTAGTGCTTCCAGGATGCAGCCTCCAGCAGTCTTTTGCTCCTGAAGTGCTGTAACAAAACTGCTGGTCAAGGTTGAAGCAAACCTCTACAGCCTGGAGCCAGAATATCTATAACACTGGAAAGAAGGAGGAAAGACCAGGAGGATGAATTCTGATATAAGCTTGTGTTGTGTCGTTGGTTCTGCTAGAGTGGTTTATTGCCAAGTAGTGTGGGAAGTAGAGGAGGGGTCTTCAGTGAGCTCAGAATCAGCGTTAGTTCCTAGGTTTGGGTGTTTTGTTTCGTTTTTAACCTTGTTTTGGATTCTGCATGCCCTAGACCATGGAAACAGCTGAAGTTGGTGTATCTCTGGTGAAAAATTTCTCTTTTGGAGAGGTTTGAGCTTGTAGGGAATCAGAAAAAATGTAGAGTCCATGTTATGAGTTTAGGTCCGACAGTGTTGAGGCCCATATGATGGTATCCCATTAAGGGAGGTTGTAAGCTTATAAAACGTACTCATACAATAATATATATTTTTAAGTTTAGTATAGCCATGTTCCCTAAAAAATATTTTTGTCTACCAATAACTTGTCTTTTTCCTTGATAACAAACTCCCTAAATAATATTTTGCCCTGACTTCTGATATGCAAATTAGTCAGCTCGAGGGGGGCCACCTAAAATCATAATACGAGAATCTTGCTCTCAGAAGGACACCTTGGAATAACCCCTCCTTGCTGAATGGACCCATGTCTCTGTGCTCCCCAATGTATTGCTGTCCTCACATAAGGTATATTGTATGTCAGTGGATATGACTGAGTTGTAACAGGCTGGGTCCCTTTTCTGTCTCCCTTTCCCCCTCTTTCCACTGCTTGCAATAAAGCTTTGCATCAAACTGACTCTCATTGTCTTACACTTTATTCTCAGCATCTGAACTCATCAGGGAGTTGTTTACCCCCAACATATCTGGATGGTCTACAGGCCTTCCCTTAGACATAGAGCAAGTCCCTGGGCAAGGACTTAACTAGTGACAGCTGCACTGACACTGGGGGAGCAAAGCAGTGTGAGCCCAGTTGTAGAAAGCAAGGGTCAATAGGGAAACCCTCCATCCTCCCAGGATGGATTCCCTTATGCCAGAGATGTCACAAAGCAGTCTACAGTCTTGTAGCTCATGTCCACGGATGGATTTCATGAGTATTGTGAACTTGGATGATAAATAATGTACATCCTTATTTTTACTAACCCTTAACTGAAATTTAGTATTTTCTTCGATTATTTAAAAACATTCTAATTAGAATCCCACAGATTTCACAAGGTTGCTAAAGGGGGTCAGGACATGAAATAAAAGTGAAAAGCCCCTGGCTCTAGAAGCAGCTTGACAAAGCCCTGCTGGTCCCACTGCTGCCTGCTTCTGGCTCAATGGAGTCAAGCTGGTTGAAGTAGTCCTTTGGCAATGATTCACTCTTCTACCTTCTTCCTGGTCTCCAGTATCAAAAAACAACAGTTAAAGGTTATAGGGGAAGCAGAATTTATGGCTCCTGCTCTCATTGGCCTTTTAAGGTAGAAAGGGAGGATGAGGCCTCTGGAAAACTGCCTGAGGCCAGTCTAGGCTCCAGTCTCTTCCTGCTCTAATCCATCATATGCTGTCATATTAATCTTCCTAAAACACAGCTCTGTCCACATCACCCCTCTGGTGAGAAACTTTCAGCTCTTCTCCACTGACTACAGCATAAAGTCTAAACTCTTTAGCCTGGTATTCAAAGCTGCCCATAATCTCTCCCTACCAACCTCTCCATATTTAATTCCTACTACTCCAAAACTGGTCTACTCAGTTTTCTACATACTCCATGGGCATTCCTGCCTGCAGGAGGTTTCTTCCTTTGACTACTGGCAATTCTCTATAGATCCTACACTCTTCCGCCTTTATACTTTTGTGCCTGACAATCTTTAGATCTAGGATGACATTTGCTCTACTCCTCACCCCACACATCAGTCCTATAATCTGCCAGTCAAATTCCCATTGCATCCTTTAAAGCTCAAGTAAAATATTTTCCAGGAATCTTTCCATGATCCCTGCTTCAACAATGATTCATTCCTTCCTTGGACATCACAGCACTTTATTTACCTTTCTCTGAGACATTTGTCAGGGGAATGTTGTTCAGTATAAAACCAATTTCCAGAAGGCAAGAGAATGCTACTTAAACAGTTACATACAAGTTCAAATGTATACATTTATTGAAGGATCATTGTACCAGTTTAAAAAATGTGATTCAGGAACCTGGGAATGAAAAGGGGCCAATTACTATTGCCCTGTGCTATTTTTTTAAAATATATATTTGAAACATTTAATTTTAAGACCTCAAATTTTATATCAATTCCCTTCCTCCCCTGTCACCCATTCCCTCTGGGAAGATAAGTAATTCAGTATATGTTGTACATGTCTAGCTATGCAAAACATTACCATAGTAGATATATTGTACAAGGCTACTTATAATTCCCTCCCACTCATCCCACCCCCCACCTGGTCCATTCCCTACTTGATCCTGTCCCTCTTCTATAGTGGGTACTTCCAACCTCCCCTCCCCCCAAGGATGCCCTCCCATCCATCATCCCTCCTCTCATCCCCCTTCCCCCTATTCTGCTGCAGGTTGAGATATCCCATTTAGTATGTATGTCATTCTCTCCCTGAACCAAATTCAATGAGAATGTGGTTTTGCCTTTTTGCCTTCCTATTCTTCCCCTCCCTTGCAACCACTTCCCCTTGCTTCTTCTACATGAGATAGTTTACCCTACCCTGTCTCTCCCCATCTCCTCTTGCCACTTTCCTCTCTCACCTCATAATTTCACCCCTTGAGTATCCTCCCTTCCCAACAAATTCAACCTATGCCCTCTATCCATATATAACTGTAACCATATACACACACATTCACATATGTATTCATATGACCACACACCCTTCTTCCATTATTTTCATACTGAGAAAGGTTTCATCAGTCACAGTTATTGTTTTTCCATGTAGAAATGTAAATAGGTCAACTTTGATAAGTTCCTTTTGATTTCTTTTCCCTGATTACCTTCTCAGGCATTTCTTGCTTCTTGTGTTTGGATGTCAAATTTTCTATTCAATTCTGGTTTTTTCCACAAGAATGCTTGAAAGTCCTCTATTCCACTGAATGACCATATTTTCCCCTGAAACAAAATACTCAGTTTTGCTGGGTAGGTGACCCTTGGGTTCAGTCCCAGCTCTTCTGTCCTCTGGAATATCATATTCCATGCCCTTCGATCCCTCAGTGTAGAAGCTTCCAGGTCCTGGGCTATTCTGATTGTGTTTCCACAATATTGAAATTGTTTCTTCCTGGCTGCTTGTAGTATTTTCTCCTTGATCTGGGGATTCTGGAACCTGGCTATAATATTCCTGGGAGTTTTCTTTTTGGGATCTTTTTCAGGAGGTGATCTGTGGATTCTTTCAACCTCTATTTTGCCCTCTGGATCTAAAACATCAGGGCAGTTTTCCTTGAGAATTTCTTGAAGGGTGATTTCTAGGTTCTTTCTTTGATCATGGCTTTCAGGTAGTCCAATAATTTTTAAATTGTCTCTCCTGGATCTATTTTCCAGGTCAGTGGTTTTTCCCATGAGATATTTCACATTGCCTTCTAATCTTTCATTTGTTTGGATCTGCTTAACAGCATCTTCATTTCTCATAAAGTCATTAGCTTCCATTTGCTCCAGTCTAACTCTGAAGGAATGAATCTCCTCAGTGACCTTTTGAGATTCTTTTTCCATCTGGCAAATTCGACTTTTTAAGGCATTCTTCTCCTCATTGCCCTTTTGGGCCTCCATTGCCATTTGAGTTAGTCTATGTTTTAAGGTGTTGTTTTCCTCAGTCAGGCTGTTGACCCTCATTTCATACTTTTCCTGCATCCCTCTCATTTCTCTTCCCAATTTTTCCTCCACTTCTCTTACTTGATTTTTAAAGTCCTTCTTAAGGTCCTCTATGGCCTGCAACCCGCTCATGTTTTCCCCTAGGGCTTTTGGAGCAGGACTTCTGACCTCACAGTCCTCCTCCTGTTCTATGCTTCGATCCTCTTTGCACCCAAAATAGGAGTCTAATGTTGCATTTTTCTGTTTATTTTGTTTCCTTTGCCTTGGCATGATGCCACTTAATTACTTGACTTTTGGGCTTGTTGTCACAGTAGGACTCTGCCACCAGACAGGGAAGCTTCAGTCCCGAACGTGTGGGGGGCAATTTCTGTTTCTGGCAAGCTGGAAACCCGTCCCACTACCTCCCCCCCAGACCACAATCCAGATCCAGGGAGGTTAAAAGCAAGAGCAATTACCCCCCAAGACTGATCACTGGATCTCCCTATAGTTCGCAGGCCAGGAGCTGGAGCTGCCACTGAAAACTACAAAATGGGGTGTCTCCTCAGCGGCTTCTAGGCCCTAGGGGAGGAAACTGACGCATTCCTCAAATACTGGTCCCAAAGACCATAGGGCACTAACCTCTCACTTTGTCCTAGGCATGTCTGTATTGATAATTCTGGAATCCCCACAGCTGCTGGTGTTCTGGGGTCCCTCCAGCTGGCTGTTGGCCTGGCCGCCATGGGGCTAAAACCTAGGGACCTGGGCTCAGCTCTCCGCATGCTGTGCCCTGTGCTGCTGGCTCCCAGAGCGCTGCACTGGCCCTTCCTGCAGGGCTGCTGGGCTGTCCTCAGTGGGAGGTTAGCTTCTCTGTGTTGTTCTTTGGGTGCTGGGGATCCAGAAGTTGTTCAGAGTCCCCTTTTACATAGTTTGGAGGTGATCTGGAGGGATCTGTCTTGGACATGCTGTTTCTACTCCGCCATCTTGGCTCCGCCCCCCTCTGTGCTATTTTTAAATAACCTTTTGCTTTATATAATAAAATCACAGGGATATGTGTCCTGAAATGTTAGGATGCACAGGGTATTTTTTATTCAGCAAATATAATTTAAAATTTTTGTACAAATTTCCTATGTGGTCTATCTAAACTACAGATATGGCAAAGATAGAAGGAAAGAGTGATAGCAAAGAATACAAAGAGATAAAGAATGAATTCATCAACAATTATGTGTTAAACACCTATAAGATGCCAGGCATTGTGCTGAATACTGGCGATAAAAGCATTAAGAATGGAATAACCTTTATTTGCTAGAAGTTTATATTCTAATGGGGAGATAATGAGTACATATATAATATAGACAGTCAGTCAATTAAGTGCCAGGCATGAGGCTTAACCACTGAGGAGACTAAGAAAGGTAAAAGACAGTCTGCCCTCAAGAAGCTCACAATCTGATAAAGGATACAATGTGCAAATAATTATATATAAACAA
This sequence comes from Gymnobelideus leadbeateri, assembly GCA_011680675.1. Taxonomy (NCBI): domain Eukaryota; kingdom Metazoa; phylum Chordata; class Mammalia; order Diprotodontia; family Petauridae; genus Gymnobelideus; species Gymnobelideus leadbeateri. Next base: position 302,063 of record WOXC01005900.1, on the reverse strand, counting down.
GATATCTCTATCTATCTATCTGAGACAAATAGGCAATAATTAAGAGGAAGGCATTAATGGGAAAGGTATCTTGAAAAGGTCAGATTTTAGTTGAGACTTGAAGGAAGCCAGGGAAACCAAGAGGCAATGATGAGGGAAAGAGCATTCCCATCATGGAGGACAGCCAGTAGAAATACCCTTGGTCTGGAGATAGAGTGTCTTGTTCAAGGAGCAATGAGGAGGCCAGTATCACCGGACTGAAGAGTATACTTTGAGGCGTATGGTGTAAGAAGACTAGAAAGGTAAGGAGGGGCAGGTTATGAAGAGCTTTGAACACCAAACAAAATTTGATATTTGATTCTGGAAGTGATAGGGAGCCACTGAAGTTAAATTAATGGAAGGATGGTCATTCCTACACTTTAGGGAGATCACTTTGGCATCTGAGTGGACAATGGATCAGAATGACAAGAGATCTGTGGCACGCAGACCAACCAGCAGGCTACTGCAACAATGTGAGGCCATGAGTGCCTGCACCTGAGAGGTGGCAGTGTCAGAGGAGGGAAGGGGGTGTATTTGAGGGAAGTTACAAAGTTAAGATTGACAGGCCTTGGCATCAGATTGGATATGCGAAGGTAAGAAAGAATGAGGAGTCATCAAGCATTATATTTAGGTTGAGAACCTGGGTGAGTAGGATGATGGTGGTGCACTCCACATTAACAGGGAAGTTTGGAAATAATGGGAAATTTGAGGGAGAGGGGAAAGATAATAATTGAAGAAAAAGATTTCAGTTTTGGAAATATTAAATTTTAAATGTCTACAGGATGTCTAACAGGCAGGTAGAGATGTAAGACAGGCGGTCAGGAGAGAGGTTAGGGTTGGATAAGCAGATTTGGGAATCATCAACTTAGAGATGATAACTGAATCCATGAGAACTGAAATCAAATTAAATGTAGAGAGGAAGAAAAGAAGATGGCCCAAAATAGAGCTTGGGAGATACTCCACACTAGTGGGCATGACCTCAATGAAGATCCAGCAAAGAAAACTTTGAAGGAAGAATCAGATAGACAGGAAAATAACCAGGAGACAGCAATGGCACAAAAACTTAAGAGAAAAGGGAGAATTAAGAAGAGGGTGATCAACAGTTAAAAGTTACAGAAAAAAGAATGAGGACTGAGGCAAAAAAAAAAATATTGTCTCCATTATTTATTTATTTTGAAAAATCAACTTTATTATTTATTTATAATTGCCAAATATTGCATCTGGCAATTAAGAGATCATCAGTAACTATAAAACATACAAATAGGTTGGAAAGGAGGGCATTAGCAGCTGTAGGAACCAGGAAAGGTTTAACGTAAGAGACAATGCTTGTGTTGTAACTTAAAGGAAGAAGGAGACCATGTGACAAAGGTAAAAAGGGAGGGAATTTTAAGCATGTGGGGCCAGTGCAAAGTCACTGAGTTGGGATGTCCTTTGTGGGGAACAGAGAGAAAGCCAATTTGGTGGGACTGCAGAGTGGTAAGGGTTATTGTTTAAATAAACACATTCATTGTTCTAAACTCATTTGTTTGCATCCTTTGCAGGTATGGACTTTTCTCCTGAGTCTTGTCCAGAAAGTGATCACAACCTTTAGTAAACAGAAATTTCATTTCATGCTTCATTTTCTTTCCTATAATGCAGTTTGATTTAGCACTTGCACTGGAAGATGCCTCTATGCAGATCCCAGCTCTCTTAGTGGAAAATTTTACTTTGGGTACTATTTACTTTAGAACTAATCTCAGTGGAAATTGTTTTGTTTTTTTTTTTTAGAAGGAATTTAAAATTATTTTCTTTACATGTATAATTTTACAGTAAACCCATTCTATTTTTGTGGTGACTCCTTTTTCTTGTCTAGTCCCAATTGCGGCTAGCTAGAGGAACCCTGCTTTCTCTTAGATTATCTGAAGTCTTCAGGGAAAGATAGCAAAGATGTCAAAGAACATGCTTTTTTGTTTCTTTGTTTTAAAGAATGATATAATCATTTCTCTTTTACCTTTCTTAATTTATGAAATCATAAAAAATAAATCTAGGGAAGATAGATGAATCACTGGATATGTGTGTGTATATATATGTGTATATATATATATATATACACATATATATACACACACATAGCTAAAAGACTTCTTTTGTAAACCTAGTGCAATGAAAGTTATTGGCCTCAACTTATTTCAGGGTAAAGAATTTTCAGAATCTAATTAAAAAGTTATCTAAATTTTTTTTAAGCAATTAGGGTTAAGTAACTTGCTCAAGGTTACATGGCTAGTCATTATTTGTGTGTGGGTGCTCATTTTCTGACGCCCTTACTCACTGCACCACCTAGACACCCCTAAAAGTTATCTAAATTTATAAAATAATATTACTGATACAAAATGTAGCTAAGAAGCCCAATATACATTTAAGTCTGATATAGGCTGGTAGAACACAGTATTTAAATATTAAATTTGCTTATTAAATTAGTTAGTTTTGAAAAACTACCAAAGCAAATTGCAATCTCTAGACTGATCATCCAGATTTAGTTATGAGTCAAACTACAGAAAGCATTCCTTTGCGCTAGTGTAATTCAAATAAATGATTAATGGCTGGTCATTTCTGTCTTAAGGTTTCTGTGAAAATTTTGCTTTGTACATATATATATATATGTATATATATATATATATATATATTTTTTTTAAAGAACACTTTGCTGAAAATGTTATTCTTGGCTCCTCACCAAGGCATTGTAAAAAGTAATGTAAAAATATTTCTGAAGTGAGATACTTAAGTGAGATGCACTATAAAAACACAAAGCATCATTATTGTTAATGGTTCAGGAAGGAGTGAATTTTCTGATTAATTTACAATATCTTAAGAAATGAAGATTAAAAAATAAATAGACAACAGCCCCATATTACCCTACAGTAACATGATATATTACTAGGAAGTTGTATTTGGCTCAGTTTTCATTCAGAAAATCATCAAGGAGATTTTTACTTGTTATTTAAGACCAAAATGGTCCAGAACTGACAGAAAACATGCAAGTTTGAACTCAAAATGGAGGAGAAAAAGAATGAGTTATAATTGATTTTTGAATGTATAACAAAAGATGAATTACTAGCCAGTTACTGTAAACAATATTTAAGTGTAGAATCCCAAACACAGTTTGGCAGTACACAATATACTCAAATGGATCTGATAGTATCAATATAGGAATTCCCTCTCTATCTGCTAGAGTCCTCCTATAGGATTTCTAATAGGATCCAATGAAAATGACAGGGGCCTTCCTTGAGTTTTCCTGATATCTTGGAATTGCTAATTGAAGAAACCAGGCTATCAAATGGTTTTCCCTTGCTCTTGCCACATGACCAATCTATCTCTCTTTCAAAATCATACATTTCTCTCATGCCATTCTTTACAACTCTTAATTACTTATGTGTAATATTACAGCCTACTTACACCTACCACACACCTCTCCATTACCATTTGGCAATCTACAATGTCACTTCTCCAAAGATTGTAGCACTCCATTACTTACAGCTCTATATTAATGGAAGGATACTGATATTAAAAATATGAGCCTTCAGTACAGAAAGAACAATCCTGGTCTTTCCTTCTTCAACTCTGGGTCCAACTAATTTCCATTTATAGCACTGGCCCAAAATGTATATACTGATGGCCAAACCCTACAGGTTATCTATCCAAATATATCACCCTGGATAACAAGCTTGGTGTTTCCTGTGTGAATAGTCGGGCCAAACTCTTTTGAATGATTAGTAATCTCATTTAGGAGGTTATGCAATGTTCCAGGGCTTAATGCAACCTGTTGATGCACTGTTCAGTGCCAACAGAAGCATATGGTAACCTTTGCCATCTATAGAATAGAATCCTTCTTTGACTTGAACCCTTGAGTGAATCTCAAGATACTGTTGAACACCTTCAGCAAGCATAAGTTCCCTGTTTTATGCTTTCCTTAATTTTAATTTTCAGAGGGCCAAACAAACTTATTTCAGCTGTCATATCTTTCAAGTAATTTGACATAATACATCTATCTATCTATCTATTTATATATCTACACCCATATAGGCATATGAATATATTTTTTAAAATGTGGTCTACGTGGAATGTCATTTGTGAAAGCCTAACTTGACTGTGTGTAATATGGAGAAGGATGGTAGAAAATTATGAGCAATATTGTCCCATAATAATACAATGACAAACAGTAAAGATTGAAAAGTTTAAAAAAAGTTTGGCAAGAGACCTCATGAAGTAATGTCATCCCAAGAACATTTAAGGGTGAAAAAAAAAAGAGCAAATGAAAGATGGAAAAGATCTGCTAAGATTTTTATATTCACCATTAAGGAGAGTAGAACCACCATATTTGAATTCTAACATCATACACATTCTAGATGTGCTTATAGAGAAAACTGAAACTGCCTGAAGTAGATAATATGGGAAAAACAGCTGGATCAAAGCAATATACCATAATTTGATCAGCCATTTCCCAATCAATGGGCACTCCCTTAGCTTCTAATTCTTTGCTACAAAAAAAAAAATGTTACTTTAAATATTTTTGTATACAAAAGGTATTTTTCTCTTTGATGTTTTTAGGGTATAGACTAAGTAGTAGTAAAGAGTATTAGGGTAAAGAGAATGTACACATAGTTGCAAAATGATTTCTAAAATGGTGAGCCCAAAATGATTCCACCACCAATAGTACATCAGTGTACCTGTTTTCTTGCAGCCACTCCAACATTTGTCATTTCCTTTTTTGGTCAACTTTACCAATTTGGGAAGCATGAGGCTTTAATTTATATTTCTTTTGCTATTAGTGATTTGGAATTTTTTTTTTTCATTACACCATGGATGCTAATATATTCCTTTAAGAACTGCCTGCTCATTTCTTTTGTCCATTTACCAACTGAGGAATGGCTCTTTTTCTTAAAAATTTGAATCAGTTCATTATACCTTTATCAGAAAAACTTGCTGCAAAGCTGTTTTTCCAGCTGTTTCCATACTAATCTTAGCTGCATTAGATTGGTTAATAAAAAAACATTTTATGTAAAAAAATTGTCTATTTCATCTTGTGTAATCCTCTTTATGTACTGTTTGATAGTGAATTCTTCCCCTATAAACAGGTCTGAAAGATTTCCTTCTTGTTCCCCTAACTTGTTTATGTGACATTTTAAATCTAGGTCACATATTCATTTGTCATTTATTTTGGTGTATGGCATGAAGTGTTGGTTTAAATATAATTTCCACCAGACTGTTGTCCAGTTTTCCCAACAGTTTTTGTCAAATATTGGGTCCTTACCACAGTAGTTGGAGTCTTTGTATTTGATTCAGTGTGGAGTAGCTCTAATCTGTACAACTGATTGACCTCTATTTTTCAATCAGTATTAGATTGTTTTTGAGGATTACTACTCTATAGTATAATTTGAGATCTGATATCTAGGCCTCCATCTTTCTACTTTTTTTTTTTCATTATTTACCTTGAGATGCTTGACCTTGTGTTCCTCCAGATGAATTTTTTTCTAGTTCTACAAATTACTACTTTAGAAATTTGACTGTCAGCACCGGCCCTGGAGTCTGGAGGATCTGAGTTCAAATCCGGCCTCAGACACAACCCAAAAACTAGCCGTATGACCTTGGGCAAGTCACTTAACTCCAATTGCCCTCCAAAAAGCAAAAACAAAACAAAACAAAAAAAGAAATTTGACTATTATGGCACTAAATAAGTAAATTAATTAAGGCTGTTTTGCCATTTTATTTATTGGTTTGGTTTGCCCATGAGCAATTATTATTTCTCTAATTTCTTTGATCTATTTTTATTTCCATTAAAGTATTTTGTAGTTGTATTTGTATGATGCTTATATGTCTTGTTCTATATTTCTCAAATGGAATTTCCCTTTCTATCTCTTCCTGCTTGGCTTCATGGCTAATATACAGAAATGCTGATAACTTATGTGGATTTTATGTCTGCAACTTTGTTAAAGTTATAAGTTTCTTCAAAAAATTTTTTGTTGATTATTTTAGGGTTTTTCAAGAACACCACGATATTATTTGCTTAATGGTTAATCTTGTTTTATTTGTGTATGCTTATAGTCTCAATTTCTTTTTCTTATCTTATTGCTATAGCTAGAATTTCTAATATTACAGTAAATAGAAGCGGTAACAAATGACTATCCTTGTTTCACCCCAATCTTACCAGAAAGGACTCTATTTTATTCTTGTTACATAAAATGCTGGCTCTTGGTTTTAAATATATACCATTCACCATTAAATAAAGGTCCATTCATACTTATGTTTCTCTTGTTTTAAAGGCAACTAGGTGATACAAATGATAGAGTTCTGGACCACAAGTCAGGAAAACCAGGCTTCAGATACTTACTAGTTGTGTGACTTCAGGCAAATCACTTAAACTTAAACTTTGATGTCCTCAGCTGTACAATGAGAAAAATAATAGTATCTACCTCCAGGGTTGTTGTGAGGATAAAATGAAACAATATTTATATAGTACTCAGCAAAACTTGCAAGGCTGTATTATAAATAGGTGTTGTGGGGCGGCTAGGTGGCGCAGTGAGTAGAGCGCTGGCCCTGGAGTCAGAAGGACCTGAGTTTGGATCTGGCCTCAGACACTTAACCCACACAAACAAAAAAACCTAGCCATGTGACCCTGGGCAAGTTACTTAACCCCAACTGCCCTCCAAAAAGCAAAAATAAATAAATAAATAGGTGTTGCACTTTATCAAGAGTCTTTTTCTGTATACAGTGACATAATCATATTATTTTTGCTGGTCTAGTTATTAATATATTCAATTAGATATTTTTCCTAATATCAAACCAACCCAGCATTTGTGGTATAAATCCAAACTGGTCACAGTAAAGAAAGCTTTATAAAAATTATATAACCTTTGTGATATGCTGGTTTAGCCTCTTTGCTAATATTTTATTTAAAATTGTAGCTTTTCCCCCCTTTATTTTCACCTTCCCTGGTTTGGGTATCCAGATCATATCTGCATCCTCAAAGGAATTTGGTGGGATCCCTTCTTTTCTTATCTTTGTAAACAGCTTATATAATGTTGAAATTAATTGTTCTTTGAAAGCCTGACAGAATTCACTTGTGAATCCATCTAATCCTGGGTGTTTTTTTACTTTGGGGGTTCATTTATGGTTTATTTGATTTCTTTTTCTGAGACTGGGTTGTTTAAATTCTCTATTTCTTGTTCTGTAAGATTAGGCATTTTATATGTTTTTGTAAATATTCATCCATTTCTTTTAAGTTGTTGGTACATAGTTAAGCAAGCCAGTTTCTAATCACCTATACTGCTTCTCCATTTGATATAAATTCTTTTTTTCATTTTTGAAACAGCTAATTTGGTATTTCCCTTCTTTTTAGTCAAAGTAACAGTTTACATAGTTTATTCTCCCCTGAAATAAAATCTGTTCTTTCTGGGACTGAGTCTAAGGTCCCCTCTCCCAAAGTAGAGCAATAGAGCTATGGGCCTTTGCACCTGGTGGTCAAGTCTTGAGTCTCAGTTCCTTCACCTAGAACGAAGTGATCATCCTTGACACTGTGGCTTTGCCTGGGGACTGAGTTTCACAGCCCCCTCCTGGGGATCATGATGACAGAAGCCATACTGAGGCTATAATCCTTCTCCAGTCTCTGAGACCGAGGTGGGGAGGGGGTGGGTTGAGTCACATGGTAGTAAGGGCCAAGTCTTGTAGAGGTCAGGGGAGCTGGGCTACAAATGCTTCCTCCTAGTTTGCCATCTTCTCCAGTCCCTTCTGCAGAAATTGATCTGTTCTTCTTGAAGCACCTCACACTTATGGCAGCCCTTACCATGTTACCATGGACTGATTTCTTATTCTATCCCACCTTACAGCATACCCAACTAGAGTCCCAAGTCATTACAGGATCCAATTTTAAAATGAGTCTTTATAAAGAGAACTTGAACAAAAAGCAAACGCCCAAGGTGAAGATCTTCAGTTGGGGTTCATGAATACTTCATTCTGTCCACCAGACATAAACAGTGGGTACACTCAACTGGGACAGGATAATGTGGGGAGGGAGAGTTATATCAGTTCTTTTAAAAGGCTTATTTTTTCTCAAAAAGGCAAAAACATTTGTCTTTTGATTTTTATTTTTAACTGAAGCAATCTGGCTTACGTACAGCTGGGAAAGAATTTTCACCCTCATGACCCCCAAAGGAAAAGATAGCTATGAATTATTGTTGGTAAAAAGATAACAGATTTATTTATAGATATGTTTTGGAATGTATTTTCCATGAATACACAAAAAAGGAATTGTGTGCTTCCTCATTATAATAATAATTTTTAAACTCATATTTATATACTTTTAAGATTTACAAAGTACCTTCTTCTTACAAACCTGTAAGTTTGGTGGTAGTACAAGTATTATTATCTCCATATTTCAGATGTGGAAATTGGACATGTTTTGCCCATGGTCACGTAATTTGTAAATGTCAGAGTAAGGCTCTTTCTAATATATCATGGTTTCATATTTTCCCTAATCCATCATACATTGCCAGGTTATGTTGTAAAGAGATAGCAGAGTAGCCAGCATAACATTCAGTGGAGAAACACCATAAGCATTTCAACTAAAATGAGATCCAAAGCAAAGTATGCCTTTTCCTATTGGTTTTATTTGATATATTATTAGAAATTCTAGCAATAAAACAGGACTAAAAGGGGGTTAACGCTGTGATTGAAAAAGTCAAAATATCATTATTTACATGTGACAAGGGATTGTATCTAAAAAGTCCAACCATTTCAACCAAACTGTTACCAGAGACACTGAATGAGTGGAAAATTATTGTAATGTAAAAAACAAAATTATTATTTTTAAAGCTCTTACTAAGTAGTTATCATAAAAACTATTGTAAGCTGGGCAAAAAAAGAGAGAAGCAGATAAATGGAATAAAACAGACCAGACATCTAATCCAATGTATATAAAAGATAAGTGTTTAAGAAAGCTTTAGAAAAAAAAAATTGTCTTAAACTGGGGAAAAGATTATTTAACAGAAAGAGAGGGAAAAAAATGGAATGAAATATTTCTCTCCAGTGTGGAAATTCCAATTCAACAAATGGAAGGAATTACTGAAGACAAAACAAATATGCTTGTCTACATAAATTTTTTAAATTGCACAGCAAAAAAACACAAAAGAAAAATAACAAACTTGAGAAAAAAAACTTTTGGCAAGAATCGATTCCATTTAGTAATCTTTTTGCAATGTTTTAGAGTCTGGAAGTATAAGACCCTCTTCATTCCTCAGCAGCTTTTCTCTTGGCCAATTAATATTCTTGTCTCCTTTCTCTTCCATATAAATTTCATTAGGATTTTGTATTATCCTATATACAAGCCCCTTAATATATTGAATTCATAAATAAGAGGCATTTCCAGATGTTGTAAATACAGTTCAGCACCTTCTCTGCAATTTGTCATCTTAAAGAGTTGCCTAGAAAACACTGCAAAAAGAACTGACTTTCTCAGGGTCCAACAGCCAGTATCATACTAGAAGGCAGACTTGAACGGAGATGTTCCTGACTTTGAGGCCAGCTGCCTATTTGCTTTGCCAACCTGCCTTTCAGAGGGTAAATAGGACAAAAAATAACCCCTAAAATATAAAAGGAACTATTAATAAGTCACATTGGTAAGTCCTAACCTACAATGGATAAATGGCCTAAAAATATAAACAGCCAGTTTTATAAAGAGAAGTACAGATTATTATTTACTTGAAAAATATTAAAGTTTGCTAACAATCAAAGAAATGCAAATTAAAGCAACCCTTCAGTGGTTAAAAGCAACAAAATTCAGCGCTGGTGGAGATACATACACTCATTCATTCTTCATGGAACTGCAAACTTATAGAGCACTTTGGGGGAGCAATCTGCCACAATAAACAGTCCACAATATAGGGATAATCATACCTCTATGAGCTAAGAATTCTGTATGTAAATGTTGGTAATATCCTGGCAATGCTACCAAAGATAAAAAAGTGGGGGGGTGGGGGTGGAAGTTGACTAAGTGTGTAACTCCAGGAGAAATATTAAAGCAGGGGTGGGGAACCTGTGGCCTTAAGGATGGCCTTAAGGCCACAGGTTCCCCAACCCTGGGTTAAAGTAAAAAAAATCAGACCCAGTGTGATGGATGTCATGCTAATGACAGCCACACAAAGAAGAGGGAAAGAGAATAAATATACCAAGAATCTCAACGGGCACTTGGAGGGAGAGTCTGGAAAGGTGTGATGATCACTTATTTTGGATGAAGCCTGCTATTTCATTGATCTTGGGAAGCAGGTCACCCTCCCTGCCAGTGGAAGTTTTAGAGAACTGTCCAGGGTCCTGAGCAGTGCAGAGATATGTCCCAGCGTCCCACAGCCAGGGAAGTGGAAGATGCCACTACCCCATGCTGCCTTTCATAATAACTGATCATTATAACACGATGGAACTAACATGATGGAATGATTTATGAATAGAAATTCATTTAAATGTAGTCGCTAAGTAAATTCTGCGGGTTGTACTGATGTTCAATATTCAGTTTTGAGGAGGCAGCTCTGGAGTCAGAAGATCTGGGTTCATACCCAGATTCTGTTGCTGTGCCTTGTATGACCTTGGGCAAGACGCTCATAACTTCCAGGTCTCTTAAGCCTTTAAGCTGTAAAAAAAGGTGTTATATTACCTGACTTCTGAGGTCCTTTCTCAGTTCTAAATCTATGATCCTACAAAATAATTTAAAAAGTGGTACCATAGTATGTATTACACACATAAATGAATATACACAAATGAATTTCAAGACAAATAAAAATATAATTTCGAACATGATAGAAGAATTAGTTAGAAAGCAATCCCAAATTACAATAAATCAACAAAGAATTTTAATGAAGAACTAATTAAACTCATACATATATTTCCATGACACCAGAGTCAACATATACCCCAAGCTCGGGGAATACATAAATGAAACAACTTGATTTAAAATAGCTGAATAATTTCTAGACATTAGGTAGAAAACTTTTTTCACTTAAAGTTTCCTCTATTTACATTAATGAAATATTTACAAGACTTAAAAAAAAGTACTGTCATGAACTTAATTCTGGAGTCACATTTTTGTTAAATTTCTTTTTTAAGGTTAAATGAGACCAAAATGTAATGTCAATAATAATCATAACCACACCTATCTTGGCATTCAACAAACTGAATTTAAGCCCTATGGGGATTCAGATGTAGCTTAGAAAAGTGACTAACTTACCAAGGATTCAGAGTCTCTCTCAGCTCTCTTCTCTTCAAATAAACGTATTTTAACAGCACTCATCTTATCGGTATCAGCAAGGACATAATGCCTTGGATTATAGTCTTTGGACAAGCTGCCAAGAAGCCTCAGAATTTCTGTGGTGTGCCCACCTGAAAACAAATATACCATGGAAATCCATAATTGACAAGCAGCAGGCCTATTTGCCTAATCTGATTTTACAGTAAACACTTAAACAGAGGACTACAGTTCCTTTCTAAGAAACAAGTAAGGAATGGAGAGACTGATCTCTGCCTTCATGCACCATCCAATCAGAGCGGCAGCAGCTTCCAGACTTCTGGCCCAGCACCTGCAACCACCATCCAGGGAAGAAACTCCTATGGAGAAAGGGGCCAGGCATCCCCAACTTCCCTCTATTAAGGGAAGCCAGCCTAGTTTAAAGAGTAGGACATCCTGAGGAAGAGACAAGTAAAATGACCATCTCCCTTTGGAACCCGATGGAAATAGCTCAGAGGACCCTCAACCCGAGAACCACAGGAGCAGCAGTGCCTCTTAGACCAGGGGCCTTGCTTTCAGCCTGCCCTCCATGGTTGTCAATGAAGGAAGCATTCACCATGGATAAGGGGCCCACCTTCCTTACCTTCACCAATAGCAACTGAATGGGCACAAAGGCCCAAGAGCCCTGAGAGCAGCAGCATCTCCCCAACCATGGGTACTACTGCTTCCAGCACAGTTCCCTCAACCCAACTCAGGGAAGCAAACCCTGTGGAGAGACAATGGAGCCTGCCAACTACTCCTACAGGTGCTATTCCCAAAGACCTAGGAAAGGAAGTTCTTGCCAAAATCCTTGGCACTGTCAAATTGTTCAATCTGATATGATTGATATGATATGATTTTATTGGGAAAAAATGGTATTTTAAAAGACACATCTCCATCTGCTTTGCCAACGAATCCTAAGGACTACAGGCCCTTTCCATCTGACTTGTAGGTAAAACCTTCCATGTATCCTCTCCTTATGCTTAATAGGATGCATAATTAATTATTAATGGCATCTCCTATATCAGATGTGTCCCAATTCCTTCCCTCCTACCCCTAAATGCTTGTGACTCATCCTCAAGATCATTGGGTATTTATCTTGCATATACTGACCTGTGTACACATAGTCTCATTCATGAAAAGAAAGTTCTTTAAAAGCAGGAACTATGTGATTTTTTCCCCTTTGCACTCTACCCCACCCCCCACCTCAGCCTAGCACAGAACATGCCTGCCTGCTGTACAGAGCTCATTCTGTCAGTGGTTCAGGCAGCTTTTATTAAGCACCTCCAAGCACTGAGCTAAGGGCTTAGTTCCTACTTATTGAATGATTATGTTTAAAAATTTTTATCATGCTTCTTACTGTATTTATCTATACATGATTTATTTACACATTTATAATATACATTATATATACTTAAATATGTTGGGAAGAACATTAAATGCAAATCACACTATGGTAGCTCCCTTGTTAAAAAGAGAAAGAAATGCATTTTATTTAATAACCGTCAGATCACAGAATTAGAGCTGGGGTTCTTACTTTGTGCCACAAATCCCTTTGTTAATCTGGTGAAGACTATGAACCCCTTCTCAGAATAATGTTTTCAATAACTAAAGGAAATGCTAACTTTGAGATAGAGACAAGTGAAAATAAAGATGTCATTCCTCCCCATATGTTTATGGACACTCTGAAATCAACCCACTAACTCTAGTTTAAGAACCCCTAATTTGGAAGGCCCTTAGAGGTACACTCTCTGTCTCTGTTTCTCTCTTGCTCTATCTATTTCTCTCTACTGTCTCTGTCCCTCTCTACTCTGTCTCTGCCTCTGTGTCTCCGTCTGTCTGTCTCTAAAAACATATGAAGACACTGAGGCCTTAAAAAAGATGTGTGATTGCCCAAGGTCACACACTCAAAATAGTAAGCTGCAAAAATGTATTACTCTCAAGAAAGAATATTTATTCATCTTCTCTTTGGTTTAGTCACAGGAGATCCTACACCTCCTTTTTACCTCTGTAGATACTGCTGGTGGTAGAATGGATCGGGCTTTGGGCGTGGAGTCAGGAAGAACTAGTTCAAATTCTGCCTCAGACATTCTCTAGCTATGTGGCCCATGGCACATCACTTCACTTCTATTTGCCTCAATTTCCTCAAATTAAAAATGGGAATAGCACCTACTACCTAGGGCTAGTGTGAAGATTAAATGAGATATTTGTAAAGCCCTTTGCACAGTGCCTGGCACACAGCAGATGCTTAATAATTGATTATTTCCTTTCTTCCTATACAGAGTCTCAGTAAGACCCTTGTTTTATGACTGAGTTTCAAAGCATTTAATTAACTGTTTACATTTTCAGGGTTTAGTAGACACAAATTCTATTGCCATACATAGAAAGCTATGCTCACACATCATCATTATCTTGAGAGTTGGGTTAATCCTCCAAAACTTTATCACCATAATGCCTATGCCTAAAGAAAACCCTAAAAGGACATACTCTGGTCCTAATTAATGTGAATAAATGAAATCTCATGAAGTGGTTGCATTATTCAAATGTGTTTCTATTGGGCTGGAACCAATGACCACATTTTACACAATTATAGCTTCAAGTAGTGCGAATTCAAATAAATGTGACCACTTGAGGGGATTTATTATTTGCATGTATCTGGACCCAGATGTAACAATTTGATTTTCCTTTATTCCTCTAACCCCAGATTTTGCAGACCTAAGTCTCACAGAGCTCACTACCTCTGTTCACCTAAGTTATTCATCACCTCTCAGTTTTTCTGGATGATCATCTACCTACATCACGCTCTATATCTACCTACATCAGACTTTTCCATGTTAAGAGTTGACAAGGTTCATGTGTTTTATTATTCTTTAAAAAAACGTTTATTAATGTATTTTTTTGATGGGCATAGAAAACCTCCCAATATCTTTCCCTGGCATCCATCACAGAGGAAAACAGTTAAGTGACCAACAAAATGTATGCACAATAATGGATACAACATTCTACACTTGTCAAGTCAAAACAACAAGCATTCATTAAGCACCAACTATGTACTGGGGACTGTGCTAAACACAGTGGATTCAAAGACAAAAAAACAGTTCCTGCTCTCAAGGACTTCACAGTCTAATGAGGGAAACACCATTTAAACAACTATGTACACACAAGCTGTTCAGAGGATAACTGGGGGTAGTATCAGAGGGAAGGCAGTAAGGTTAAGGAGGACTGGGAAAGTGTTCTTACAAAGATGAGCCTTCAGTTGAGACCTGAAGGAAGCCAGGGGACAGAGATGAGTCAGGAGAGAATTCTAGGTATAGGAGAGTGTCAGTGAAAATGCCCAGGAGTCAGAGATGGAGTCTCTTGTTCAAGAAACTGCAAAAGGCCACTGTCATCCATTGTTACTGGAGGAGCAAGGTATAGGAAGAGATGAAAGATAGGAGAGGCCCAGGTTGTGAAAAGCCAAACAGAGGATTTCATATTTGATCCTGGAAGCAATAGGGGATACTGGAGTAGAATGAATAGGACAGTGCACCAGACAGAGCTGAGCTTCAGGAAGATCAATCTGATTCTGGGGTGGGGAACCTGTGGCCTCAAGGCCACACGTGGCTTTGTGGAACTTTGGATTCAAAAGGCTGCACTTGAGGACCTAGAAGGCCACAAGTGGCCTTGAGGCTGCAGGTTCCCCACCCCTATATAGCTGATTGGAAGAGGGGAATGACTAGAGGCAGGGAAACCAACCAGCAGCATGAGGTGACGAGGGTCTGGACTAGAGGTTGGAGTGTTTGATGATATACACAACATTCCACATCCGTAGCCCCCGAACCTCTATACCAAGAGAGGAAAAAATGTGTTCCATCATCTGTCTGCTGGAACCAAGGCTGGTCACTGCATTTGGTTGGAATGCCAGTGATTACTGGTGGTGTTCTTTATATTACTGTAGTCATTGCATAACCATCTGTTATGGGAATGGGAATCTTAAGATCTTTCCTGCCCCTAGGACCTTTGATAGGCTTAAGTGACTCTGAGAACCTTCCTTGATTTGAAAATATACTCTACCCCCTAATAGGCTGAATGTGGTCACATGGAACCTGTGGCAGGAGGCTTGATTTTCAGGAATGCCCACACCTTGAAACTTTGTGATTGGGCAGTGGGGTCAAGAGGGTTGTTACATTTTCTGAGTCAGGAAAAGGCTATATATACCCTGATGTGAGGTTTTGTTTTGTGGCTCACTTTGAGAAGAGTTGTGTGATTTGATCAGACAAGACTCTGGGCAGTGATTGAGCCCCCTGGCTTTGAAACCCCCAATGTTGATGCTTCCCTCTCTGGTAACTGACTAGGTATGGATATAATAGTCAGACAGCTGGAAACCTGTCTGCTGATCCGTTTCTCTGTATTTTTTGTCTGCTTGAAACCTCCGTATTCTCTGAAGTTTGGGGTGCTGACCTTTTTCCCCTGAACTAGGTAAATGATATGTTTGATTGATTAAAGCAAGCTTGTTAACCCATTTTGAGTTGCTTTCCTTTAGAAAAGTGATAGAACTTGTGTTGGCAGCCATCCTGGGGATGGTGTTTGCTACTACACCATCTCTATTTCTGCTTATTTCATTATGCATCAGTTCATACAAATCTTTCCAAGTTTCTATGAATTCCTCATATTTGTAATTTCTTACAGCACAATACTCCATGACATTCATGTAGCACAAACTGTTTAGCCCTTTCCCAATTGATAGGTACCCTTTTGTTTCCAATTTTTTAATACCACAAAAAGTAATGGGAGTTTTTCTCTCTTTAGGTATAAGCATAGTAGTGGAATCTCTGGGTCAAAGGATAGGGATAGTTAATTCACTCTTCTAGCATAAATCTAAATTATTTTCCAGAATAGAGAGACCAATTAACTCACGGCTTTACAAAGAGTATATTAATTAACATGTTTGTCTTACCACAGCCTTTCCAATTCCTTTCATTTTAATAAGATGTTATTTGTTTAATAAATGCCTCTTAGATTAGGCTTACTGTAAATATTTACATTAGCTTTATTTCAACCTAAATATAAGAATAATGTTGTGAAGATCAATGGAAAGTATGTAAAAGTGATTTGCAAATCTTAAAGGGCTACATAAATATATATAAATATGAATGCATATAAATGCATAAACAAATAAATATAAATGTACATGCATACAAATAAATATATAAATATAAATGTATACTCTGTAAGCAAATATATGAATATAAATTATATAAATGTATAGGTATATAAATGTAAATATGAATGTAAAAGTGTATTTTGTTAAGTCATTTTTTAGTCATGTCAGAACCCATTTGGGGTTTTCTTGGCCGAGATACTGAAGTGGTTTGCTATTTCCTTTTCCAGCTCATTTTACAGATGAGGAACTGAGGCAAACAGGGTTAAGTGACTTGCCTAGGGTCATTTGGCTAGGAAGTGCCTGAGACCAGATATAAAATCACAAATAAAGGTATATAAATCATTATAAATACATAAACGTATAAATAAAAATGTATAGATACAAATAAATACAAATGTATAGGAATGTAAATATAAATCAATAAATAAATGTAGAGAGATACAAATCAATACAAATGTATAGGGTTAAAAATCTAAATAAATAAAATGCATAGGGATATAAAGAAATATTAGTGTATAGGAATATATATAAACACAAATGTATAGGTATATATAAATTGTATAAATAAATGTATATATAATAAATCTATATATAAATAAAATGTATAGGGATATAAAAATATATAGGTATATAAACATAAATGTGTGGTATATAAATGTATAGATATAGAAACATACACAATGTAAATACAAATGTATACATACATAAATATATAACTACATATATAAAACATATACAAATAAATACGTATAAGTAAATGACTTACAAATGTCTCTCCTGGTAAGTTCCTTCAGAACTAGGATTGTTTTTATCTTTTGTGCCTCCAGGACCTAGTACAGATGGCACATACTAGGCACTTAATAAATGCTTGCAGATTCATTCTATATTTGCATGTATATGTATTTATGCGGGCGCACACATGCCTAGTGGGGGACCCTGAATATTGGTAACTTGTGGGATTATGACATCCTCTATCCAACTCCCAGACCAAGACTTGGCCTCACTACTTCATGCTAGAATTGTGTGTGCCTCTATACATGTGTATTTATGTACACATATATTCATCTTTGTATACATTTATATGCCTGTGCATTTCTATAGAGAGCCAGTGAGGTCACCCATCTCCTAAGAGAGGGAGTCTGGTACAGTGGTACTAGAGCAGGTCATAACCTCTCTGGGCCTCAGTTTCCTCACCTGTAAAAGGAAGGCGTTGGACCAGGTCCCTCCCAGGTCCAAGGACCCCAAGTCCTAGCTAAGGAGGTGACCTGAATGGGGGGGAGGAAACTCACATGGAGGAAATCACAGAGGAGCCCATTTGGAGTTCTAGTTCTCTGTTTGGGGCTTTTCTTAAATTCAATTAAAAGGAATCCCGAAAGCTCCGACACTGATAGCTAGTGGGTACAGTGGACAGAGGGCTGGACTTTAGACTTGGGAAAACTCAAGTTCAAATCCTAGTTGTGAGACCTGGTCAGTTCACTTAATGTCTCTGAGTCTCAATTTCCTCATCTGTAAAATGAGGGCGAGGGCATCAATTTTCTAGCTTTAAAATCGATTATCTTATTCATTAGGATCCTTGACATCACTGAGCCCAAAATCTCCAGTTAATCAACTTGGGCCAGTGATTCACAAAAACCACATAGACCAGCATGCAACGCTTCAAGCAAAGCAGAAGGGGAAGAGGATGAGCAACCACAAAGCCGCGTTGTCTTTTGGGGCTTGTAGTCCTGAGGGAGACGGGAGGGAGTGGGGGGGGTAGGGGTGATGTCATGTGACCCGCGAAGCTAAGACCTCGGTCTACTCACCGGACCCGGCCACCACCAGCACCCTGACGGACACAGGACACTCCTCTTTTCGGAAGTAGAGCCACAGCCGCAGCAGTACGAGAGCGGCAACACTCCCTACAGCGATCAGGCAGAGGAGGAAATTCATACTAGCCGAGAGGGCCCATGAGCGCCGCAGCCAGGAAGGGAAATCCGCGGTTAGAAGTTCGAAAACTACGGGAGCCGAGGAAGCTCGAAATGTCTCAGCCCCGTCGCTTTCCGTCGTGTTCTCGGCTGCCTGGATTGCCGATTCGCTCGAGAGGTGGCGCTCGGGTCTAAGGAGGGCGGGGAATGATGGAAATGATCTCATTTCCCTCACAGCTGTTGGCCTGGGGGCGGGACTTCCGACTGGAGGAAACGCGAAAATGCGAGTCCCGCTACCTGTGCAGTCTCCGCCTCCAGGCACGGGCTCCTCCCTTTAGAGCCGGGTTTTAATCATTCCCCCGCTCCTGTCCCAAGAGGGCACCGCGCTCTGCTCCCCTACACTTAATACCTCGTCCTCGTTTTGTCTACTAGGGCCCGGGATAGCCTTCCTTTCCTCTCGTAGTTGGGAGTAATTGTGGTCCCACCCCTACATGAATAAAGCCCAGCTGCGGTGCTGGCCGCACCAGGTTGGGGGCTGGCCTAGGTAATTAGGTGCAGGGCTGAAATGAACCTGCCCTCCTGAGATCTATATGCTGGGCTTTCCACCTGCCTGTGCAGGTGATGGAAGAAAGTGGATATCTTCAATTGATCGATGATCAATGGATCAATCAGATACAAACAGGCAGTTTTCAGAAGAAGAAATGGAAGCTGTTGATATCGCATAAAAAAATGCTCTAAACCCCCAATGCAAATTAAAACAATTTGAAGGTAGCACAGCACACCTATGAGAGTGGCAAATGTGACAGAAAAGGAGAATGACAGATTTTGGAGAGGAGGAGGGAATTGGGACACCAATGCATTGTTGGTAGAGTTATGAACTGATCCAACCATTCTGGAGAACAATCTGGAACTATGCCCAAAGGGCTATAAACTGAGCATACCCTTTGACCCAACAATATCATCACTCTGTCTATATCTGAAAGAGAACAAGGGAAAAGGACTCAAGTACAAAAATATTCACAGCAGCTTTTTTTGTGGGGTCAAAGAATTGGAAACAGAGGGCATGTTTATCAATTGGGGAATGGCTAATGTGATTGTGATGCAGTAAGGAATGATGAAAAGGATGGCTTCGGAAAAGCATGAGAAGAGAATGTGAGCTGAAGCAAAGTGAAGTGAGTAGTACCAGGGGAACGTTGTACACAGTAACAACAATATTGTAATCATGATCAATTTTGAAAGGCTTGGCTGCTCTGCTCAGTGCAATGACCCAGGGCAATTCCAAAGGACCCTTGATGAAAAATGCTTTCCACCCCTAGAAAGAAAACTGATGGATACTGAGTATAGATTGAAGCATGTTTTTCCTTTATTTTTCTTGCTTCCCCGCTTTCCCACAAAGTGGTTAATGTGGAAATGTTTTGCATGTCTTTATGTATACTGTGTTTTATTTCTTACTTTCTTGATGGGTGGAGGAGAGGGGGAGAGAATTTGGAACTAAAAAAAATTTTTTTTAAAAAGATGGATAGTTTACATGTGAAAAATGCATGACCAGACCAGCTGAAAGAAAATGCTAACTAAAACAGTTCTGAGGAACCCTTTGAACATCTATTAAAATGGCAAATACAAAATTCAAAAATCCTCTGTTGGGGGGAGAATTTGCTGTGTGGAAATAGATACCAATATACATTGCTGCAAATTGATTAAATTCAATTCAACAAAACTTTTCAACCATCTCAACCAAAAACAATACATTCAATAAATCAATTCAGCAGAGTCTCACCAGATTAATCTGTAAAAAGGCTACATTCTTATTTATGAGAAATAAAGATTTTTTTAAAAGTTTTTAAAAAAGGAAATCCTATTTATAGTAGCAAGGAAACCCAAATTAACTATCAAAATAAGAGAAGACCTAAAGAACTGATGGGTTAGGGGCAGCTAGGTGGCACAGCAAATAGAGCACTGGCCCTGGAATCAGGAGGACTTGACTTCAAATCCAGCCTCAGACACTTAACCCTTACTAGTCATGTGACCTTGGGCAAGTAACAACCCCAATTGCTCTGCCTTTCCCCTCCCCCCCACAAAAAAAAAAAGCCGAAAAATAAATAACTGATGGGTCAGTGTTCATGATTTGGTGGGATTGATAGAATAAAAATTATATTCCCCAAACAAATTTATATATTTTCTGCACTCACAATCAAAATACTAGGAGGCTAGCTTCTTCATAGAGCTAGATAATTATTATGAAATTTATGTGGACAAACAAGAGGGCAAGAATATTAAGGTCATACTGAAGAGAAAAGTTTATTTTCTTATCTTGGTCTTTAAATCCCCACAGCCTAGCACAGTGTTACTTAGGCACTTCTTAATTGTTGAATTTCATAGTATCATAGATTTAGAACTGGAAGGGACCTTAGAGATTAGGCAAACCTCTAGTTTTATAGGGAAACTTGAGGTCCAGAGTGGTTAAATGACTTGCCTAAGGTTACATAATCAGTGGCTGAGTTGGGGTTTAAAACCAAGTCCTCTGATTGCTATGCTTCCAGACAGTTGAATCAATTCAGGGATCTCACCAAACAGACTGAGGAAATTTTATGAAAACTTTGACAGACTGCGCCTTTCTAGTTTTTAAATTATTTTGTCCCTAATCTCACTTTGTATCTTGGGAATTGTTTATACAACTCAAGTATTTCAGTAGGGGACAACCTTAAAAATGAAATTCTGAGTTCAAAAAAAATTCTGAAGAAGTAAAACAATTTGAATGAGA
The DNA here is from genome assembly GCA_011680675.1 of Gymnobelideus leadbeateri. NCBI lineage: Eukaryota > Metazoa > Chordata > Mammalia > Diprotodontia > Petauridae > Gymnobelideus > Gymnobelideus leadbeateri. Next base: position 280,956 of record WOXC01005900.1, on the reverse strand, counting down.
AGAAAAATGGAAAGTCAGCAGTCAAAATAACAACTAATGTGGAAGCACAGGGGACTTCAAAACCAACTCACATTTGAAAAACACTTATAAGATAAGCCAGCAGCAAAAATAATTAAAAACACTCATGCAGTAACATAAATTACTGAGGGGTGAGTAATCTAAGAAAAATTGCTGGGAAAACTAGAAAGCACTTTGGCAGAAATTAGGTTTGGTTTAAAATCTTACACCATATACTACAATAAACTCAAAGTAGATATTCAACCTGAATACAAAATGTCATACTGCTTAAAAAGTAGAAAAGATCAGTGACCTTTTACTACTCTGGTTAGAGGCAGAATTTTTCATGAAATGGATGGAGGAAATCATAAAGAAAAAATAGGCAATTTAGACTACATAAAATTTAAAAGCTTGTGTAAATTAAATCACTGAGATATAATTAGAAGAGAAATGGTAAGAGTAGAAAAAATCCCATTGAATGTCCATAAAAGTTTAATATCCAAAATAAAGAAGTAATTGTCACAAATATATGACATCAATGATCATAAACACCATTCCCCAATAAATCACTGATCAAAGGAGATGAAAAGTTTTCAGAAAAATTTGCAAACTATAAATGACCACATGCAAACATAATCCATATCCCAAATGTGAAAGGAATGCAAATTAAAACAATGATAAGACTCCATCTCAGACCCTGTAAATTAAGTATGATGACAAAAGATGGGAAGTTAGTGTTGAAGAAGCTGTGGGAATACAGGCACACTGACAAAGATGAAATGAGGGAGGTATTGTACTCCCAGACTTTACAAAGCAGTTACCACCAAAACTATATGGTACTGGTTGAATGATCAAGTTCAAAGAGTAGTTATTAACAGATCACCAGTTTGGCAAGATATCTCCAGTGGAGTGTTTTAGGATCTGGACTTGGCCCTATACCATTTAACTTTTTAATCCAAAACAGAATGTTTATCCAATTTTCAAATGACACAAAGCTGGGAGGAAGAACTAACATACTACATGACAAAGTTAAGATCCCCAAAGATCTCAGTGCCTGCTACAAAGTAAGTACTTAATAAATGCTTGTTGATTGATTGATTAGTCTCAATAGGCTATGACATAGGGTAGAACTTAATGAAATGAAATTTAATACAAATTAATATAAAATCTTACATCTGGGTTCAAAAAATCAACTTCCCAAGTACAAAATGAGGAAGGCATGGGGAGATGGCAGTTCATCTGAAAAAGATCCGTGTGTTGTAGTGGATTTCAAACACAATATAAATCAACAATGTGTTCTGGCAGCCAAGAAAGCAGACACCATCTTAGGCTATATGAATAGGTGTAATATAGTGGAACAAAGAAGAGATGGCCCCACTGGATTCTGCCTTCATGAGACCAGATCTGGACACTGTATTTTAGGAAAGATATTAATAATCTGGAGATCAACTGAAAGAGGGAAGCCAGAACTGTTAATGCCATATGCCATATGAAAATCAGTTGAAGGAACAGAAGATGTTTAGCCTCAAAAAGAGAAGACTTGGGTAGGGAAAAGGAGGGCATGATAGCTGTCATCAAGACTTGGAAGGGCCATATAACCTGCAAGAGCTATGAAACCTTTTCTCTTCATCCCCAAAGAGTAGAACTAGGAGCAGTAGGGAGAATTTGGGAAGAAACAAATTTACACTGCTATCAGGAAAAATTTCCTGACAATTAGAAGTATCCAAAATTGGAGTGGGATCCCTTTGGGAGCAGTGGATTTTCCCTCACTGAAAGTCTTCAAGAAATGGTTGACTAAAGATGACTACTTGTAGAAAGGATTCTTTTTCAGGTATAAGTCAGAGAAGACAGCTACTAAAATTGCTTTCAATTTTGACATTCTCCAATTCTGTGAAATAATACTCTCTCTTTTATTCACTCCTCCTTTCTAATTTTCAGATCTTCTTAGTCCTGATTTCCTTCTCAATCCATCTTTAGATTCCATCTATTCCACAGTCTAGATATTTCCCTTAGTTCTCTGTCAATCTCCAGTGCAGCAAAGCTTCTCAGCCATCATTTGCTTCCTTGGTAGCCTTTAAATTTTTTTTTTAATTTTTGACTTATGGAATAAAGCATTTTCATAATGTAGTACAAAAAATATGATTGTACAGAAAACTGCAAATCTGTTATGTACTTGCTATTCCTTTCAAATATACAACAAAATTACATGGAAATTTCTTTTTTTTTCTTCTTTCCTCCCCCTACCAGAGGTGGCTACCATTAGACACAAATAGGCATATATATATATATATATATATATATATATATATAATTATTCTATATGTACTTCTATTTATCAATTCTTTCTCTGGATGCAGATGGCATTTTTCTTCATATGTCCTTGATAGTTAATTTGGGTATTTATAATGCACAAAATAGCTTATTGGACCTGTAGAAGGAAGGCTAAGTGATTGATCAAATCTGTATTATTGTTGTTGTTACTATTATTGTTATCATTATTAATCATCTATTATAACTATAAATGCTAACTCTGTCTTGGGAAATACCTATTCTGAGTAGGAGAAACTTTTGTATTAAGTGTAGTTTATTATAATCCTTTCTGCTTGCACATTGATTTAATAGTTTTCTTTGAAGCATAGCTGTGAGAACTATGAGAAGCAAAGCATGAACTTTGAAGCATATTTATGAGGCTTTGTAGCCTCATAAATTTGCTTGTCAGAAGTGCAATAGGTTTTTTTTGGTACTTTTTCTTTTAACTTTTGCGAAAGATTCTTACCCCTTCACTCCAAGACACAGTAGTTCCTGTCAAGTTTATTTTCAGATTATTAGTGCAGGCTGAGCAGATTGTTCATTCTAAACTAACCACTGCCTCCTGATGTGACTAACCATAAGCCATTCTTAGGTTAATTTTAGGGGCCAGTCCCTAGACAGCAGGGCTGTTGAGGGTCGGGAACCAATCACAAGTATAAAAGGACTGTTCAAGAGCTAGTTTACGTGCTCTGGCCAATTAGCACACAGAAAAGGCTTTTTATTAGTTCTTTGAGGCTCAAAGGCATGTGCCACCTGGAAAATTAGGACTTGTAAATCTTCAGGAACACTTGAAAAGCAAAGGGCCTCACCAATAAGACTTAACATCAAAGGCAGAACTTCCCCACTCTAGAAACAGGAGCAATTCCGCCTTGAACCATGTTGCTGCTTAAGACATTATGTTACCCTCATGTGGATATAGGCAAGTCCTTGGAATAGCATGGAGAAAGCTGGCACAAGAATAGAAGTCTTATAGTCCTTGGAGGGTGTGTCCTTCATCAGGAAATACCTGAGGGAGTTGAGAGCAGCATTCACAATGAATTGAATTGAACTGTTATTTCACTAGTCATGGTGTCAGAGTTACATGTTATTGCTCTCAGGCCTCAGCATTACGTGGTTGCTTGTATCAGGAGAATATGGCTTTCAACTCTGTGAGATCAGTACCTACAGAAAACAGGAATGTAGGCTGCCTAGTAGACTGTAAGCTTCTTGTTGGCAAGGGCCATTTTGTTTTTCTTTTGTATCCTCAGTTGTTGGTATAGAACAGGGGTGGGGAACCTGCATCCTCAAGGACATATCTGGTCCTCTAGGTCCTTAAGTACAGCCTTTTGACTGAATCCTTGAGGCCTCAGGTTCCCCACCCCTAGTATAGAATTTTGCAGGGGATAGTAACTGGGTCTATGAGTTTATTGATATGAAGAACTCCCAGGTAAGGAAACTCTCTCTACCAATACAATTTGACAGTTTCTCTGTAGCCTTAGAGAATTGCCTAAAGTACTGAGAGGCTAGTGACTTACCCAGGGTCACAAAGCCAGGATGTGTTCAAAGTGAACCTTGACCCAGGACATCCCCCTGGCTTTAAGAGTAGATCTCTAACCTTTATACCATGACTCCCTCTACAGTATCTTGCTCATAATAGATGTTTATTAAATGTTCATGAATTGTTTGAAAAAAGTTTAAGCTTTTCAGATACATCAGGGGGCTTCATGTATTCCATCATCATTTGGCTATTTCAAGGTAGAAAAAGGCCAAACAGTAGTTAATCTGGTTCTGGCTACAGACAGAACTACATCTGTTATCCGTAGCAGATAATTTTCTATCTTTTGATTAAAGATGTGGAAGAAGTAAGATTGTATAGATTTCTTGAGTCAATAATCCCCTGATTGTCATTTTATATTCTTTGAACATCTATTATTTCATAAGTACAGACCTCCCCTTATATCAACAAGGAAGCAATTTCTCTATGCCTTCTCATGCTATACAATTTTTTACCTGCTTTTTACCTATAAATCCTTCACCAAGGATCTCTCAAGTGTAGTAGAGGCTTTCCTCATGTTCTTTTGGGATTTCTGGAGTACCAACATACCATTTGGATTTGCCATCTGTTATTTCTCATTTTTGCCAGCTTACCAATTTTTCCAATTGTACTCATCCCTCACACACAAATTGTTATGGGCAATACAGCATGTATCCAAATTTGCATTATTCAAAGTTATAATTGTATAAAATATGGTAATTGATTCCAGCCCTATGAAAATGCACAGGATAAATTCAAATAATATGACCACTATACCAGACTGTTTTTGCACTGAGACCTGGCTGTATGCTACATATAGCTTGAGTATGTCTCTCATGCATCTTTCCATTGATTTTTAGTTTATTTATAATTTAGATTTTTCTTTTGAGATTATGGGGGTCTGTGATTCACAGCTAAGAATCATCACTAAATAGAATACTGTTGTTAAAAAAAAAGTTTTTTTTTCAGTAGGCAGCAGGTTGGAATTATTGACAGTACTTTAGTTTCCCAAATGTAATCCATGTTAATTTCCTTCCCCTTGATTCCAAGCCCAGCTTATTATCCATCTGCAGTGCTTATCCAAGGTACACATATTGACAGGCAAATCTGATAGTCTGCTTCTCCAGCTGTATATCATAATCTGAGAAACATGCATTTTTCATCTAATTTGTTTTTTCAGGGTAGATGGTTAAATCTCTTTTATATTATTATGAATTTCATGGAGAAGGATTTGTAGTGTTCTAGGGCTTGATGGAATTAGTACAATGTAGTCTATGAATAGCAGTATTTAGAGAATTCCATCATTAATAGGAAATATTTCTTTCATCTGGACACTAATGCATTCCTTACAGGCTTAAAATTCTATGTTGAATTCAGAATTCCTTCTCATTAAATGAACTAGCATGTCATATCAGTACTTTTGGATGATTATCTTTCTTCTTTAGTGTGACATCATGTTAAGTTATGAACCACCTGATATTCATCTGGACAGTTGAAAAATCTGAGAAATGATAGAGAAAATTTGGTCACCCCATGTCATCCAGGTATACAACAGAGCAAGGGAAGATCCATTGGCTAGGTAGTGTCTCCCTGGCCTTTCCCCACCTCCTGTGGAATAGAAGCACCTCAAGGACAGGCCCGGTTTTTGTTTTCTCTTTGTCACTCACTTTACCTGATTGCCTAGCACAGTGCCTTGCACATTGAGGCATGGAATAAATACTTGTTGAATTTAATTGAATAATAAAATTGAGTTAAATGTCAAAGCATTTTACAAGAGCTTGTTTGTCCTGCCTTATTCACTTCTGAAATCAAAATCTCATAGGAAAAAAGCAGTGGAAGAGGGACTTAGGGGCCTAGGACTTCTCTATGGCAGTCAAGAATATCTTTCCCTGGGGAGGTTAGGTGGGGCAGTGAATAGTGTACCAGCCCTGGAGTCAGGAGGATTTGAGTTTAAATGTGGCCTCAGATGGTTAACACTTACTAGCTGTGTGACCTTGGGCAAGTCACTTAACCCCAATTAACCTGCCCCACCCTCCTCCAAAAAGAAAAAAAAAAGAATATCTTTCCCATTTCTCAAATTTTTTCTCCAAGCTCAGCCCTGGTAGATATCATACCTAAGATCCTGTGAGAACTTGATCTTTCATATATTCAGATGATTTTAATATAACCTCTAAGATATAATAAGTTAGTGAGTAGAGCATCGGCCCTGGAGTCAGAAGGACCTGAGTTTGGATCTGGCCTCAGACACTTAACGCACACAAACAAAAACCTAGCCGTGTGACCTTGGGCAAGTTACTTAACCCCAATTGCCCTCAACAATAACAACAAAAAAGATACAATAAGTTCTCTTTCTACAGATGTGTGTGTTTGTGTGCATGTGTAAGGCAATAACAGGTTAGGTAACATGCCTATGATCACACAGCCAGTGTGTCTCACAGAAAGGACTTGAAACCCAGTGTTGTTTTCAAGTCCTGCCTCTGAGACATATGTGTGGAAGATCAATGTGACCACGGACAAGTCTCTTAACCACTTAATGCACCAACAACTCTCTAAAACCATAAGTTACAAATGAGTTGATGAGTAGATTTTCCATAGTGGGAGTCCCCAATGTTCTGACTTCCTCAAACCACTGATAACAAAGATCTCAGAATAAAATTATCCATTGGCATTTTGGAATATGAGCAAGGCACTCTGCTATACACAACAGTCTTTGTGTATAAATGAAAAACAACAGTCCTTGCCTTCAAGGAGCTTAAAATTGAAATATGTATTTATAAATGAGTAGTATCATGGTATAATTGGAAAAATGCTAGATCTTGAGTTAGAAGAGACCTGAATAAATGTCTTCATCTGAAAATGGAAATAGTACTTACCTTAAAAAAAATTGTTACAAAGTTCAAATGAAATAATGTATAGCAAATGCTTTGTAAATCTAAATTATTATATATAAACGTGAGTTGTACATATATACATATATGTGCATATGTGTATATGAGCATACACATATACATACTATACAATACATATATGTATGCATGTGTACATACATGCATATACGCATATGAATATGGATTAGACTGTGATTTCATTGATATAGGAAAATTCCGGATGAGATAGTTCCTTCCATCAATGCAGGCCAGCATTTTCTCTGCAATTTCTATTCTAAGAAAGTTGCCTAAAGAACTAACAGATTAAGTGACTTGCCTAGGGCCACCCAACCAGTGTTTGTCAGGGATGGGATTTGAACTCAAAAGACCATCCCTATGGCAGGCTGCCTCCTCTCATATACACACACATCTCTGTGTATATGTATGTAAGTATGTATGTATGTATGTAGTCATGTTTATATGTATATATTTGTATATATATGTATACACAGAGATTATCATTATCACACCCAAATCTCTTAAGTTCATAATAGTTGTAAGTTAACATAACATTAAAATGTATTTTAAAAGAAAATCTCTAAGCTATCCTGGGAAATATCAACACAAAGCATTTTATGCTGCTCATTTATTCATGAGAAAGGCCCTGGAAGCATCTACTTTCATTGTCCTAGTTACTAAACTTTCAGTTCTAGAGTTCACAGAAAAAAAAAGAGCATATCATGTTTCTTGTCCTTGGATTCCACTGCTTCAATTTGCTACAATTTGACAACCTCTTCTCTCCAGTTTTGGAGTAACCAAGCTTAGCCCAGGACCAGCCTCCTTCCTTCATTTTTTCCTTTCTCTGTTTTTCTGAATCATTTTCTTTTTCTCCCCTAAGTTCTTTTTAGCAGCTTAGAGAACTGAGTTTGACACAAAAACACAAGGTGTACTTTAGTCCTTTTATTTCCCCAACTCTATGTTCCACCTTCTCTTTGCATGAAGAGGAACAACCAGTGTGAAATATGTAGTTATTCAGTGTGAAATTGGGGCAAGAGCGCTGGGTTTGGAATCAAGAAAGACCTGAGGTCAAAATCTCAACTCTGACATTTAATAACTCTCTGATTTTGGCTTCCCTCAGCTTCAGTTTCCTGGTCTTGGAAATGGCAATAACAAACCTATGATTTGTATTGCAGAAAGTACTTATTCAAATACTCAAGTAGACCTATGAGCTGACCAGTTTGAGAGCTCCCTTCAAGAATACTGATTATAACTCTGCAGGTAAATCTTACTTGCCCATCCTGTGCAACCCTTATCCATGCCCTCCCAGGTAGTCATCAAAAGAGGACTATGTGACTATACTTCTCTTTCTTCTAACATTGTGAGGGTACCAGTGGAATACTGTGGATCTTCATATGTAAACCTTTGCTCTCACCAAATAACTAGCCCGTCTTTTGTTCTTTCTTTTCCTATCATGTAATTCTTTGGTGATATTCTTTACTTCTGTTCAGTGGACTTGCTTGTTGATTATATGTTACATCCTGATTAATTATTTTTCATGAAGCATTCTGCTATTTTGTATGCCACTGCAGCAAGTAGGTTGCTTTATCAAAAAATGGATATAGTGTGACCTTCTAGTAGTTTCTAAAGTATTAGTAACTGCTTTACTTAGTAAGGGCAGAGATAGTACTGAAGACATTTTATACCTGCCAAAATCACAGCAACTAAATTTGTGGGCTTGATTTAATAATAATTTCATCTTTCAAAACATGGAGAAACCAGTAAGAGAAAGATTCTTGACCATGTTTTCACTCAGTTTTGGGTGTGGAAAGTATGGGAACTTTGGAGGGAAGTAATACGATATTTGACTTATGATAGAGGAAAGACATACATAGATTGGCATGTATTCTAAATATTTGAAAAGCAGAATTCAAAGAAATGCTAAATAGGATACTGCTGACTTAAAATGCTCAAGGGATAGCTTTCACAAGTCAATTATGAATATATAAAAAGAAATTTCAATAAAAATAAAACAGTGTATTATTTAAAGAGGTTAATATGGACGTGCAGGGAATTTGCCAAAAAATTTAGATTTCCAAAGGACATGTACAGACAATGGCAGAGGGAGCGGATATTGGATGATAAGTGAAAAAGCATGTCACAGTCCTCTAAGAATAGTCACAAATGCTAAAACTAGAATAAGCTGAGGTTAGCAAAGAAAGCTAAGGATAAAAAAGAGTTCTTAAAACTACATTGGATAAGAGACAGATCAGAAAATAGAAAGAACTACTTGGGAGTCGATGAGATAATGCAACAGATGAAAGAGTGAACTTGGAGATGCTTCCATGAAGGAGAATCTTTGAAGCAGAAGAAAGGGTGGAACAAAAATAGTTGGGACTATTATGGATAGAGTTGAGACCTAAGTAAGGAGCTAGTAAGAAAGGATCTTGAAGTCACCAAAGCCAGTTGTAATATATTCAAAGGTAATAAAAGAATGATACGATTAATGAACTACTGTCAGTGATTTTTGAAATAGTAGAGAGAAAGGAAGATGTGTCACAGGATTGGAAGAAGACAAATGTTCAGATTTTCCAAGGAAGTGTGGAGTCTGCAGACTATAAGCTAGTAAGCTTATCTTCAATTCTTAGCAAAATTTCAGGACATTTTACTTAAAAGATTATTGGTAAACATCTAAAAAAGGAGGCAGAGATTGCAGAGTGCCAACATTGCTACATCAAGAATTGATTCTGCTATATTATCTTCATTTCCTGTTTAGACAGTTATCAGACTAGTAAGTACTTTTTACATAGTTTGCCTAGATTTTAGAAAAACATTTAACAAAATCTATCTTGCCATTCTTGTGGAAAAAGATAAAAATATGTGGAATAGATAAGAAACAGTACTCTTAGATATATTTGAAACTGGATGAATGGGGCTGTACTCAGAAAATAGTCATTAATAGATGTTTAAAAAATTAATGTTTTACTCTGCATTTGGAGCACGAGTCTGCTAGAAACAATATTGTTAGCATTATTTCAAATTCAAGCATTTCTAGTATAGAGAGAAATGTCCAAACCGACATAAAATTCTTCCCCTCCCCTCTCCTTCAACTCCCACCTTCTTTCTTCAGAAATCTCTATGCCACAAGACAATTTGAGTTAACATTTATAGCAGTCTTGAACAAGGAAAAGGTCACAACATGCTAAAATAAAGCTTTGGATTAACATTCTACATTGTCACATTAAATAGTAATAACTTAATTACTACTCAATTCCTTCCTTGACCACTCCCCTCAAAAACTGAGTAGGTCATAGTATCAATAACTTCAGAGGATGGTGAAGGCAATACTCTTTTATAAAAAACAAAATAAAAATTTTATTGAAATCTTTTGTTTTTCATATCATCATAGTTTCTCCAGTACTTTTCTCCACCACCCCCAGCCTTCCCATACAACAAATAGTATTTTTAAAAAGACAAAAATAAAGAACAACTACATTGTTGTTCTTGCAACTACATTTTTGATAAAGCAAGTGGAAAAAGATCAACACAACTGATAAATGCATTGAAAAAGTATGAAAACATTTTCTGAACAAAGAGTTGCAACACTGATGAGGGGGAGGTCTACCAATGTTGCAACATGTAGCTCCATGAAGGAATGGGTTGTGAACATCTTCTCATATCTCTTATTTCAAGTTGTGCTTGTTCTTCAACATTTACTTTTGATTCCTTTTATGTATGTGGCTTGGCTCCATTTCCATTGTTGCAGTTACTGTGTATATTGTTTCTTGGCTCTGTTTGCGTCACTCTTTTTTTTTTTTTTTTGCTTATTGGAGCAGGGAGGGGAGGCAGGGCAATCAGGGTTAAGTGACTTGCCTAAGTTCATATGGCTAATAAGTGTTAAGTGTCTGAGGCCAGATTAGAACTCAGATCCTCCTAACTCCAGGGCTGTTACTTCCTGCATTCCTTGGTTTCTTTCCTTCAAGACTCAACTCAGATCTCCCTGTCTATAAGAGACTTCTGGTATCTCTCTTCCCCCAACTCTTCCCTCTGTAGTCATCTCTAATTTACTCTATTCACTGTGCCACCTAGGTGCCCCTTTGATTCACTCTTTATCACTTTGTGTAGATCTTTCCATACTATTCTGTATTTGTCACGTTTTTCATTTCTTTAAAGCACAGTGTTCCACTGGTACCTTCACAATGTCAGAAGAAAGAGAAGTATAATCATATAGTCCTCTTTTGATGACTACCTGGGAGGGTATGGATAAGGGTTGCACAGGATGGGCAAATAAGATTTACCTGCAGAGTTGTAATCAATATTCTTTACATTCAGGTAACAACAGTTTCATTTTGATTTGTTTAACCACTTTCCAACCAATGGGCATCTAATTTGTTTCCAATTCTTTGCTATCACAAAAATTGCTACTATAAATATTTTGATGTATATAGGGATTTTCTTCTTATCAATGACTTTCTTAGGACTTAAGGGAAAGAGAATACTTATATAGCACCTCCTATTTACTATGCACAGTGCTAAGCAATTTTAAAATAAATATGACCTCATTTGATATGACATTATCTTGAGTATAATCTCAGTAACTGAATCTTTGGGTCAAACTAGTGATGTTTTCATTGCCAAATCCATTGGCCTTTTTTCCTATTCTCATTCTTCTTTACCTCTTTCTGCCTCCTTTACCAGTGTTGATTACATTTTGTTGATCACATGCTTCTTCTTGATCCCTTCTCTTCTCTTTAGGTTCCTCTGTCTTTACTCTCTTCTGGCTCTCCTCCTAACTATTTGACAGGTTCTTCTCTCCTTTGCTAGATCTTCAATCATAGGTATCCATCCCACAGAGATCTGTCCTGGCTCTTCTTTCTTCTCCTTTACTACTTCATTTGATCTCACTGGCACAGTGGCTAGCATACTAGACTTGGAATGAGGCCAATCTGTGTTTGAATTTTTCCTTGACACTTACTAGCTGGGTGGCCATGGGTAGGTCATCACATCATTTCTAAGTTTTCGTTCCTTCATCTATAAAATAGAGAAATAGAATATCTATGACACCTTCCTCATAGGGTTGTTATGGAGCTGAAGAGAGATAATGGCTACAAAATGCTTCCCAAACTTTAAAGGGACAAGGAAACGCCAGGATTAGAGGGAGTTCTTAACCAGGACTGGTTTGGACTAGAAGTACCCCCCAACTCTGAGACTGTGTGATTCCCTGCAGTAGAGTGAAAACCTACAAGTGTTATCGACTGCTACTTTCACAACATCTCCTATATGTGCCACCTTCTTTCCTCTGATCCTACCACCACTCTAGTGAAGGGCCTTATCACCTTCTGTATGGACAGTTGCCGAAGCCTACTGATGAGTTGGCCTAGCTCAAGCCTCTTTCTAATTCGAATCCATCATCCATTTAGCCTCCAAAGTGATTTTCCTAAAGTGTAGGTCCAACCATGTCACCCCTTACTCATCAACCTCCAATGCATCCCAGTTACCTTTAGGATCAATATAACATCTGTTTGGCCTTTAAAACCTACCACAGTGTCTTTTTCCTCCTTTTTCAGTCTTCTTATACTTTATTCCCCTCTTCTACTACTATGAACAACATTGGCCTGTTAGCTGTTTGTTTAATGCAACATCATCTTCCAATTATGTCTTTTTACTTTTTCCCGGCTGTCCCACCATGTTTGTCTCTACTTCCTGCATTTGGTTTCTTTCCTTCAAGACTCAACTCAAATCTCACTGTCTATAAGAGACTTCTGGTATCTCTCTTCCCCCAACTCTTCCCTCTGTAGTCATCTCTAATTTACTCTGTATATATCTTGCATATTTATAATTCTTTACATATTGTCTCCCCCATTAGACTGTGAACTTCTCAAGGGTGGAGACTCCTTTTGTCTCTTTGCTTAGCACAGTGCCTGACCCATAATAAGCCTTGATAAATGCTTGTAGCCTTGACATCTCTGAGGTGTGTAACATAGAAATGCTGTTTTCTCCTTCCCAAATGTCACCATAAATTATTTAATATCCTGCTCAGCTCTTATCACTATGAAACCTCTTATTCATGGTGAGTCTTTATTCAATTTGTAACAGGTCCATTAATTTGGGTATTAGCATATGTTTTTATATAAATCTCAGACTTGGATAGCTTTAGGATCCAAACTCTTTTCTATACCATGGAGAGAATCCCTGAGGGACCTTTGCTTTTTATATCTGACTTTGGGTCACTATGTGAAATGAACAAATAAAAAAATTGAAATGGTCTTAACACTCTATGATATTCAACTAGTGTTTGCCTGGCAGCTTGGGAATTATTTTGCTTTAATGAAAAACTCAGGATAAAGACCAAGCATCCTTTTCCACAGAGATGGTATAAAATTCAATAAAATATTAAAGGTATTGAACACAGAGTCACAAAAGTGACCCAGATTCCAGGCTGTATTGCTACCTTCTCCAACCACCCTAGTATTCAGTTTCTTATCCTCAATTCCCTAGACATTAGCTAGGCCTGTACCTTGTCCTAATTTCTTCAGCAGAGAATAACTTCAAACTAAACTTCTTTAGAAATTAAGCTGTCTTCATCCAAAATAGATGATAAGTTCCTTGAGGACAGGCATTAATTTTTTTCTTTGTATCTTCACCACCTAGTGCAGCAGTCATTTAATAAATACTTGTTAAATTAAATGTCATCCCCCCAAGGTAGTTGAGAAAATATATAACTTTATTATGGGAAATGTGTTCCTTTATTCAGGCTTTATCACAAGGACATAATGATAGTAAGAATTTGTATTCTTTTTAGTGCAGATCATACTGTAAATCTGATTTTCCCTGCTCTTACTAGTGTCCTACTAGCTTGAAACAGATCAATTTACCAATCATGGCACAAACAGAAACTTCATGAACAGTGGTATGTCTTCTATTGTCCTATATCCAGGACTTCTAGCAAATAGATATTCAAGAAACACATCTTATCTCCTTCCTATCCTTCAGGATTCAGTTCATAAGGCTCCTCCTCTGTGAAGCCTTTTCTGATCCCACAGTTGGAAATTATTTCCCTTAGATTTTGCCTAAGACTTTGTACTTCTATATTTTGTATTACTTTGGGGATATATATAAAATTACCCCATTCTGCGTTGTAAGTTCCATGAGGGGAAGAACTATGTTTTATTTCTGGCTTTTTTATATCTTCATCAATACCTACAACAGTATTCTACATATAGTGAGCATTTAATAAATGATTGTTGAAATAACGTTTGAAATGCAATCTTAGAAATTAAATCACAGTGACCTTCAAAGGGATTTCTAAGTATCTTTCCTCTCTAAAGATAAACTAGTCTGATATAATTTGGGAAAAATAGTGGACTGGATTCAAGTGGCCCTGGACTCAGTCTGAGCTCCACCTTCTCATCTATAGAATGGGGATAATATTTGCACTACCTACTCTTAAGGGTTGTAAGGCAGAGATGTTGCAAAGTACTATAGAAACATAAGTTGTTTTTTTAGTGGTATTCATTGTGATGGGATTTGATCTGATAAAAGGATTGTAGAAAGAGGTTTTGGAGATCAGTCTCAATAAAACTGATTATTAAAAACGCTCAAATATATTTTACCTATCCAAAATTTATTAATTTCTTCCTATAACAGAATTTTTATAATAATAAAACTATGTTTTCTTTAATGGATTAGTTTTGGGGGCCATATTACCACCAATGGTTGCATACTTCAAATTTGGTTAATGAATTAGCTCTCAGTATTTTTAGATTGACTTTCACTTGAAAGAATTTAAAATGCTAACAGAAATAATGTTCTCTGGTCATTTTTTGTTGAAACAGTAATTATAGACCACAGATGGCTTTAAAGAAGTGCATTACCTACATTATTAGGTACTTAATGGTGGCTATGACTTTTGTAAGAAATAGCTGAATAGTTCTGTGCTGCTTTTTTTTTTCAAAATCAGAATAAGAGTACTTTTGAGTGATCCTGAGTTTTACTTTTTTCTTTTTTTATTAAGTACCATGAGATTTCTAAGTTCCAATGTTTTTTGTTAATTTAACTGTAGTTCTATGTGCACCTGTGCATTCCTTGTTGCAATGCTAGTAATTTGGCCCAAGTTTGAGTGCATATAATTGAGCTCTCTTCATCTCTTAAAATAGTGCACTAGGGGGACTACTTTCCCTTTCTGTAACAGTAGAATATCCCTGTCATAAAGCTGAGTTAAGCCAAACAGTTAGACTTTGATGTCAGCGGTTACAGTGTTCCATGTGCAAAGCGGAGGGCAGTGTCTCCATAAGCACTCTCCCTGGGAAAAGGAGATCAGTTCTGTGAATCACTTCAAAGGGTTTATCTTTTTAAAAATTATTAGCTTTGTGTAATTGCTCATGCTCAAATAATGGGGAAAAACAATTCATTTCATAAGAATTGTTCATTCTCAATTTTCTGGCTCTTACATGGTTTTAATTTTCTCTTTCCTCTTTAATTGCAATTTCTCAGTAGGATTCCCTCTAGAACTCAGAATTTCCTGTGTGCTCCATGGCTCCTGAGTGGCAAGTTGGGGTGGGGGGTAGTCTGTAATATTTGAGGAGGATGAGATGCTTTGATCGAATCACATGAAATTAAAATCAATTCAAGAATATTTATGGAGAACCTACCAGTTTTCAGGCACAGGGCTAGGCATTTTATAGGATTATCTTGTATATTTTCATATGTGTACATATTTTCTCCTTTGATAGATTATCAGTATAGATCATTTCATTTTTTTCTTTGTCTAGAGACTAGCACGTAGCAGATGCCTAATAAATGTTTGTTTATTTGTTTGTTTGTTTAACATGAGCCTGCCTTACCCTGGAGGAAATGACAAATGAGCTATAGTCATGAGATTGTAGTTTTAGAATCAGCAGAGAGCTCAGAAGCCATTGAGTCCAGCCTTCTTCACTTTACAAATGAGGAAACTAAGGTTCAGGGAGATCAAGTGACTTGCCCAAGGTCACACAAGAAGGATTTGAAATCTGATTCTAGAACCGTACTGTACTGATGATAGAGCAGAGATGTGAGATTCAGGTTTTTTGATTTGTTTGTTTTTACCAATATTGTACCTTAAAAATTACAATTTTACAAAATTTTCAGCTCTAAATTCTCTCCCTACCATCTGCCCCTCCCAACATTGAGAAAGCAAGAAAATGAAACCCCTTACAAACATGGATAGTCAAAGAAAATGAATTCCTGGATGAGCTATGTTCCTTCCCACCCCCACATAGCCCCACCATTCTTAATCTGTACTCAAAATCCATCACCCCACATTATTGTGCCCCCTGGTCCTGGGTTCTGATATTCAAGACACTTGACCAAGAAAGCTAGAGTCTATGCTTAATTCAAAGAAAGGTAATTGTGGGACACAGAAGGAACAAATATCCTGGAGAGGAAAATAACTTGGAGAATGGCATTTGAAAGCTAATAATTTCTAGAAGGTCTAAATTAATGAGAAGGGTAACATATTTCTACAAATGTTGTATACTTAAGGATTTTCTTCCTGAAATTAACATAAATGACTTCTATACTTAATTTCTCAGTGATCTAGCACTGTATTTGTACCTTCACAGTACCCTCATTTTTTCCTAAATGCTGTGTATTAAATGTATGAACTCTCAGATTTAGTGTTTACTGTAATGAAAGGAAGGTACTCTATAGAAAAACACTTCATTAGGCTAAGAGTCTCTAAATTAATAATTTTCTACATTACTAGTTGTTCACATGCTAAGGATGACAAAATTTTTTTTTAAATAAATTTTTGTTTATGTTGTACCTTTCCCTCCCCCTTCCAGAGAACTATCCCAAATAACAAAAAGTATTTTTTGAAGAAGAAAAAGAATTAATACTACTGATCAAGACATTAAAAAAGTCTGAAAACCTCTCATTTCCACAGAGGGATAGTAGGACTTATCCTTTTATATCTCTTCTTTCAATTCATGCTTGCTCTTTATAATTTTGTTACATTCACTTTTGATTTTTGTTTGTGCCAATGTTCTTTCCATTTACATTGTAGTTTCATGTACATTGTTTTCTTTGTTCTGCATACTTCACTCTGCATCAGTTCATGTAGAACTTTCTAGGCTTCACTATATTTATCACATACATCATTTCTTACAGCACAGTAATAATTCATTACATTCTAGTAATTTCCTAACCATTTCTTTAACCATTTCCCTATTGATGGGCATCTATTTTGTTTCTAATTCTTTACTATCACAAAAACTACTACCATAAATATTTTTTTATTAAGGACTTTCTTCTTATCTGTGGCTTATTTTTTATAAAGGGACTTCTTATCAGTGGCTTCTAACTCAATAATTTAAACATTTAAACTCAATAATAGTTACTGGTTATATTTTGGTCACTTTATTATTTGCCTCTATCTCTTGTTTGTTTAAAAATGCATCTGCTTCCCATGGCTGTAAAAAGTATATGATCTGCTTTTCTTTTAATTTTTTACAGTACAATCTTAATATTAAGGTTGCATGTCCATTTAGAATGTATTGATTGTTATTTAGAATGTAATTTCAAATTAGTTTCCAAAATGGTTGTTCCATTTTATAGCTCCACCAATAATGTATTAGTGTGCTTATCATTCCGCAAACACTTCAACATTGATTAATACCATTTTTTGCCAATTTTCAGGATGTGAGGTAAAACCTATGGTTATTTTAATTTTCATTTCTCTTATTATTAGTGAGTTGGATCTTTCTTTCATGTGGTTGTGAATACTTTATAATTCTTCTTTTAAGAACTGTTCATATTCTTTGACTACTTAACTATTAGGACATGGCTTTTAATCATATATATTTATATGTATACACATACACATATATATCCTCATATATATGTATATTTGTTAAGTGTTTGTATATCTTATATACCAAACTTTTGCTGGAAAAATTTAATATAAAGATTTTTTTCTCATTTGATCACTTTCCTTTTTATCTTAGGTACATTAATTTTGTTCAAGCATTTCAGTTTCATTCGGGTAAAATTATTTATTTTATCTTTTGCAATTGCCTCTATCTCTTGTTTGGTTAAAATGTATCTGCTGCCCATAGCTGTGAGAGGTATGTGATCAGCTTTTCTTTTAAATTTTTTATGGTGTGATCTTTAATATTAAGATTGCATGTCCATTTTTTTTTTTTTTGCTTTATGGAATGCAGTTGGGGTTAAGTGACTTGCCCAAGGTCACACTGCTAGTTTTTGTTTTAAGTGTCTGAGGCCGGATTTGAACTCAGGTACTCCTGACTCCAGGGGTGGTGCTCTATTCACTGTGTCACCTAGCCTCCCCATGCATGTCCATTTAGAACGTATTGTGGAATATGGTGCAAGGTTCAAGTCTATTTTCTGCCAGACTGCTTTCCAGTTTTCCCAGCAGTTTTTCTTAAATTTTTTTCCCCTGATATAACAGACTTTAACATATGAAAAGCTATGGTCAGCACCTTGACAGGAACTTAGAATCTATTTTTTTTTTCGTGTAAGAGGGAAGTCTTTTGTACTCTGTACTGTGAGTTCAATTCTACTTTTACTTCTTTTGGAGAGGTAGGTAGGGCTTACTCAAAGAGGAAAATATTCAGAGTTTGGGACGTGTAGGTAAAAGTACTAGAAACAGTGAATACCTGGTTGCCCCCAACAGCATTCTTTCTTCTTTTTTTTTTTTTAAACCATACCCTGAATCCATTTTATCTTGTTCTTGAGCTACTTAATTGTGCATTAGCACCAATCAAAGCATCTCCAAGCTTTTTCATTCCACATGATATCTGTCAGTCCTTGGAGAACGGTAAATGTAACAAAGTATTTGAAAATGGCATGTTTTCTGACCTTGCAGTTTGCTATAATAATAACCTTGTCAAGAGAATTTCTAAAAACCGAGTAGACTGTTCATTATTTTTTTCATCAAATGATAAAAAAGAAATCTTTCAAAATCTTTCTTTCTTACAAAATACATTTATCTTTAAAAAACAAACAGCTTTCTTTTTCTTTCTGGAAAGCTACAAATAGTCAAATATAGAACAAAGTTTGAAAAGGAATCACATTAATTGGCTTAGATGGAACTAGGCACAAAGATTATATGAGGTAGCTCTGAATGCAATGTATACATTTTGTATATAAGTAATAGTCTTTTTTTCTAATTATGTATAGTAAGGAGGAAGTATCAGCCTGTATCAGTGACCTGAAGTTACTGTTTAAAGTAGTTTAGATATATGAATTTGGTTTCGGGGACACTAATTATTTCAGTGGTGCTGATGTTACCATATTGGAGTTGAGAAAAATGTTACTCTGGTGGTGATGATATTTAAGACTCCAGTATTGCTTATTTGTGTGCTTTTTGGGGGGGAGGGGAGGGCTCGACAATCAGGGTTAAGTGAAATGCTCAAGGTCACATAGCTAGTAAATGTCAAATTCTAAGGCTGCATTTGAACTCAGGTCCTCCTGACTCCAGGGTCAATGTTCTATCCACTATGCTACCTAACTGCCCCATGTATGTGCTTTTTGAAAGTCCTATCATTGCAGAATTTCAATCTGCTTTTTCTTTTTAGGCATTACTGTGAGATTTCTGGATATATGCATTTGCTTATGTGACTTGGGAGGTAGCTAAAATGGAAACTTAATAAGGATTGAACATATTCATATACGGCAAGAGAGAGAATTATGTTACAGACAATAATATTTCCAAAATTTAGATACAAGTTTTGTGAGAATTACTTGTAGCTAATTCAAATGTCTAACTCATCTTTAAAACAAAAATTTTATTTATGTGAGGAACATAGTGGCAATAATTTTCTCCAAACTGACTCATGTATCCTTCATGTTTACAAACAGCAAATGCAGGTTATAAAAATCACCAAATACCTGTGCATCATTGGGCAAGTTATTTAACTTCCCTGGGCTGATATTTCTTTAGCTATAAGTAATTCATCCATTCATTCAACAAGCTATTAGTGGAATAGATCTCAAAGGTCTCTTCTAGGAACTAAAGTTCTGTGATTGTATGTTGAATAAGTAATGATGTTATTATACTATCTAATCAGTGTCTATTTGGCAAGTAAAGAAGGTATCAAAAGCATGACCTCATTTTCTGCCCAGAGCACAAAAAAACCATCATCCTTAGGCCACAGATCAAAGAGAGGCTTCTCAATGTCAAGTCTGACTTTTCAGGGACATTTGATATATTTTTTCAGACTTAATGCAAATAAATTGGAAATCAGGAGAAGTGGTAGTGTGTAGACTCCTGAAATTTTAACATCAGACGTTTGAGCTAGAAACAAATCAAAAGAAAAGTGAATCCTGTAAATTATCCCAAAGTCAGAGCACAAAGTACACATTTGCTTTAGTCACTGGGATATTTCAGGGGGAAATAACCTTTTAGTTTTATCCACATGACTACCTCCATTTCTCACTTTGCTAGACATAAAATTAAGGATGTCTGTACTGCTAATATTTGAGGTTAATAGGGAAAACTCCAGAAGGAGAAATTTGCTTAAACAATTACTCTTATTTATTTGAAAGATATAGTGTGTGTGTGTATGTGTGTGTGTGTGTGTGTGTGTGTGTGTGTGTGTGTGTGTGTGTATATACTCCATTTCTTTTCTTCCAGATACTATTTGATCAGCTTGAGAATAGCAAGATACTACTTTGAGATTTAATTTAAAGTATTAAAAGTCTACTATAATAATAATAATAATAGCTGACATTATATAGCACTTTAAGGTTTTCAAAGTGCTTTAACTATGTATTATCTCACTTGGTCTTCACAACAGCCTTGTGAAGAAGGTGCTATTATTAGACCCACTATCCTCACTTAATAAATGAAGAAACAGCTTGAGAGAAGTTCCTATAGCAAAGAACACTCCTGGGAGCATCCTTATAATGGTAATCATTTTAAAAGGCTGAGAAGAATACAGATTTTTATTTAGGGAATAAAACTGAAAATTTTAACAGGGGGTCTCAAACAAATCAGGTTTAAAAGTAGTACTAAACATCTAGCTAAATAGCTGGTTGGTTTTATTTCTTCTTACCTTCCAATATTGTTCTAATCTAATCTATAGATTTTTTTTTAATCAGACCTGTGATTTTGCCAGATGAGGAAGCTGCCAGTGAGGAACTTTTTCTACTAGGGTAGCACTCTCTGCAACTTGGAGTCTTAGAGATTTGCTTGGGGTGTTTAGAGGTTAAGCAGCTACTTGTGATAAGAGGAAGAATTTGAACCCAAGGCTTTATGACTCCAAGGCCAGTTTTCTATCTATCTCTACCACTATGATTTTTGTAAACAGTAATGTGAAAGTAAATTGGTATGTTTTACAGGGATAGCATAAGAATACAAAATGACATGCCATCCTGGGATAAGAGGAATGTTTTTTTTAAACTTCTATGGAAAACATACCATATATATTGGAGGATGGGATTTCCTAAATGCTCTTTCCCTTTGACCTGATATTTCTTATAAGCCTTTCAAATTTCATTATAGACATGTAAGAAAATCTTTTATAGAAGATAGGGAATATCACAGAAAGGATGGTCAATTTTTTAGTAGCAAAAACTGGTGGGGGGCAGTATGAATCAGTACCTATCAAATGAAGAATGGCTAAACAAATTACCTTATACTGTGTGGTAAGAATGAGGAACTCTGAGAAACTTGAGAATGATGAGGGAAGGGTAATAGGTTCTACCAGGGACCCTGATCACTCTCAGTGACCAGAAACCCTGCAATTCAGTCTGGAAAGAATTCACCAGGCTCAAGCAAACTTGGAAGCTGAGATTGTAAAGTTTATTGTTACACTGTACAGCACAGCGGGCAAGGATTCTTATGGAACCTGCAACCTTACAGAAATCACAGGTATAGTTTTAAGTAGTCAAGACAATAAATCAGGTGTCAATTATACTAACTAGGTGAGTAAGGGTGGGATCAGGGAGGAGTTAAGGAGTGGTCAGTGATTAAAGGACCATGCACTTTTAATATCAACTGTGCAGGCATATTGCCCGTGATTCACTGGGAAATAGCCCAAGGAGGGGGGGTTACCTGGAGGTGTGGTTTTAGTCCTGACACGTCACTAAAGTCAACCCTCAGTCACGGCCACTGAGGAGTGCCCAGTCTGCCACCCATCAATGTCAAGCTTGACAAGATGGATGTTGGGAACTAAGGCCATTGGAGACACAGTATGGGTATAATTGGCTAAGGAGTTACCCTATAGAGGGGGTATTGAAGGATTCACATGCAGCTGGCCACTCTAACTAAGGGAGATAACATTTGCTTAAGCTAAAATGTTTATAGATAGTTTAGTGAAAGATTCATAGGTAGCTTGTTATTGTTCCAAGCAGAGATAAACAGTTCATGAGTTGTTGCTGGGCAGAGTGCTGGCAGGGGGAAGGGGCAGAGTTAATGCTCTGAGGCTGGGGGGGGTGGGTGGAAATGTGATTGTGCAGACTGCTTTTCAAATTGATTTTACAGACATAGATCCCAAAGCACCCCATTTACAAACTGATGTTACAGATTGATATTACAGACTGATGTTACAAACATAGAATGATGTTACAAACATATATACATCCCAAGCACCCCATCAAGAAGACTTTTATGAATTTCTTTTTTGTTTGTTTGTTTGTTTCTTTTTGGAGGGCAATTGGGGTTAAGTAACTTGCCCGAGGTCACACGGCTAGGTTTTTGTTTGTGTGTGTTAAGTGTCTGAGGCTGGATCCGAACTCAGGTCCTTCTGACTCCAGGGCCAGCATTCTACTCACTGTGCCACCTAGCTGCCCCCAACTTCTATGAATTTCTACAGAGTAAAGTAAGAAGTACTAAGGGAATGGTATATTTAAGGGACACAATAATATAAAGGGAAACCAAAGAAAACAGCATTAAAATCTAAGGAAAAGAGAGCTCTACTCAGTGTAATACCCTGTCAAACATAATGAATATGTCAATTTGTTTTGCTTAATTGGACTTCTTTATTTAAGGGCAACTAAGTGGATCACTGGATCGATTACTGGTCCTGGAGTCAGGAAGACTAGAGTTCAAAGGTGAACTCAGAGACTTAGTAGCTGTATGATGCTGGACAGTCATTTCATCTCTGTTGACCTCAGTTTCTTCATCTGTAAAAAATGAGCTGGAGGGCTGGCTAGGTGGCACAGTGAGTAGAATGCTGGCCCTGGAGTCAGAAGGACCTGAGTTCGGATCTAGCCTCAGACACTTAACACGCACAAACAAAAACCTAGCCATGTGACCTCGGGCAAGTTACTTAACCCGAATTGCCCTCCAAAAAGAAAAAAAAAAGAGCTGGAAGAGGAAATGGCAAACCACTCCAGTATCTCTGCCAAGAAAACCCCAAATGGGATCACAGAGTCAGACATGATAAAGCAACTGAACAACAACCCCCCCCCCCAATACTTCTTTATTACAAAAGAAGCTTCTATTGGGGATGGAAATAATTGGGAAAGGATAGTATTGTTTAAAAAAGCTTAAAAAACAATAAAGAAGGTTACAGTACATTTCTAGATGTCTACAAAATAGTCCTCTTATAAAGAACTGTTATCAGTTAAAGGGGGTTATAGAGATGGCTCATGGAGATTAATTCCACAAATGTTATTTTTTTGGCAAGTAAAGGAATTTCTAAGTAAAAGAAAATTCCAGGAATTGTTTGGAGTATGAGAGGTATAAGAGCATATGTGTAGCAGCAAGCACCTAGCATATCCAGGATGCCTGCTAGCA
The DNA here is from genome assembly GCA_011680675.1 of Gymnobelideus leadbeateri. Taxonomy (NCBI): domain Eukaryota; kingdom Metazoa; phylum Chordata; class Mammalia; order Diprotodontia; family Petauridae; genus Gymnobelideus; species Gymnobelideus leadbeateri. Next base: position 257,531 of record WOXC01005900.1, on the reverse strand, counting down.
CAGGTTCTTATATCTGCTTTTCTAAAGGAAAGCAACTCAAAATGGGTTAACAATCTTACTTTAATCAAATGTTTATCATTTACCTAGTTCAGGGGAAAAAGTCAGCACCCTGAACTTCAGAGAATACAAACAGAAGTTACAAGCAGACAAAAAATAGACAGAGAAACAGATCAGCAGACAGGGCTTCCAGCTGTGTGACTATTATATCTATACCTAGTTAGTTACCAGAGAGGGAAGCACCAACATCTGGGTTTTCAAAGCTTAGGGTTGGGGGTGGGGGTGTCAATGGCTGCCCAGAGTCTCATCTGGCCAAATCATACAACTCTTCCCAAAGTGAGCCCTAAAGCAAAACCTCACATCAAGATATATATAGCTTTCTCCTGGGTCAGAGAATATCACAACCCTCTTGACCCCCCATACAATCACAAAGTAACAAGGTATGGGCATTCCTGAAAAATAAGCTTCTCGCCATAGGCTCCATGTGACCACATTCAGCCTATTAGGGGACAGAGTATATTTTCTTTTTTTTGGAGGGCAATTAGGGTTAAGTAACTTGTCTAAGGTCACACGGTTAGGTTTTTATTTGTGTGTGCATTTGTTTGTGAGGCTGGATCTGAACTCAGGTCCTTCTGACTCCAGGGCCAGCCCTCTACTCACTGCGCCACCTAGCAACCCCCAGAGTATATTTTCAAATCAAGGAAGGTTCTCAGAGTCACTTACACCTATCAAGAGGCCAAGGGACAGGGAAGATCTTCAGATTCCCATTCCCATAGCATTATGATACAGTGATAATGTGTAAGTAATTTGTCTAGCCCAAGTATAATTCTTCCTTTAAGGTTTAGAAATAGTAATAAGTTCTCTTGTCCACTAAAAATCTTACAAAGTTTTTATGAATGAAACAAGTAAGATAGATAGAACTGAAGCAGTAAATTACTTTTGTATACTCTTTGCAAATAAAATAGATATTACGGGTTCCTGGTCAGTGCCTAAAATTTCCATTCTGAGAACATGTACTCAAGATCCAGGCTATAAAAGGTGCTGGTTCATAAGAAAGTAAAGCTAATTTCTTTTCTAGGGGGCTGTGAAATAGAAGGGGAGAACTTATTTTACTTTGAAGTATGGCTTCAGATTTTATGTGTCACCCACATTTTTCACAAGAATCACAGTTTCTCATTTAAAAATTGTTTTTTTTACTCAACATAGCATAATGGATAAGGTATTGGACTTGGAGTCAAGAAGAACCGGGCTCAGGTTTTGTCTCAGATACTTACTGCATTACCCCCACTTAAATCATCATTTTCTGAAGTTTTCTCATATGGAAAATGAAGAGATTGAATCTGATGGCCTCAAATGATCCTTCTAGCTCTAGGTTTGTAATCCTTAAGACTCCAGAATGAAGCTCCTAATAATTTGTTATTGTATTATATCTGTGTAATATCCCCTCTTCAGTGGCCAACTGTACCTAAGTAGCATATGCAGACTCTCCTTGCCCTGGTATCATTTTTCCATTGTAGAGATTTCTTGATTGAAGATTTTTCAGGAAGCAATCCAAATATGAAAACAATACATGACTATATCTCATAATTTTATAGTATTTGTAAAAGGCAACCAGTGTTTTGGTATTATTATTATTATATACCTGTACTCTTCCCTGTAGAGGTATCCCAGTTTTGTTTTTTTTTGGATAAATTATTCTTGGTTGTAAGCCTATATATTTTGCCTTTTAGAATATTACATTCTATGCTTTCTGCTTCTTTATAGTAGTGGCTGCCAAATCTTGTGTGATCCTCACTGTGGCTCTTTGGTACTTGAATTCTTTATTTCTGGCTGCTTATAGTATTTTGACCTGAAAACTCTGGACAGGAGCAGTGATGGAAAATGAGATTTCCTTTAGGAAACCTCAGAACAGAATTCTTTCTATTTTCATTTTGTTCTCTGGTTCTAATAAGATCTACACAGTCTGTTTTCTGATTTCTTCCAATATATCTAGGTTCTCTCTCTCTTTTTCTCTTTCTCTGGTTCTCTCTCTCAACTTTCAGTAGTCCAGTGATTCTTTAATTATCTTCCCTTGATCTGTTCTCCTGCTCAATTGTTTTTGATATGGGCTATCTTTTTCTTCCATTCTTCAGCCTATAGAATTTATTTTCATACTTCTTGATATTGCTAAGCTTCTTGTTATCATTTAACTTTAATTTGGCCAATTCCAATATTCAGCAAGTCTATTGCTTGGGTAAAGTATTGTATCTTTTGTACTAAACTTTATTTTCCTTCTAATTCTTTGGAAGAATTCCTCTAATGCTCTAATTTCATTTATAATATCATTTCAAACTCTTTAAAAATACTTTTGGGGCGGCTAGGTGGCTCAGTGAGTAGAGTGGCCCTGGAGTCAGAAGGACCTGAGTTTGGATCTGGCCTCAGACACTTAACGTACACAAACAAAACAAACCTAGCCATGTGACCTTGGGCAAGTTACTTAACCCCAATTGCCCACTAAAAAGAAAAAAAAAAAGAAAAAAAGAAAAAAAATACTCTTGCTTTATTTTTTCCAGGAATTCTAGTAGCCACACAGAAGCAGCTTTCCAGAGGACTGCATCTGTGAACAGCTTTCAAGGTTCTGATTACATAGTATAGTGAGCTCTCTATTCAATAACAAATAAGAGCAAAACATTCATAGGAAATCAAAATACAGCATTCACAATGTTACAGCTTATCACAGAAAATAAAAATACAGCACTCACCATGTCACAACTCAACAACTTATCACTAAAATGGCCACATATTCACCAAAGTGGTCACATAGTTTTAAACAAAGTACATTCATTTAGTCAATCACAAAATCCTTAATTCAATCACAAAGTACAGAAGTCAAAGTTCTCCACCCCTTGGTCACAATAAATCATAATCTTCTCAGTCAGTACACAGTATCCAAGTCTTCTTTCAGCTTGACTTGAGGCTGACTCTCAGCTTCCATGGTTCCTCTTCTATGGTCTCACCTTCAACTGTCATCTGGGTTCAAAGGCAGGCAGCTCCCAGTTCCTTGTCCAGCTCCTTGTCCAGTTCTTCTTCTAGTTCCCGTTCCATATAGAAGTTCACAGCGTCCAGTCCACCTCATGTCCTTCACAGTTCCTGTTTCTTGGAAGACAAAGCTTGACAGAGCCACAATAATATTCATGCACATTGCCGGCACCATCATCAATTCACTATCTGCCTGTGAAATCAACTCAGACCCTCCAACAAGGTCTGAGAACTCAACACAAATCATCAACATAGAAATCAACACTGACCCACAAACAAGGTCCAAGAGGTCAGCACAAATCATCAGTAAAGTCACAGGACCTCCAAAACCTTCCTCCAGGACTTCTATAAACATACAACCAGAAAATTCTTTCTCAGGGCTTCCAGTAAGGTCCTAGGGCTTCTGTACAAAGTATCACAAGCAAACATCAACACAGAGCCGACAGAGTGCTGGGATAATACAAGTTTTCTCCTTCTTGACTCTGCCACCACAAGAGTCCTCTTTTCAGCTTTTCTGTCTCTAGCCCTGGGGCTCTCCTTATGTAGTCATTAGCTCCTCCCCAGGAGTTCACAAGTTCTAGGGTTTACAAGCTGTGGGGTTCACACATTCTGTTTCTTAACAGACTTGATACAGGCTCAGAAGAAACTTGAACTGAAACAAGGTGTTAATTCAATAGCTGAAACAAGGTGTGAACTACTGTGCTTGCCGTTACAAACTTGTATCTAAGATACCTTTTAATTTGAGACTTTGCATGTAGATGCTTTGAAGTCATTCTTTTTGGATTGTATCTTTGGTGTCCCTGCCACTATAACTGGAGATTGTGGTAGGAGTCATTTTGTTGTTGTTGAATCATTCTTCTAGCCTTACATTCTGAAGCGGAACTTTGTGTCAGGGCCAAGATCTGAGCATTTCTGGAGGGAACTTCTGGGGCTTGATTTATCCTGTTTTGTATTTTCTTACGTCTTGCTGACTTTCTCTGGGTATTAAGTGCTGTATTTTTTTTAAGTGAATTTTAATTCTTTTTTTTTTTTTTGCTTTTTTTTTTTTGGAGTGGGGAAGGCAGGGCAATTGGGGTTAAGTGACTGGCCCAAGGTCACATAGCTAGTAAGTGTTAAGTGTCTCAGGCCAGATTTGAACTCAGGTTCTCCTGACTCAGGGCTGGTGCTCTATTCACTGTACCACCTAGCAGCCCCAAAGTGCTATATTTTTCAAAGATTTTATGGGGACATCAGGGTCTCAGGAGGGTAGCTTAAGCCAGAGATTTGCAAGCTTTTAGTGTCCCCCAAAGCTATAATATCCAGAATAAAGTCTGATCACTGCCCTTTTAGACTGAGTTTTATAAATTGTGGACCCTAGTATGAGTAACACAAACATAGGCTTACCCTGGATGGAGGGGCAGTAGACCACTGCTAGCTCCACCTACCATCAGTTATCTGGAAGGCTTCAGTTTCAGAGCAAAGTAATTTAATGTTCTTCCTTGGACTGAGTTTTCTGCCCTGGTTATTTAGCCTTAGGCTTTGAATTGGATTTAGACCCTGCTCTAGAGACAGAGCCACACCACTGCTGCTTGCTCATGTTTCTGCTCTTTGCCCAGTACTCAGTCTCAGGAGCTTTTTGCCCTGCTCTGTTTCCCCTAGGGGCAGGTGCCTTTCTCAGTCTAAACTTTCTGTTATCCAGCTCTGGCTTCAGAGCAACAGGACTGATACTTAGCTCCTGTTCCTATTCCTTATACAGAATCAGGCCTTTCTGCTGATTCTAGGACCTCTTCTTGTCCTAACAACTTTAAGCTTCACTTTAGTCATTCAGCTGGAAGGATTTGTACTCAGCCATGCCCTTGGCTAGGCTCCCATTCCTGGGGTCCACACACTTCTACCTCGTTATACCAGTTTGTACTGAAAAAGTGAATCACTGTTATTCTTCTTTAGATTTATTGATCAGAATTTTGTCTGGTGCTCTTTCTAGATGTTTGTTTGAAAAGCTGCAGATGAGGGCTAGATTGTACTGTTTCCTTCTACTCCCCCATATTAACTAATATCTTGTGCCTTATTGTTTCCCCCAAAAGTTTTCAATCACTTTAAAAAACTTTTTCCATGCACCATCTTTACCTGACTCCAGCTGTTCTTCAGAATGTTGTCTTTCATCGCTTCCTTTACTCAAGGACCCATAAATATCACTTCTTTGGTTTTAATGTCACTGATTCTTAGAAATTTATATTTTAGATAAAGAAAAATTATATCATTACAATTTATCCTTTCACAAAAATTTTTAGCAAACCAAATTTAATTCAAAATTGTAGGAAGAAAACTTTTATTTTTCATAACCAACCAGTGGTTGGCTTACCATATTTTCCTTTTTGTGGAGTCAGTTCTTGCTTTTGAGGTCAGAGTTTTAATGTACTGTTTTCTCTTTGCTTTCATAGAGAAAGTAGTTGTACCTTTGGTATACCCAAATTGTAATCTTGGAAAAAGAAGAAATAACTTTCACATCCCCACATATATACTAACAATCATATTCAATGCTTATTAAGACAATTTTCATATTTTTGTGCCCCCTAATACCTGTCTGATTTCCTAACTTCTCTATTTCTGGCAAAGACAACACCATCCTTCCTTGGACTTGATTGTTCACTTTTCTTACTATTTCCCACATCTGACCATTTGCTAAGTCCTATCTATTCTAATTCCATAACATCTCTTGCATCTATTCTCTTTCTCCATATTCATGCAGCTACCATCCTAGTTCAGCCCTTCATCAACTCACACTTTGCAATTATAATAATCTTCTTATCGATCTTCCTCCTTTCATTCTCTGCCTTCTCCAATCCATTCTCCAAATAGCTGCCAAATTTATATGCTTAAGTTCAGGTCTGACATTCATCTGTTTGCAGAACTTCATTGGCTCAAGGATTTGTGGGTTATTTAAGGGTCTTTCTAGTCTGGTTCCAACCCGTATTTCTAGCCTGATTTCACATTACTGCCTCTTATGCACTCCACACTCTAGACAGATTAGATTAATTGCTATTCCATGTACACAATACTCCATCTCCCATCTCTGTCTCCCCCCTTCCCAGAAGATTCTTGCTTCTCATGTTCATCTAGAATAATTCCTAACTGCCCTCAAAGCACAGTAACATTCCCACCTCTTTCAGGAGACCTCTTTTGATTCTCCCATGTTGTCAATTCTCTCCTTTCCCTCAAAATTTATTTGTATTTTTTCTGCTTATATATTATGTATATATTTATCTGTATACTTGTTGCTTCTTGCCTCTCACCCTCCACTTAGTAGACTGTAATCAAAAGAGCAGTTTCATTTTTGTCTCTGTATCCCCAGTGCCAAGCCTCATGTCTGATAAGTGCTTAATATATACTTATTGAATAAAATTGAATTGATTCCAGACTTTTTTGTACAACAGCTAAAAGTTTAGTGTGCTTTTTGGATGTTAAAGTAATGAGCAAGTTCATTTGCTTGAATTATGCCCTCTAAGGAGGGAAATGGTATGTTTTGTGGATGAAATCACCTTTCTTTTCTCCTTCCTTATCATTCTTAGCCTTATCACTGCATTCTGTATCATTAGCATCATCTTTATCCAAATTCAAGACTTCTCTTGGTTTTAGTACAGACAATTTTCTTTTTCTTTTTTGTAAATAATGTCAACAATCACAAACATTTAAATTTACAAAGAAGAACAAGAAAGAAGATTATATAAGAAACACTGAGCTGTGACTTTTTAAAAAAAAGTAATATATATTTATAAATTTTAGCAAGGTTGTAATAATGTTAACTGTGTCTTCTGAATTTAAACTTTTTCTTCTTCTAAAAAAGGTTTTTAATTTTTAAAAAGTTTTATTAATTTATCTTCATATCTCTCACTACTCATTAACCTAGTCTTCTCCACAAGACCTTTATTTGTCAAGCAAAGCAAATCATCACACTGTCCATGTCTAAGAATGCATATCTCATTCTGTATTTTTAGTCCTTTCCCTCTCAGCCAAGAAGTGGGAGGTATGTTCCATTATCAATCTTTTGAAGTCATTTATTCATTCCTTTGATCAGAGTTTGCAGTTCCTTTATTATATAAAAAAAGTTTTAGAGCTGATGGTAGATTTAGATCTTATACAGGATGTTTAGACTTGAAGGTAATCTCTGTATTAAGCAAAAATAGCCATCTGTTGAATGATCTTTTTTGTTCTCTCCAAATCATAAAAACTATAAACAGCTTGTGACAAGACCCATGTATCCAGCCAGTTGCTAATCTAACACGTGATATAGCACAAACGAAGGGGCTAAGGCCCTGTAAAGTTTCATTTCAGAGATTTAAAACTTAACATATTGTATTCATAACAAAAAAGATTCAGATGATTTACACACTGGTAGGAGTTAGAGCTGTTTACTTTAGAGGTTGTAATGTACACCAATATCAACAAAATACAAAATACTTGAGAAAATGGGGTTAGAAACAATAGTTATATTTACCAAATGACTCCCAGAACATCATTGACAAGATGGTCTCTTATATGTTGGGAGTTCTACTTTTTTTTTGGTCTTTATTAATTTGTTTACTTTTAGTTTACAAGCAAAGCAAATTTTCTTTCCCTCCCTCCCCTCACCCCCATGATGGCATACAATCAAGTATAGGATCTACAAATACTTTCACATTAGACATTAGTCAGGTTACAAAGGCAGATTGTACCAGATGGAATGAAAAATGGTAAAGAGGAAATAAAACCAAACAATAAAAAGAAAAAGATCAAGTAGTTTGCTTCAATCTGGATTCAAATTCAGTTCTTTCTAGTTATTTCTTTGGGTGTAGGCATCTCTCTCCATCATGAGTCTTTTGGGATTGACTTATATCACTGCGTTGCCGAGAAGAGTCCAGTCTATCATAGTTGGTTATCACACATATATTGTGTCTGTGATTATGTACAAATTTCTCCTGGTTCTACTCTTCTCACTCAGCATCAGTTTATATAAGCCTCTCCAGGTAAATATGAAGTCCATCTGCTCCTCATTTCTTACAGCACAATAGTATTCCATTACATGCATATACTACAACTTGTTCAGCTATTCCCCAATTGATGGGCACCCCCTTAATTTCCAATTCTTTGCAACCACAAAAAGAGCTGCTATAAATATTTTTGTATGTATGGGTCTTCCTCCCACTTCTATGATCTCTTTGGGATATAACCCTAGAAGTGGTATTGCTGGATCAAAGGGTATGGAATTATTTATAGCCCTTTGGACATAATTCCAGATTGCTCTCCAGAAAGGTTGGATCAGTTCACAACTCCACTAGCAATGCGTTAGTGTTCCAATTTGCCCACATCCTGTCTAGCATTTGTCCTTTTCCTGTTTTGTCATCTTAGCCAATCTGACTTGTGAGATGTGGTACCTCAGAGTTGTTTTGATTTGCATTTCTCTAATCAGTAGTGATTTAGAGCATTTCTTCATATGCTTTATAGATATCTTTAATTTCTTTCTCTGAAAACTGCCTGTTCATATCCTTTGACCATTTATCAATTGGGGAATGACTTGTATTCTTATAGATTTGACTCAATTCTCTGTATATTTTAGAAATGAATCCTTTATCAGAGACATAGGTTGTAAAAATTTGTTCCCAATTTCCCACCTCCCTCTTAATCTTGCTTACATTGGCTTTGTTTGTACAGAAGCTTTTCAATTTAATGTAATCAAAATTATCCATTTTGCATTTTATAATGCTCTCTAATTCTTGTTTGGTCATAAAGTCTTTCCCTCTCCATAAATCTGACAGGTGGGAGTTTTACTTTAATAACTAAACTCTTGGCCTGGAGATTCCTAAGCAGGGACTTCATATAATATACAGAAAAACACTCTTCTAATGACTTCTCATTACTCTACCTCACCTGCCTCTCAATCAAATCCAACTTTATTGTGGCCTTGTTTCACAGCCTTTGACACCAGTGATCACCCCTTCTCCTTGATACTCTCTTCTCACTAAGATTTTGTGACTGCTCTTTTCTGGTTCTCTTTTTGCCTTCTTGCTCTCTCCTTCTCTGACAGATCCTCTCATTTATCATGCTTTGCATGTCCCCCAAAACTCTGTCCTGGGTCCTCTTCTCTTCTTTGTTTATATTAATTACAGTGAACTTTCACTTATTAATTCCTATGATTTAAATCATCATTAAGCCAATGACTCTTAGATCTATTTGTCCTGTCCTAACCTTTTCCCTGACTTCCAGCCTCATATTTTCAAATGTTTGTTGAACATCTTTAATTTAACATGTATGTAATCCAGGCTTCTCTTAGTATGTCCAGTTCTAAACATGGAGATAGAAGCCCTTGGGGGGACTTTTGAGCATATATGGAGTCTACTGGATTTCTTACCACATGGGTGGGAGAAGTCTCCTTTGATTGGTTGCCTGCATCTTAAAAACTGGTGAGACTGAGTGTTCCTTTTTGGCTTTGCTCTTTTCTGCCATCTTTTGTCTATGTGAATGGAAGTTGTTAATTGAATAGGTGAGAGGGTAGGGAAGTCCTTCCTCTGTTCCTTCTCTTTTACCCCTGGTTCTGAGAAATGGTCCTGGGGGGTGGGAGTGGGGGTTCTGTTTGTTTCCATTCTGTGTTTATGCTCAGTTTTAGGTATTGGAGATGATCCTCAAGGGAACCATGACAGACTTAAAGCCAGGATTATAGAAGTAATGGTGGAGTCAGCCAGCACAGCATGGATACCCTGAGAAATCAGAGTTCCTGGAACTTGAGCCTAAAAAGGGTTTTGGAATTACAACTAGGACTATGCTGTATTGGAACCAAGCTAAGCTATGAACCCAATTTCCTTCCCCTCCCCAAAGACTGAGGTGGTTCAAGACAGAAGAAGAATTATGCCTTCTATGTATTAGGGAAGTAAGTTTGTTTATTTTATTTTATATTTTGCTTTTTGGAGGGGGAAGTTGGGGTTAAGTGGCTTGCCCAAGGTCACAAGCTAGTTTTGTGTTAAGTGTGTGAGGATGCATTTGAACTTAGGTCCTCCTGACTCCAGGACTCTATTCACTGAGCCACCTAGCTGCCCCCAAGTTTGTTTATTTTTGATTATGCCTTCTGAAGTAAATATTTCTGTGTAAAAGTTAATCTGACTGTTCATAGCTAATGGAACTCAGGTGAAGAGGACCTTCCTTACAGTTTGTGGGGAGGAATACTATTATTGAGAGCTAAAGTGATAGGGAGCCTAGATATCCTCCAGTCCCTTAGGGATACCAGAGAACCCTTGAGGGAAGAGAGAAATCTAACACACCTGGCCTTCAGGTGGTGGGGCTAGGGTGGTCAGTGTTACACATGAGGTACAGTGTTAGATGTACAAAAGCTCATATCTTTCCCTCCCCCCAACCCTTCCCTTTTCTTAGCTTCTTTATTACTGTGCAAGGTACTGACATCACACAGCAGATTTGCAGCCTAGGTGTTCTCCTTCACTACTCTGTCTCACATCCTACATCCTATCAATTGCAAAGTCTTACCATTTCTCCCTTTGTAACCCCTGGAATTTTGCAAGAGCCTGCTTGTTGGTCTCCCTGCCTCAGTCCCTCCTCCACTCAACTGTCAGATTGCTCTTCCTAAAGTACGTCTAACCATATCCCTCTCCCCACCTCCCCTTCAAACAAATTTCAAAGACTTCCTATTGCTTCTAGGAAGGAATATAGAATCCTCTGTTTCATTTATAAAACCCTTTATAACCTGGCCCCTTCCTACCTTTTCAATTTTCTTACATCTTATGCCCTCTGTGTATTCCATCTATTGACTTTGAGCATTTTCTCTGGCTGTCTCTCATGCCTAGACATCTCCTTCCTCATCTTTGCCTCCTGACTTCCCTGTCTGCCTTCTAGTCTCACCTTCTGCAAAGAGCCTTTCCTTATCTTCCTTAATACTCATTCCTTTTCTTGTCAGTCATCTCTAATTTATCCTGCCTATATCTTGTTTGCATATTGTCTGCTTCGTCAGATCATGGGCTCCTTAAGAGCTTTTTGCCCTTCCTTGTATCCCCAATGCTTGACACATAGTAGGCACTTAAGTAAGCCTGTTGACTGACTGCTTTATATAAAAGTTCATATGGATCACAGTAATGGTATATCACAGAGATATTCTGTTTTCATTGTCAAATTGTGCATAAAAATTATGTAAAACACCAAGAAGTTTCCAGGTAAAACATGTGCAGAGAACACTGCTATCCTTTTCTCTTGCTACATGACCATCCCATCTCTTTTTCTAGTCATAAATCTTTGATATCTTTTATATTATTTCTTCTTTTTTTCCTTTTTGGAGGGGGGAGAGCAAGGCAATTGGGGTTAAGTGACTTGCCCAAGTGTGTCAAATGTCTGAGGCCAGATTTGAACTCAGGTCCTCCTGCCTCCAGGGCCAGTGCTCTAGTCACTGAACTGCCTAGCCACTCCTTTTATATTATTTCTTGCATGCAATTCATGAATGGTAACATAATAACAATAACTGACATTTATATAGATTATTGCATTTGAGGCCCCCAACAGTTACATGAAAGAGATACTAATACAGGTATTATACTCATTTTAGAGATAAGAAATTGAGGCTTAGAGAGGTGATTTGTCCATGATCTCATATAATATTTAAGGCAGCATTTGCTGAGGTCCATTACTCTCTTTTACTATACCACACTGCCTTTGAATTTGTGCTGCTGCCTAGGCCCACCATATATACTTCAATTGTCTTTTGGATAATGAGCAGTTTTGATTATTCAGAGATTGTAGTGTTCTATGATTCACAGCCAGATAGCATCACTGGAAGAACACTGGTGTTTAAAAGATAAGTCTCTAGGGAGAAACTTAGGGTCTTTAATAGAAATGTATTCTTTCCAAAAGGCAATTTAGCCCATTATCCTACTCTTCTTCAATTCTCGGTTCATTTCAATGTTTGTCTGGTCTGTCCAGATATATATGCCGATGGACCAACTTTATAAGTGTGTATCCAACTGTATTCTTCATTGATTATCTACTTCCCTCCATATGGATTTTGAGACCAAACTTGAATGTGTTTGCAGATACAATTGGCACAATGTATAATTCTGTACAAAGAGAAATATGTGGGGGACCTTCCTAGAGAATCAGCATGGTATAATGAGAAGAACATTGCCTCTGGAGGCCAAAGACTTGGGTTCAGATGCTGCCTCTAAAGGCAAGACAAGTCACATAACCTTTCTGGCATATGTCTCCTCATCTATGAAATGAAGAAATTAGATAAGGTGGCCTCTGAGGTTTTTTCTAGCTCTAGATCTACAAAGAATAGCTCTAGCACTTGGATCCTTCATGAGAACTTCTCAAACATCTTTCTCTTTGGCTCAGTTTATGCTTTGTTTAATATTAGGAATGAGGAAGTCAGTGGGTGGAGCCAAGATGGTGGAATACAGATAGTAATCTAGCTGAACTCTCCCAATGTTCTCCTCCAAACAACTTTAAAATAGCTCCTCAAATCAAATTCTGGAGTAGCAAAGCCAACAAGAGCTCTGAGTGAGATATTTTTCTAAACTGACACAACTTAGGAGGTCAGCAGGAAAGGTCTATGACACTACAGTGGGGGCTATCCCAGAGTGTAGCAGCAGCACCACCAGTAGCAGGTCTTGGAAGCAGGTATAACAGTGGAGGCAGCAGCAGCAACAGCAGCATCAGCAGCAGTTTTGGCAACTCTTAGCCCAGAGATTGTAAGGAAGGAGGTTAGAAAATTAGAAAGAGATTACAGGAGGCCCTTTGCTGGCACTGGGTACAGGACCTGGTACTGATTGGTAACTCTACTACCCATAAGCAGTTCTGGGTCACAGTTCTCATGGGTCACAAAGAAGCATGGACCCTGGTCAGAGTTCCATGGCCAAGAGGCATATTAGCACTTGTAGGTGCAAGGGAAAAGGGGTAGAGAGCAGAGGGCAGACCAGGAGATCAGGGACCACACCTGTCTCTGGATTACATCAGCTTGGAAGCAACAAAAACTTGCAGACTCCCAGTGAAAAAAGTACAAGAAAGCTGAAGTTGGGATAGTATCTCCCCACCCTCACATAAGCAGAGTCCAACTCTAACATAAAGTTTAAAGTAAAGAAATAAGCTGGAAAAATGAGAAAGCAACAACAAAAACTTGACCATGAAAAGCTCTTATGGTGGCAGGAAATAGAAAAAAAATTTTCAAAAGAAGACAATATTGTTAAAAATAGCTACCAACAAAGCCTTAAAAAATGCTAATCGACCCAAGTCCAACAAGAATTTGTGGAAGAGTTAAAGAAAGAGATAATTGTAGCAGAGGAAAACTTGGAGGAAAGGTATCAGAAGAATGCAAGGAAATCATGAAAAAAATAATTAACAGGTTGATAAAAGAGGCACAAGAATACCGAAGAAAATGACACCTTAAGAAAGCAAAATAGCTAAATGGAAAAGGAAGTATGACAATCCACTGAAGCAAAAACTCCTTAAAAAGCAGAATAGACTAAATGGAAAAAGAAATACAAAAGCTCACTCAAGCAAATAATTTCTTAAAAAATAGAACTGGGGAGGTGGAAACCAATTACTCCATAACACCAAGAAACAATAAAACAAAGTCAAAAGAATAAAGAAAAATAGAAGAAAATGTGAAATATCTCATAAAAACAACTGACCTGAAAAATAGATCTAGGAGAGATGACTTAAGAATTATTTGACTACCTGAAAGTCATGATCAAAAAAGGAGCCTATATATCATATGTCAAGAAATTATATAGGATAATTGCCCTGATATCTTAGACCCAGGGGACAAAATAGAAATTGAAAGAATCTATTGATCACCTTCTCTAGTGGCAACCACACTGGCATACTCAGGATGGCTGCTACCACAGGTTCTTAGATTTGCTTTACTAAATAAGATACCTGTTTAAGGGGTCAACAATCTTTTTAAATTATACCCACTAGTTCAGGGGAATAGTCAGTACTCCTAACTTCAGAGAAAATACAAACAGAGAAAATACAAGCAGAAAAAGAAAGACCAACAGACACGGCTCTGACTGTCTGAATCAACTATACATTTTATATACATTCCTGAATCCAGAGAACCTTTATATCTGAGCAGTTGGGGAGCTCTGTACATACAGCAAATCTTGACCAGGGAATCAAAAGATCTCATAAGCGAGTCCCCAAAGCAAAATACTAACTCAGAGTATATTTACACTTCTCAGAGTCAGAAGGCATCACAACTCTCCTGACTCAGTGCCTAATTAGAAACTAGAAAAAGTGCCTTCCTGGAAGCAAACCTCCCCTAAACAAGCTTCCCTTAATGGGCTCCTCATGAGGCCTATTAATGGGCAGGAAGATCTTACATCCCATTAACATTATACCTTCTGAAAGAGATCCCAAAATGAAAACTCCCAGGAATATTATAGCCAAATTCCAGAGTTCCCAGGTCAAGGCAAAAATGTTGCAAACATCTAGAATGAAACAATTCAATGATATTCCAGAAGGTAAAGGAGCTAGGATTACAACCAAGAATAATCTACCTAGCAAAACTGAGTGTAATCCTTCAGGGGAAAAATGAATATTTAATGAAATGGACTTTCAAACATTCCTGACTAGACTAGAACTGAACAGAAAAGTTGACAGTCAAACACAGGACTCAAGAGAAGCATAAAAAGAGTAAACATGAAAGAGTAATTATAAAGGATTCAATAAACTGTTTAAATTCATATATGGAAAGATAATACATGTAACTCCTAAGAGCTTTATCATTATTAGGAGAGTTAGAAGGCATCTACATAGACAGAGGGCATGAATGTGAGTGGATTATATTTAAATGATTTTTTTAAAGGGGGCATGAGAAAGAGAGATGCACTTGGAGACAGGGAAAGGAGAAAGGTAGAATAGGAAAATTTTTCTCACAAGAGGCATTACAAAGAAAAACTTTTTTTTTGCTTTCTTAGAGGGCAATTAGGGTTAAGTGACTTGCCCAAAGTCACATGGCTAGTAAGTGTATTAAGTGTCTGAGGCCGGATTTGAACTCAGGGGCTCCTGAATTCAGGGCCCATGCTCTGTTCACTGCACTACCCAGCTACCCCCAAAGAAGAACTTTTACAGAGGTGAAAATGTTGGGGGTGGTGGGCAATTCTTGAATCTTGCTCTTATTGAAATTGATTCAAACAGGGAAGAATATACATACACACTCAGGTATAGAGAAATCTGTGTTACACAGTAGGAAAATAGGAGGGGAAGGGGATAAGCAATATGGGTATGTATGTGACAAAAGAGAGGATGGATTGAGGGAGGCAGTAGACAGAAGCAAAAGAAACTTTTGAGGAAAAACAGGGCAGCGAGGGAGAGAGAAAGAGACAGAGACAGAAAGAGTGAGCAAGAGAGAAGAAAATGTGATGACTGTGAATGTGAATGGGATAAGCTCACTCATAAAATGTATAGTAGAATGGGTTAGAAACCAAAATCTAACAATATGTTGTTTACAAAAGACACAATTGAAGCAGAAACATACATACAGAGTTAAAATAAAGATCTGGGGCAGAACCTTTTATGCTTCTGCTGAAGTAAAAAAGGCAGGAGTATCAATCAAACTCTCAGACAAAGCAAAACAAATAAAGGCCTAATTAAAAGAGATAACTGGGGAAACTGCATTTTACTAAAAAGTACCATAGACAATCAAGCAGTACCAAAAATTTTTTACAGCTAGTTTCTTTGATAAAAGTCACATTTCTCAAATATATAGGGGACTGACTCAAATTTATAAGAATGTGAGCCATTTCCCAACTGACAAATGGTCAAAAGATATGAACAGGCAGTGTTCAGAAGAAGAAACAAAGCTATCTATAATCACGAAAAAAAACAACAACAAAAAAACAAACCCAAAAACCCATAACCCTCTAAATCACTATTAGTTAAAGTAATGCAAATTAAAACAATTCTGAGGTACTACTTCATACCTATTAGAAATGACAAATACTGTAAGGGAAAAGGGAAAATAGATACATTAATAAATTGTTGGAGTTGTGAAGTAGTCAAACCATTCTGGAGAACAATTTGGAACTATGCCTAAAGGGCTATCAAACTGTGCATGACCTTTAATCCAGCAATACCACTACCAGGTCTGTATCCCAAAGAGATCAAAGAAAAATGACCTATATGTTAAAAAATATTTATAGCCACTCTTTTTGGGGTGGCAAAGAATTGGAAATTGAGGGGATGGTTATCAAGTGGGGCATGACTGAACAAGGTGTGGCATGTGATTGTGACTTATATACTGTACATTTATATATTATGATTTATAGCACTATAAGAAATGGGGAAAGGAGTGGTTTCAGGAAAAAAAATATGACAAGACCTATATGAATTGATGAAAAGTGAGCTGAGAAGAACCATGAGATCATTTTGCAAAGTGATGCTATAATGATGATCAATTGAGAAATCCTTGGCTACTCTGATCAATTCAAGGAACCAAGACAATTCTAATCATCTCATTCTATTATTTCATCATTCATCATTTTGTAATGAAAGACTGCTCTCCCCCTCTAGAGAGAACTGATTGAACTCTGAGCTCAAGTACAATTTTCTTGCTTTATTTTTTTGCACTTTTTTTTGGTTGATATGGCTAACAGGGGAATTTTTTTTTTATTATTTCACATGTATAATTGATATCATTTGCTTGCCTTCTCAGTGGATGAGGGAAGCATAGAGGGAGGGAGAGAATTTGGAACTCAAAATTTGAAAAGAATGCTAAAAAACAAATAAAATTTTGCTTTTTTATAAAAAGAATAAGGTCTTTGAACAAACATTTTCATTGTATTTTTCAAAAAATCTTATATGATTGTAAATATTAAAGAGACACAGCTTGTTGACTTTTAATTCTATAACTTTATAGAACACAATTTACAAATCATGTTTACTCACCTCATCTCTGACCAAAGAACAGGTATTTACTAAGTTCCTAATTTGTGCTAGTCATTGTGTTGGTCGTTGGAAATAC
Source organism: Gymnobelideus leadbeateri (assembly GCA_011680675.1). Taxonomy (NCBI): domain Eukaryota; kingdom Metazoa; phylum Chordata; class Mammalia; order Diprotodontia; family Petauridae; genus Gymnobelideus; species Gymnobelideus leadbeateri. The sequence goes on along the minus strand of WOXC01005900.1, from coordinate 240,547 downwards.
CAGATAAGATGACATTGATCCTGCCCTCCAGGAAGTAATGTTCATATTTTGGGGGAAGAAGGTATGGGTGAGTCTACAAAGAAAAGCGCCAAGAACACTAGAAAAATCTGAATTGAAAGAAAATTTTTAGCTGCTGGGGGGGACAGATTAGTGAAGGGTTCAAGAAAGTGGTAAGTAAATTTACTTAGACAAATATTTGTCTAAGTGTATTTGTATGTGTCCACATGTAAGTCAGCAATGGGAAACCAGAATCTACTTGCCAAGGATTTGAAATATTTGAACTGACTGTGCTAAAGAAGGGTAAACACTTGTAAATTATACGTGATCACCTCACTGGGGCCAGGGGAGAGCAAGAAATGCCTCCTTATAAATCCTTTGCATGAGAATGGGAATCTAGGGAAGTATTGGTCACAAACATATGAAATTATTACCTGTTATATAAAAGTATTCTTTATTTAACATATGGAATAGAAATTCTTATACAAGCTTCTACACACATATGTATGGAAGGATATGTATATCTATGCACATGTATCTTTGATCTATAATATACAAGTATGTATGGCCATCTATATGCATATGTACACACTTATATAATGTTATACAATGAATGGGCAGACACATGCACGTGTGTACATACAACATATCTACATATATGTGTGTATACACAATATACATTCATTCACAGCATGTATGTGTAAATATAGGTATAATTAGATGGTGTGCATGTATATGTTTATATATGTGTATATATGTACATGTATGGGCAGCTATGTGGCATTGGATAGAATTCAGGATCTAAAGTCAGGAAGACTCATCTTCCCGATTTCAAATCTGACCTAGCTGTGTGACCTTAGGCTTAACCTTGTTTGCCTCAGTTCCTCATCTGTAAAAATTAGCTGGAGAAGGAAATGGCAAACTACTTCAGTATCTTTGCCAAGAAAACCCTAATTGGGGTCAGAAGAGTTAGCAGTATTGAAACCACCAAACAACAAAAATGTATATGTATGTGTGCATTCGTGTAAATATATGGGTGAATATAAAAATACATGTGTGTATATATATATAGTGTATGTGTATATAGGATGTATAGGTTAATAGATAATCTATGTGTATATACAATGTATATGTATATGTGTATATATGTGTAGTGTGTAACTATGTGTATACTTATACATCAGCTCCCTCCCCACCTGGCACCCTATGGTAATGCACTTTGGGACATCCCCCTCTCAAACTCAGTTGCGTAGCACCCTCATCTATGAACCCTCCAAACCAGTTTTCAGGCCTCCACGTGTCCAGGACTTAGGGCGGTCCCGGGCTCGCCACGTGGCCAGGAGCGTGCCGCCCCTGCCCTAGCCCGGTTTGGGCAGGGCCCGGCAGTGGGGGTGCCGGCCCCGCCCCGCTCCGGCCCGCCTGCTGGTCGGCCACACTAGTGGGGGCCCCAGTGCTCCGGGCCCCCAGGGGGAGGGGAGCTGTCCGGGGGCTGGCGACCGCCCAGGGGCTCGGGAGCGGCGGGGGCGGGGGTGGGGGCGGCCCCTTTAAGGAGTCGCTCTGCGGTAACCCGAACCCGCAGTCGTGGCGCAGCGGCCACAGCGCTTCGGGCTCCTCCCGGCGGCGGCGGTGGCTTGGAGCGCGGCGCCGGCTCGCGGCTCAGGAGAGGCGCGGGCCCAGTAGCAGAGAGCCCTGTGGAGTGCAGGGACCCTGGCTCAGGTGAGGCGGACGCGGCTTAGCCGAGGGACAATGGGTGAGGGTGGTCACTGCAGGGCACAGCTCCGCTGGGCAGGGCTGGGGCGCTCCCGGCTGCAGGTGGGTTGCGTGCACTGACGCGCCCAGTCCTCGGCCCGCGGGGCCCTTCCACGCGCGTCGAGGTGCCATGACTTTCGGGGTCGTCCCTCCGAAGCACGGCCCTTAGGCACGGTCCTCAGCCATTGGGCTGCAGCCCCCTAGGGCCACGGGGAGGGAAGCCAAGACCCCTGAGGTCCGCGCGTCGGTGGGCACGGTCTGCGCCGGAGGGTTTGGCCAGGGGAAATTCCAGGTGCGGGACCGTGGGGGGTGTTTCCCGCCGTCCCTCCCGGGGGGCTGCTGTAGGCGAGAGTGAGTCGTTGGGCTGGCGGGTCTCTCATTTACCATGTGCCTTTATTTACCCAGTTTTGAGGCAGGAAAGGGGTGCCGAAGGATGTATTCTTCCTTTCTTCAAAGGAGAACTTTTACTTTAGGATGATGTGGCAGTAAATAAGGTAACCTCTGAAAGAGGAATCCTCTTTAAAAAAATGCGTTGTGATGGGCGCCCTTGTTTCCTTAATCGATGTCCTGATCTGCTATTATCTATTGTAGGTAGTTTTAGGGTGATAAGTATCTTTACAAGACATTTTATGAGAACACCCTTACATTTTGGACTTGTTACCACAGATTATGACCATTCTGAGTTCCAGCTTTTTCTTTTTAATTTAAAATATAGTGGAGTGAGTTCAGGTGACAAGATTAAAGAATTAACATTAATGTTGTAAATGAATGAGTAAAGTGGAGACGATCTGCCAACTTTTAGGAATGTTTTATTCCTTCATAGATTGAGTTGGGTGGAATTAGCCATTGAATTGTTTAATATTGAAGTACTGCATATGTGGGAATACCCTAAATCAGGCATTCATCGCTGTTTATCCAATTAAGGTAATAAAAGCAGAGAATTTAAGTGCTTTTAAGTGTTTAAGTAGGTGATTTTTCTGAGTTTTCTCCTTCCCTCCCTCCTTCCTTCCTTCCTTCTTTCTTTCCTTCCTCCCTCCCTCCCTCCCTCCCTTCCTTCCTCCCTCCCTCCTTTCCTTCCTTCCTTCCTTCCTTCCTTCCTCCCTTCCTTTCTTTTTTTCTCAGTTTTGCAGTTGTTTGTGACAATGGATGTAGCAAAGCATATAGACAGGTCCCAAATTATGCATATAAAAATTATTGCTGCTGCCCCAATTGGGAGAGGACAGCCACTCTCCTTTACACAAAACAAATCTTATGGATACTTAAAAAAGTTGCTTTCATTTGCTGTATGCCCTTGTTCTTTTCCAGTCTTCTCTTGTTACCAAGAAGTACAGATAAGCAGTTCACTCAATCAGCATTTATTAAGCATGCTTACTGCCTGTCAGGCTCTCTGGCTATAATGTACTGGGAATACCTCAATTCTCCTCCAGCTTTTACTGACTGGCCATGATTTCTTTCCCATAACTCTCTTTCCCATATCTGTTTAAGAGTCTACGGAGTCTGAGACACTCCCAGGCTAGGTCTCTTTGTGGAAATGAGGGGTAGGGTCTGCACAGGGTGAGTGCATTGGAAGTGGCAAGGGAAAAGAAAAAAGTAGCTTCAATAGTCTCTCCCTCTACACTTCACCCTTAGATAAGGGGACTGTTTGCCCTTATCTAAACCATGGAAGAGTCACTGGGGCAGTGAAATAGGGGGGTTTTCTGTTCTTTGGGAGGGAAAGGGGCCAAAAATACCTTTCTGATAACTACAGCTGGAACATTAAATGCATTTCCCCATAGAAACATTGTTGCCTACAGTGCTTAGGTAATAGAGTACTTTTTTTTACTTTGTAAGTTAAGTAGACTTCTTTGGGTTGACCTAAGAGTTTAACTATTATTTATATCACTTGTATGTTAAAATGAACTCCACTGTTTCAAACAACTGATTTAGACCTTGAGTAACTATCATTAAAGTTGATAGGGATAGAGGCGGCTAGGTGGCACAGTGAGTAGAGAGTCGGCCCTGGAGTCAGAAGGACCCGAGTTTGGATCCTGCCTCATACACTTAACCCAGACACTTAACGAACATACACAAAAAAACCTAGCTGTGATCTTGGGCAAGTTACTTAACCCCAATTGCCCTCAAAAAAAAAAAAAAAAGAAAGAAAGGAAAAAAAGTTGATAGGGATAGGGACTGGACCTTTGATTTCATCTGTATTGGGAACTCCCAGATGAAGAAACTCCCTCTACTGACCTTGACAACTCATCTAGGTGAAAGTTTCCTAGAACATTGACAGTTCAATGTCAATGGACAAGGGATTTGCCCAGGGTCACACAGCTAGTCAGTGTCAAAATTGGGATTTGTATTCAGACTTTCTTGGCTCTGAGGCCAGCTATCATCTCTTATGCTGTCTCTGAAAACATTGTTTTATGAGTGGATTTAGGATTTATTTACCACTTATTAATCTTTTGGTCTTTGAGATCACTCTGGTAGCTGTTTGAGGTTGAAGCAATGTACTTTCTCTCTGAAGGGGATCTCCATTTTAGAACTTATCAGCTTCCATGTTTATATTGCCTTAATCTTGAGCTGGCTTTTTACAAAACCACATAAAAGGCCCTTTCCTTCCACCCTGGCTAATTGAGAGTTGAATAGAAATGGGGCTGGCCTAGGACCTAAAGCTATCCTGTAATTATTAGAAAAAGAATCGGGTATTCACATGTATTTTCTGCATTGGGTTAACTCTGTTACTATTATTATTATTTTTTTGTCCAGTAGTAATGAGTCTGTATGAAAGATACTCAGTATGATTTTGTTTTTAAACTTTTATGGAAAGGAAACCTGAGCCTGTGTTCAGGAAAGTGAAAATAATAATGTAATCTCAACAAAATTGGTAACAAAAGTTACTCTGATGTATTTCATTTGTTGTATCAGTGTTGTGTTGTAATTAAGCTTAAATTGCAAACAATTCGTGTAAATTGTTATAAATAGTAATCCTTCTCCAACTTAACTTGGTCATAGTTTTCTCATCTCTAAAATGAGGGAGTTGGGAAGGTCCCTTCTAATTCTAGATCTTTGGATTTCTTGAAGTCATCTGATGGAAGGTGGGAATTGGGTTAAGAAAATGGTTTGAATCTTCCTCTGAAGATCGCTGGATCATCTTCTTTTCCCAGGGATTTCTTTTTCATAAAGTACAACACCTAACTATCCCTCCTGTAAGAGTAGCTATGGATCGAGGTGGGGGAAAGAGAAAAAGAAATGGCATCCATAAGTACTTTCTTTCCAGCAAAGGAAATGTCGAGGAAGGGAAAATAAGGGAAAGGGGGTTCCCCTTTGTAGTTCCCTGATGTTTAATGTACAATTTGTGTATCAACTTCCAAGTGCAATACAGAATAAACCAAAAACTTTAACCTAACACTGTTTGAAATCTCACTAGTTAAGAGATTGATTTAGATCAATTCCTGGGAATTGATTCCTGGGAAACATTCCTGGGAGGGCTAAGAAGTGCCATACTGAAGGAATGATAGTTTGGAAGTTTGGAGGTGAGAAGGCAAAAAGAGCTATTTTGCTGTAGGGAGTGAGGAAGAAAATAGTTGGGTCTGGTGTTGTAGGCTATTTTGTCCACTCAGTGAGCCATTATAAGGGCTCAGATACTAGAGAAAAGAGGGAAGAGGAGCCAACTATAGCTGTCATCGGACTTTTCTCAGGATCTCGTCTTTTTCTTTCTGCATTCCCCATGGTCATTCTATGAGGGGGAAAAGGGGAGAGTCAGCTTTCTCAGACCAAGAACAACTTATTTTTTTCCTCCTTTTTCTTTTATTGTTCTGTCACCAAACCAGTGGTAACTCCTAACCTTACTGGAGAACTCCCTGTCTCCTCGTTAACTTCCGTGGTGTTGTGAGCTGGTTCTGTGGTAAAATATCCTGGATGGTGAAACCTGGCAAGAAGGATAAACCATGTATTGTTAATTAACAAGTAAATACCTACTATGTGCCTGATGTTCTGCTAGTCACTAGGGATACAAAAACAAAATGAAAAAAAAAATTTTTTTCCTTCAAGGAACTTTCAGTCTGCCTGGAAAGAGGATACAGATCTAGATATGTATATACAAAGCAGATGCAGTCTTTTTGAGAGGGAGACACTGGCCCTTGAGGGAATCAGGAAAGCCCTCATGTGGAAGGTGGTACTTGTATTGTCAGAGTAAACTAAGGATTCTGAAAAATGGACATGAAGAGTGAGTGAACTCTAGGCAAAGTCCACAGCTAGTACAAAGGCAACAGATAACTGTGCAAGGAACAGTAAGAGTGTAAGTTTGGCTAGACTGCAGTGTGACTGGAGGGGAGTGATGTCACCCAAGGCTGTTAAAATATGTTAAAATAGGTTGGGGTCAGGTTGTGAAGGAGCTTTAAATGCCAAATAAGATCACTATATTTGATTCTGGAGGTGAGAGGGAACAACTGAGGTGACATCCATCAATACACATTTATTGAGTGATCACTGTGTGATCCAGGTACTATGTTATATGCTGGGAATACAAGAAAGCCTGGTTTAGGAAAATCAGTTTTTCAACTATGGGAGGGATGAATTGGGAGGGAAAGACTTGAGGTAGGGAAACCATTTGGGGACTATTATAATAGTCTTGGCAAGAGGTGATGGGGGTTTGAGTTTCTTGGTAGCTTTGGAAGTGGCAAGAAGATGATGAATTCAAGAGATGTCCTGGAGGTAAAAATGATAATATTTGGCAACTGAGTGGTAGGGGTTGGGGGGAAGTCAAGGATTACACAGCAGTTATGAACTAGAATGACTGGAATATGGTGGTGCTCATTATAGAAACTGGGAAACTCAGAAGAAGGCTGAGTTTTGGCAGAAATAATGATAGCTAGTATATTGGATTTTAAAGTTTTCACAGTACTTTAGAAGTGTTTTCTCATTTGATAGAACAACCCTGTGAGGTACCTGCTACTATTATGTCTACTTTACAGATGAGGAAAATGAGGTTGAAAGGTTAAATGATTTGCATAAATTCCTATAGCTTGTCTATGTCTGAGGCAAGATTCCAATCAGTCTTCCTAATTTCAATTCTGACCCTTTATCCATTGCATCTCTTAGTTATAAGGATAATGAATTCTGTTTCAGACCTTAACAATTTGAGATGTTTATGAGACATGCAGTTAGGTCCAGTGAGAAACTGAGATTTAGGAGAAAGATTATATCTCTGAGATTCCTGCTTAGAGTTAACTGAACCTGTAAAAACTAATGATATCACCAAGAGAGAGAAGAGGGCCCAGGACAGAATCTTGAGGTGCACCTACAGTTAGGGGACATATTCTAGTTAATGATCCAGCAAAAGAGCTGACTGGGAGTGGGTAGGCAGGCAGGCAGGAGGAGAACCAGGAGAGAACACTGTCCCAAAAGGAGAGAATACCCAGGAGGAAAGTGTGACCAACAATGTCAAATGCTACAGAGAGATCAAGAAGAATGAGGACTGGGGAAAGGACATCGAATTTGGCAATTAAGAAATCATGGGTGAGTTTGGAAAAAGTGGTTCTAGTTGAATGGTGATGTCAGAAACCAGATTATAGAAGGTTGAGAAGTGAGAGAAGAGGAAATGGATACAACGAGCATAAACAGATTCTTTGAGGAGTTTGGCAGAGAAGGGAAGAAAGATACAGGATCATATCTTGCAGGCATGACTAAGGCTAGTGAGGTGGTGTTTTGTTTTTTTGTTTCAGTTTTTTGTTTGTTTTTAGGGTGGGGGAGATATGGACATGTTTGTAGTCATCTGGGAAGGAACCATTAGATAGGGAGTGAAGTAGGATAGAGCAATCTGCTGGAGAAGAGAAGAGGGAACTGGATTTAGAATACATGTAGAGAGGTTGACTTTGGTGAGAAGAGATACCTCTTCCCCAGAGATTGGAATAAAGGAGGAAATAGTGGGGAATGAAGTGAAGAATTTTGAGTTGAAAAGAGAGCATAGCTAATGGAAGCGGCTTTCCTCAGAAAACTAAGAGGCAAGGTCTTCAGCTGTGAATGGAGAGAAGGTATGGGAACCTTAAGAGAGAAGAGAAGGCATGAGAAAGCCACTGTTGGGAGGGAGATAGGGAATCAATTAGAATAGTGAGGGTCCAGTTGATATTAGAGAACATAAATGTATAATAAATGCTGTTCACCACCATTTGTGTGACTTTTTCTAGCTCTATTTAATAGCAATAGGGAAGGAGGAAGCAAATGGTGAGGATAATCCAGGGTTTGGGTTTAACATTGTTTGAATGGCAATGGAACTAAGAACCAAAGGAATAAAGAGTAGGGGTTAGTATAAAATTGAACTGGGCAACTAAAGGATTTAGACTTGGAAGGAAGGGAGTGCTAGAGCTCATGATGATCTGGGAAAGCATTAAGGGGTGAAACAAATAAGAGAAGATCATGGTGAATACAAGAAACAGGTTTTGAAAGAGTAAGACACAGGGAGATAGAATGCTGGAGAGACAGAATGATAGAATCATGATCAGATAAAGGAATTTGAAAGTTCTTGATCAGGGACATGGAACATTAGTTCATAATGGTGAGATCAAAACTAATATGGTCATCCTTCATCACTGAGGTAGAGAGGAGGAATGGGTTATAGGAGCCAAGTAGATTGAAGAGGTGGGAGAAGGAAGTGTTTGAGGCAATATTAACATATATGCTTAAGTCCCTAGTAGAAAGGCAGAAATTGGTATTGTGAGGAAAACTATTAAGTCAGGTACAGAACTGCCTTGGAAAGAAAGAATTTCTTGGAGGTTGATGGATAACAACCACCCTGATAGGGATTTGGTGATAAATTGGGATGTCCTGAAGATCAGAAGGGAAGAATTTACTGAGTAATGGTGGCAGAAGGAGAATCTGGACATTCTTTTTAGAGCCATTATACTGGGGGATGGGAGAGAATATGAAAGAAGGCTCAAGTAGTTCTAGAAAGAATGGCCAGGTATGCTAGTGTCATCTGGGGCAGTGGAGGCGGGGGAGGATGTCAGTTCTTTGTGAGAACCAGAAGATGGAAGGAACACAAGAAAGAGAGGTCTAAAATAAAGGGGATTTTGTTAAATATGGAGTGGGAATTAAGTGATAGGCAGAGCTGGAGTGTATTATTGGAAGTAAAGGTGGATAGAAAGATGGCAGAGGAGGTGAGGGAGGAGGAGGTGAGAGAGTTACCTTTTATTCAGTATCTCTATAAATGGTAATATTAGAAAATGTAGGGGGCAGCTAGGTGGTGCAGTGAATAGAACACTGGCCCTGGAATCAGGAGGACCAGGGTTCAAATCCAGATGCTTGACACACTTACTAGCCATATGACTTTGGGCAAGTCACTTAACCCCAGTTGCCCTCCAAAAAAAAAAAAAAGCAAAAAAAATTAGAAAATACAGGTGAGTTTTAGTTACTGCTTACATCCTTTACATTTATATCTGGAGCTTTGGATAAGGCCTATGGACATAGATAAAGGACCAACTTTTGGAACTAAGGATGAAGATAAATGTGATATCATGGAGAAAGAGATTTTCCAATCAAACAGGAATTTAGAGACAAATAACCCATGTAATAGAGATGTCGGTTCCCAACAGTGAGGAACCAGACTTTAGTTAAGTTGTAAGAGCCTACCTTAAGTACCTGGCAGAGGATACCTAGGTACTGTATTGAGAAAATAGGGATTTTTAAATAACTATCATTATTATTATTGCCTTCAGAAAATTATAAAGGTCCTTTAATGATTCCATAATTCTCCTGGAAACTAAGGCCCATATTTTTAATCCCAGAATTTTACTAGTGCTTTTAAATGACTTTGAGGCCTGGACTGTAAGCCTCCAAAGAATTGAAAATTAGTAATGTGCTGAAGCCCATGGAGAGGTACATGCTGGGTGTGAGCTACAACATATAACCAGTAAGGGACTTTATGTATGATAGAAAAGATGGGCTGGTCATGTGGCAAGGTGCTCCACTGGCATCCTTGAGATATAAGACAAAATAAGAACCGTCAGGTAGATCCCCTGTGGCAAAATTTGGGGAAACTTTGTTGGGTGGGAATATCATCATCAGTGGTATCACAGATCCATTTAAGACTCTTCTAACTTGTCTATATTAAACAGTTGTAAATACAGCTATGGATTTTGTGTTTGGTCACAGTTGATCTTAAATTTATTTGGATGACTTTATCAGTTCTATATCTGTAGAAAAAATCTTTGAAGTTGTTAAAGGAACATGCTATTCTCTGTACTCCTCTTGGCTTTTAAGTGCAGATGCCCTTTCCCTGAATAATGGGAACACACTGCTCTTTCAGCCTCCTCTGCCCACTTCCTTTACTCTTCAATCAGCCCTTCTTGCCTTCTAAATCTGGGATCCATGAACTTTAAAAAATATTTTTATAACTATATTTCAATATATTTGGTCTCCATTGCATGTTATTGTATTTTATTTTATGTACTTAGAAGCATTATTCTGAGAAGGGGGTTCATTGACTTCACCAAATGGCTCCAGAACACAAAAAAGGTTAAGAATCCACATTCTAGGGGGATCCTTGGGCTCCTATGTTCTCTCTAGTCTCTTGTCCTCAAACATATTCATAAATCGATTTCTTTAGTTTGCCTGACTCACTTGGTCGTTGGTCAGTGGTCTCTGCATATTTTGCATTAAACACATAACTATTATCTCAGGTTGCCAGAAAATATTAACTCAAGAACATTAACAGAAATATCGAGTAAGGTGAGGATGTGATAGCTGTTTTTGAAAGGTTTGAAGAGCTATCAAATATTAGAAATTGTTCCAGAGAACACAATTAGGATCAGTGGGTAGAAGCTGAAAAAAGGTAGATTGAGAATTGATGTAAACAAAAACCTTGTTAAAAATGAGAGCTATCTGAAAGTAGCATAGGCAGCCCCTTACCGGAGGTGTAAATGTGCAAGTCTAGGTTATCATTTGTCAGAAATGTTATCAACAGCATTCCTGCTCAGGTAATTATTAAATTCAAGGGTTGGTCTCTTTTCAGTCCTCAGCTTACTTGATATACTTAGGAGCCACAAAATGACATTTTAGGTGGACATCAGCCTGTGGGGGAAAAATGAGAGAGCAGACAGCAGCTATTGTTGACAAGGGAACAAAAGTTTTGAATCTTATTTCTATCTTCTGTTCTCCTAAGTGCTTTCGCCTGCCAGATTATCTTATGGTTTCTATAAGTTTGTGTGTACATACTGTCCCTCGATAGAATGTAAGCTCCTTGAGAGCAAGGACTGTTTCACTTTTGTTTTTGGATTCTTAGCACCCAATATAACGGCTAGCACATAGTAGATGCTTAATAAATGCTTCATGACTGAGTGGTATTAGGAGATCACAGATTTAAAGCCAGTTGGCTCCTTCAAGAAAGACCGTAGGAGTTGGAATCAGGTTCAGATTCTACCTCTGTGACTTAACAGTTGGCTTGATCTTGGGCAAATCACTCACTTTGAACCTCAGTTATAAAATGAGGTGTTTTCTTAGGGCCCCTCTAGCTTTATGTCTGTGATGCTCTGAATGTTCCCTGTGATCCTGTAACAACAACAACAAAAACAATCTCTTCATAGCTACTCTTTTTTGGGGGAGGGGGGGCAATTGGGGTTAAGTGACTTGCCCAAGGTCACATGGCTAGTGTGTGTGTGTGTGTGTGTGTGTGTGTAAGTGTCTGTTGAACTCAGGTCCTCCTGACTCCAAGGCCTGTGCTCTGTTCACTGCACCACCTAGTCTTCATAGCTACTCTTGAATAAATTAGGAAAACAAGTGGCCAGACCACATTTCGGGAAGTGTGGCTAATGCAGTAACTTCATCGCCAGATTTTCTGGATGATGATAGTGAAGGTCAGAAATGTATTTGTTTCTGAGTCTTCCAGACTGCCTCTTACAGGCTCTCCACTCTGGGTTGCCTTTCAGACAGAAATAAGGAAGTTCTTGGGCACAAGGAAATGATTTCTTTTTCTCCTTCTGCATCTGTGTTTTGTTCTATAAAGTAAAACTGGATCCAAAAACAAAAAAACTCTAGGATATCATGGAAATAGACTTGTGACCCTGAGAATCCACTAGTCACTAAACTCAAGTAAACTGATCTCTGTGGAGACAGGTACCCATGTTTCCAGGACGGTATAGGATGTCAGCATAGAGATCAGAGTATATAAATTTCTGGGAAAATGTAGGTCAGCATTCTTGAGTCAAGAGCCTTTAATTCCAAGCTCGAGGAAGTAATTGAAAGCATTGTGTCAGAAGCTGGAGCCTGAGCTGCCCTGGTGCTGGTTAATCCTCTAGACCAACCATATTGTTCTTGGAGAGCCAGAGCACATGAAAGAATCAGTGGGGTGGGTTCATTGGCTACAGACTGGGACCAGGTCATGGACTCAGGATACTTTATGTAGCCACTGTTCCTTCATTCTTCTCTTGTGTTTCTTTAGGATTCAGTTATAGGACAGTTTAGTTCTGGGAAAGTAGAGCTTTTTGGGAAAGGAATTTACTGATCTTATGTCTCTCTGTGAATTGTAGGAGTAAGCCAGAAATATGATAGAATGAGTTAGGTCATATTGGGAAATTGTGACGACTTGTCCCAAAATGTTGCTGGTTGTGAGTTATCTTCTGTTTCCTATTCACCTAGACATTGGTTACAAATGAAATCAATTCAGAAACTCACATTCAGAAAAATCAGATAATTCAGAAAATCAGATAGAAGGTTGGTGCTTATTGGAATCTGTATATAATCTATATAATCTCATGGGAATCTGGGGCTCTGAGGAACATTGCCAAAAAATTAAACAGCTTAGTCAGCGCTGCAAGCCGTAAGTCCTTTGATTTGGCACATTTAGGAGAAGCTTTTGTGGCTTAAGTGGAGACATCCTGGGAGCACAGAGGAGGCAAGGACAACAAGGAAAAAGGTCTAGGTCAGCACAACACCTTCTCTCCCCTTCCCCAACTGATGCCACAGCTGACACTTCCAAATCAGGACAGGAAAGGGTAATAAGGGAAGGGGACTAGGGCAACACAACTCTCTTCCTTCTATCCCCCACCCTTCCTCCACCCAAAAGACTTGGACCAAACCTCGTAAAACAAGACTGAGAAGGGCAAGCATACAAGCAAGGATATCATTAGGAAGCATTGGTCATGATGGTTTCAGGACATGGGGGAAAGAGGAATTCCTTTATGGTGTTGAGAGGCTGCCAGGTCTTGGTACATCATTATCTCAAGCTCTCACTGAAATTCTTGGGTTCATCTTTGCTCTATGCATCAGGACAGCTTGGGTTTTTTTTTTTTTATAAGGAGAAGTGGAATCCTGCGTGGTGAGTTTTACTGCTTTCCCATCTCAGAGGTCAAAGACAGGATTGTGGCATCAGCTAGGAGACTTCTAGGATGAAGGTTCCAGGTGTAGAAGATTTTAGATGGGGTGGAGTTCTAGAAAAGGGGAAGAAGTAAGGAATGCCAGGCAGGACAAAGGGGTGCGGCTAGGACAGAAATAGTTTTTTGGATAGATAAATACTAGTTATAAAAAACTCTGTTTTTCCCCTCACAATCACTGTGGTAATGGTGACAGTTTTAGTATCAGCTCAACTGGTAAGCTGTCAAGTGATGAGACTGGCAGGGCAAGTGGTTGAAAAAGTGAATGAATGGCTGGTATGGGAGGCAGTCCCTTCCAGTTTAATTCAAGCAATACTTATTAAGCAGCTGCTATTTGCAGACTCTTTGTTAGCTACTGGGGTATGAAAATATGAATAAAATATGTTCCCTGCCTTCATGGAGCTTAGAGTCTAATAGAACCCACACATAATCATTATGCAGAAAGGAACAGGATAAAATGCATTAGCATTGGAAACAAAGTGGTAGATGAAGAACCAAGAGAGAAGTTTGCATCTTGGGAGGGTGAGGGGGGGGGCACGCTTTAGGCAGGATCCATGAAAGTGGTATCGTTTGAGTTAGTTCCTGAAAACATTTTAATTGGCAAAAATGATTCAAGTTTTTAAAGCATGAAAGCATGAGAGACTTGAGCAAAAGAATACAGGGTGTGTAGGCTGGCATGAGATTGGTAGTAAAGGGAATGATAGAAAGTCGGTTTGGAAAGGTAGGATAATCTGAGACTGTGAAGGGGCTTGGATTCTAGACTAAGGAATCTGAACTCCATGCAATACTCAGTAGGGATTTATTGAGGGGATTTTAGATGTGATATGATCAGACATGTGTATGAGGAAGATTTATCCAGAGACGCAGGATGAAATACGGATTGGAGTAAGGGGAGAGTGCATGCGAGGGAAGCATTCTAGGAAGAGTGTAGGTGGGAGAGTGGTGATAAAATGAATGAAAGATGTGGCAGTAATGTGAGAGAGGATGTAAAACCAGGAGGGCTTGGCAGCTAATTGGATATGAGAGGTAAAGGCTAGGGAATAATCCAAGGTCACCTATCCTTTTTGCCTCATCAAGACAAGTGAAACAGAGGAAAGGGTGATTATGGAGGGTGAAGGGAGAAGGCTTAAACACAGAAAGAGAGCTTTGGAGGAGGAGCAGACATGACCAGGCTGACCCCAAATGAAAAATTAATGGAATCTTACTCTGTTTTGGAAAGAATGTGTCATAAGTTTTTACAAACTCAATAGAATATGGGGTTTTTTTTCCTTCTTCTTTAACCTTGTCTCCTTTTGAGACGTACAGCCATGGTACTTCCTCTAAAACAACACTGATGTTTCTGCTTAGCTTGTTGAGTGGAGCTCTGGTAGAGGTTCATAACCATCTCCCTAAGGGAGAAATAATGATCTTTTGACCTTTAATTCTAAATGATTGAGAAGTAAAGAGGAACATAAGATATTTAAGAGCTGAATAAAAGTTGGAGAAGTCATTGGATTCATCAGGACCTCAACACTGGGGTAGTTAATAAACAATTACAGTCTTGTGACAGTATTAATGTATGTTAGATTGGTGGCATGTTTTTTTTTTCTTTTTTCTTTTCAAAATTGGGGTAAGGAAACACTGAACATTGGGCAAGGTGAGCTTAGTGTTATAACCACTTATTTATAGAAATAAAAGTTACAGCATTTCATGATGTACACAATAATGGTGTTACATTGTACTTCATTGCTACAAGAGTGTCATTGTGTAGGGTTTGAAGAAGGATACTCTACCATCTCAGATCACAACCCTTCTGTAACTTAGTAAATAGATCTTCAAGAGTTGCTGTGCCAAAAAAAAAAAATTCCTCACCTATCAGCCAGCCTGGTGGTGATCCCCTCCAAACTAAGCCAATCCTCAGACAACAGACATGTTCATTATCTGTTCCTGGATTCTTCTTTAAAACGGTTCTAGTATGGTAGTATTTTAAAAAATTAAATCCTATTTTATTTTCAGTTCTGAATTCTCTTTCTCCACCTGTCTTCTTCTCTACCCATTGAGAAGGCAAGAAAAACAAATCCCTGCATTAGCCTTGTCCAAAAAAAGAAAGAAAGAGAAGAAAATATGCTTCATTTTTCAGTCTTGATTCCACCAGCTTTCTCTCTGGAGGTGGATAGCATGTTTCTTCATGAGTCCTTTGGAATTGTGATTGGTCGTTGTGTTGATCAGTTACTAATTCTTTCAAAGTTTATTATCTTTACAATTTGCTGCTACCATGTGAATTGTTCTCTTTGTCCCGCTTACTTTACTTTGCATCAGCTCATATAAGACTTCTCAGATTTTTCTGAAACTACTCCCTTTCATCATGTCTTACAGTATTCCATCACATTCATAGACCCATAATTTGTTCAGCCATTTCCTAAACCACTGGGCATCTCCTCTGTTTCCAATTCCAATTCTTTGCCATCACCAGACATAAAAAACATGCAAAAAACTGAATTTATTATCTTTTGCAATAAATCATCTCTGATCCTAACTTCCCTATTATTGTTAAGAGCGACACCGCTCTCCCAGTTCCTCAGGCTCACAACCTAGCTGTCATCATCAACTTTTTGCTCTCTCTCCTCCCCCATATCCAATCTGTTGCCAAGGCCTGCTGATTTTACCTTTGCAGCATCTCTCTAATATACCACCTTCTCTCTGACCTTGCCACCACCCTGATGCAGGCCCTCATTGCCTCATACTCAAGACTATTGAAGTAGCCTGCTGGTTGGTTTGCCTGCCTCAAGGCTGTCTCCTCTCTGATCTGGCCTCCATTCAGCTGCCAAAATGATTTTCCTGAAGTTCCAGCTCAACCATGTCACCTCTCTACTCAATAAGTTCCAGTGGCATTCTATTGCCTCCAGGGTCAAACACAGAATCCTTGGTTTCATTTTTTTAATCCCTTCATGACCTAGTTACCCCCCAATGTTTCCAGTCTTCTTAAACCTTACTCCCCACCACCATACACTTTGATCTAGGGAAGACATTCTACCTCTCAGCCCTAATAATTTTTTCTGGCTATCTCCCATGTTTTCTTTCTTCATCTCGGTCTTCTGACTTCCCTGACTTCCTTTAGGTCCCAACTAAAATCCCATCTTCTAGAGGAAGCCTTTCAAAATCCCTCTGAATTCTGGGGCCTTCTTTCTTTTAATTATTTCCTGTTTATCCTGTATGCAGCTTGTTTGTGCATATTTCTTTTCTTATTCCCCTCCCCTGTTAGATTGTGAGCTCCTTGAGGACAGGGACTGGTTTGTTTGTTTGAGGGGGGCTTCTGTTTGTGTCTCCAACATTTAGCATAGTGCCTGATTTGTAGTAAGCTCTTAATAAATGTGTATTGACTGACAATTCTAATACTCAAGTAGAGATACTGTTCACTTCAGGCCACTGGCATTCTAGATATAGTTAACATCTGTGGGTTATGTACTGTACTTTATATATCCACAGGGTATATAAAACAGTAGAGCGCAAAAGAAGACTGTCCAAAGATAAGAACTCACTTCAGAGTTGTCTCTTCCCTTGAGTATCTCTGACTCTGACCTTTTGGACTCCAGACTGTCCCTATGTCACCTGTGTATGTTGACTTCTTACTTTGATTCATTCAGTGATACTTATGTGATTCTTCCAGTTGCGTTTTCTTCAGAGTTCTGCCTCCTACCCGCCTGACTTATGATATCCTCAATCTCCTTGTCAAGGAGCAGGGCAGATAGAAACATCTTATTGTTAGGATGCCTGGAAACAGTGGTAGAATTGGTGACGTTGTAGGTAAGTTTTACATCATGAGACATCTCATTAATGATATTCCAGATTCCCTAAAGCCTCAGAAATATATAATGACATGTTTACAGTGAAGCTGGAGAAGATGGGAAGCCAAACTTCTAAGTAGGAATCTAATAAAGCAGCACTGAAGATGGCTGGAAAGGAGGGGTCTTGAAATTCAGAGGCCAGGCTTGTTATTTATGAATCCTAGAAGGGAGAAAGGTAAAGGGCCTAGCATGGAAGCAAGCCAACTGAGATCTTATGTCTGTGAGAATTTAAGCATTTTTAACTTCATTGACTTAATGGGAATTTCCCCATTATCAGGTCCAAGTTTTCTCAGGATTCATGGGTAATTGACTTCAGAGGGATTGTTAATGTGCTCAGAGATGAAGAGGATGCCTTGGTTAGTTCAGTTCAAGTCAACCTTCCAGAACATATTGAAAGAAAGATGTGATTATCCATGGCTTAAACGTTTCGAGAAACTTTCAAAACGTAGAACACTTCGTGTGTGTGCATGAATACATAAAACAGTTAAATGATGCAATTTTTTATTCTAGATCTCTGATGTTGCTATAGGAAATTCCTTCTACCAAAGTAGATCAATACCTTGTCTCTGTAGTTTTAGGGAATTGCCTGGGGCACTAAAAAGATAAGTGACTTGTACTGGTACTACTGTTAATATATACATAAGACTTCCTGTTTTCAAGACTGGCTTCTCTAGCTACTGTAAAGTTTTAAAAATATTTTTTTTAAAGCAATTGGGGTTAAGTAACTTGCTCAAGGTTACAACGCTAGTCATTATTTATGCGTGGGTGCTCATTTTCTGAGGCCGGATCTGATCTCGGGTCATCCCAACTCCGAGGCCGGCGATCTTACTCACTGTGCCACCTAGCCGCCCCTTTAGGGCAATTGGGGTTAAGTAACTTGCCCAAGGTTACACAGCTAGGTTTTTTTTTTTGTGTGTGTGTGTGGATTAAGTGTCGGAGGCCGGCTCCGAACTCAGGTCCTTCTGACTCCAGGGCCGGCGCTCTATTCATTGCGTAAAAATATTTTTAAAAAAATCTCTAAAATCCTTTTAGAGACCAAAAGTTAATGAGTTATGAACCCAAGAATGTATTGTGTTTAATATGATCTGGATGGAAAATCAAGGAGCATGGACCCAGCGATGTACTAGTTGTCTATCACATGAGGTCATCTTGACCTAGTTAAGTCCAAAAAAGACTGTTTACCAGAAGATTGACATGAGGTGATTAATTGGCCATAGAAGCTTATGAAAAGCAACTAGAAAGGCCTAGGGAGGTCTTAAACATCATTGGTGGAGGGAATACCCACCAATTATTAGTAATACCAATGTATTAGTTTGTCCGTAAAATTGGTTACATTGGGTTTTTAAACTTATAACTACAGTTTATTCAAGCAATTTATTCATACAATATCATTAATTATTCTGATAATAATTAAGAGTTTTGAAATGTGCAAGTTCCTTGAGGAGGGCAAGAACTATTTATACTTTTTATTTGTGTCCCTGCTCTTAGCAAAGTACCTGGCACATATATTTGCTTAGTAAATGCTTGTTGAAGCAACCATCAGTACAGGATCATTTTTCTTAGAACTGGAAGGGACCCTGGCACTCATCTAGTCCAACCTCCTCTTTTAACAGATGGGGAAACTGAGACCCAGAGAAGTGACTTGAACAAGGTTATTAGTAAATAACTGAGTAAGTCATAGAGCTAAGATTCAAATCTCTTGACTCCAGATGCAGTGCTTGTCTGCTTATACATTAAAATAAAACAAAAAAAAAGTTATATTTTCTGGACTACAGAAGACATTTTCTGGACACATACATGTTCAATTTTGCTTTCTGACACTCCCACCCCCCTACTTTTGAGGCTTTATTTTTTTCTACCTTTATGGACTTGTGAAAAGTGGCATTTTAACAAGCTTTGAATAAGCATCTCTATCCATTAATTTTTTAATCTTTGATTAGGAACACGAAACAGATAATTTTCTTTAATGTGCTGTAGAAAATGAAGGAGTCCTAATCTAGTAATCAGTGAGAGCAGTGAGAGGCTACAACAAAGACCTTGTCATCCCATGTTACAGGAAGGATAGATGGAGCAGAATCCCAGCCTGCTTTTCTCAGCCAAATATCTGAATGCATTCTAGATTCTGTAATTCTGTAACATTTGAATGTACTCTCCGGATCAGGTCATAATTCATTCTTTGTTTTGCAGTCTAGTCAGATGCAATAGCTATGATGTTATCACTTGTTTTTCTGCCACAGAATCTTAGACCCAAGGTATTAGATCAGTATGAACTGACAAAATTCCCACCATTTCTTAATAGTCCTTCATTTTCCTTTTCATTTCAATAAACATGAAGTATTTACTGTCTGTGAGGCCTTGTATGTGCTTGGGAGTGGTGAATGCTGTAAAGGCAAATGGGAAATAATGATCGTAAGGAGCTTGTTTTATTTTCAGTCCTTTTTGTCATTTGAGTCTCAGATAAGTGAAGATCCTCTTAAATCATTAGAACTTTTATCCTTTCAGATAAAATAAGTTTTGATGTGGTGATTTCTGAAAGAATTTGACTTTATGTGCATAAGGGAATTATTCAGTTGAATATAGAAAAGATCCTTAAATACAATTTTTTTTTTACTTTGGGGTCCTCACCTATTACTATTTACTGAAGAAGGGCTTTATTTTGGCATGAACCCAAAACTAATTGAAACAGTCGTTTCCTACTTCATTGACTTTTACTAGAGAATTTCATTGTCAGTCTTTGCTTTTTCTTTTTAACTTAATTTAATTGATTTAAATTAATTTAATTTTTATTGAACAAATAGCTAAAATATAAATGACTTTTTCTTGTTTTATAACTTCTCTGTAAATTTTCTGGAAAGGGTTCCACCTCGTTATGTCATTAAGAAATGAAGTTTGGTCCATACATTCTATTTTTCCCATGGATTTTAAAAAAGTGATGCCTTTTGTTCTTACATCACACGGTATCCTAACCTTGAATTACTCTGCTTATTTCTCTCTTTAATTTGTATTTGTGTGCTGCTGAATAAAGCCAAAGAAGATCATGAAACCATGATGGTTTTACTACAAATTTATGTTACATAGTCTCAACTGGGCTCTTACTACAGCAAAGCAATGCTTTTACAATTCCTTAATGGATTCAGTGTCATACTTGTTCTGGCCACTCTTCCAAATCCCCATGTCTCCCCCATTCTCAAATAATTCTCATCTGTTCTGTCCTTCCCTACTAGTTATCTGGTTTACATGCCCTTCTTTTCTTTTAACATAGTCACCACCCATCCGGTGTTGGCCCTCATCACCTTATACCTAGACTCTTGCAACAGCTGCTGCTGGGTCTCTGTCTCAAGACTATTCCCCACCCCAATCAGTCATTAAAATGGTCTTCTGAAAATTCGAATCAATAAATTCCAGATGTTCCTCATTACCTTCAGGATCAAATATAAACTCCTCAGTTTGGTATTTAATACTGTTCACAGCTGGGCATTCCCTATCTTTCTGGATTTCTTGAAATTTATATTCCCCATCAATAAACTCCAGGGTCTAACTCTAATGGCCTGATTATTGTTGCTTACGTATGACTTTCAGTCACCTGAATTTATGCTCGGCTCCCATCCGTGGAGTGCCCACCTTCTTTGCCTTTGCCTTATAGAATCTCTAGGTCCCTTTAAAACTCAGCTCAAGCACCACTTAACACAGGGTAGTTACCTCCTACCCTCACCCCCTAATAATCTGATCCTTATATTACTTTCTGTTCTATATCTTCTATGTTCATGGTTATTTGCCCATGGTTTCCCCTATTTACGTGTGGTCTCTTTGAGGTCAGGAACAATGTTTGTGCCTTTCTATCTGTAGTGCTCAGCACAATGCCTTAATAAAAGCTTGTTAGCTGACATTCATTTCTAAACATACCACTCCCTTCGCCCCATCAATCCTTCTGTAACAAAGATTTGTAAAACAGAAAAAAATGTTCAACAAAACCAACTCACATGTGGACCTCAGCTAACATCATATGCAACATTCCACATCTATGATTCTCTACCTCTGCAGTGAAGGGAGGGAGGGAGGGAAGTCTATTTTCTTAAATCTTTTACAAGGCTAAGCTTAATCATAATTACACAGTGAAATTTTTATTTAAAAGAATCAACAGAATGTTTTACTTCCAATCCAAATGCATATTATTCATTTTTCTGAGGTTATATTTTACTGTATCAATATTTAAAGTTGATGAAGTCACAGGCATGGATTTATTATGAACTTTAGGCTTAAGTTATTCATAAATCAATTGACTATAAACCTATCAATTATTTTTTGGGGGAATATCTTAAATAAAAACACACAAAGTATGATATATTGTCTTAATATATCACAAATACTTCCCCAATTAAATAGCCTCTACAGTATAGGTTTTCCAAAAAGAATTAAGTAAGACAACATAAAAGAGTGATTATGACTGATAAAAGTGGCAACCTTATACTCTGCTAGTTTTCTGTTTTATAAAAGATAGGACAGATATAGTCTTTATATGTTACCAGTGATATGTCTAGTGTTTCAGTTTTGTTACATATTAAAGTTATGCCAACATTTTTCAGTAATTTTAACCAATTTTAGCATAGATTAGGTTCTATATATATTTATTATATAGCAATATAGGATATAATATATTGCTTTATTGTAAATTTCATCAAAAACAATAAACTCCTTATCTTTGGTGGGCTTTAATATAAACCCACCTAGGGTATGTCTTCTCTTCTGTTTCAAAGGTTCTATAAAAAACTAGTTGAGGTGTTCTCACAAAATTAATTTTCTTTTCCCCATATATTTGTTTATCCATTTGCTATCTCCTGAACATCATATAGCTTCATCAATTCTGACTTGCTTGGATGTCATTTTTCCATTTTTGTTTTGATGCTAGGGCTTGCTCATAGAATTTGTATTTGAGAAATGGTGTGATGTTTATTAGTCTGTTTTCATTGATTTTGACAGCGGCTTTCCTGAAGTCCATATAGAAGCTGTTATTTTTTTTTCTTGATTTCTATGTATCATTTTAATATACAAATGAAGGAAATAAGAGGTTTTTTTTAGGGGGTATAGTTACTTGTGATGTTTGTTTGCTTGAAGATGCCCTTTTCTTTTGGGCTGAAAATGATGGAAAGCAGCACTTCTTGCGTGTTTTTCATTGAAGGCTTGTTTATGATATATAGAAGATATCCTCCATATCTATAGAAAACACTGTCTAAGAATCTCTTTGGTGAGCTACATAGTATTTAGAAATGGATATGTCATTTAACAATATTTTCGAATCATAAGTTTCCTCTCTGAATAACTTTTTTTTTCTTTTTTTTGCTTTTTGGAGGGGAGAGGGCAGGGCAATTGGGGTTAAGTGACTTGCCCAAGGTTACATGGCTAGTAAGTGTGTCAAGTGTCTGAGGTCAGATTTGAACTCAGGTCCTCCTGACTCCAGGATCGGTGCTCTGTTCATTTCTGAATAACTTCTAGTGTAGATATATTTCCATTCTAAGTTGATTTTACCTTTTTACTGAGAGGGATAGAGTTAATGATTTGGAAAATAATTAAGCATAGTGACTTGCTTGCAGTAAATAAGTATAGGGTTTGATATATAGTTCTTTGACTCCTAGTAGATTGAAAGAGGTTAAAGATTTGAGGGAGAGGGATTATTGTGGGGGCAGTTTCCTGGAGAAGGTGGATGGGTCTGGAATCAAGGACAAATGCAAAGGAAGTTGGCATTGGCAAAGAGACTAGAAGAAAGGAAGAGAAAGAAGGGTTGATATAAAGATTTGGGGCTATATAGGGTGATTTGAAGGCAAATAACCTTAACTTTCTCAGTAAAATGAGAGTCAATATCCTAAACTGAGAGAATGGGGGAAAGGGAGAAGGTGGAGATTTGAGAAAAAAAGAGAAGGTTTGGCATAGTTTCTGTTTCTAGTTTCATAGTTTCTTGTTCCAAATAGGAAGGAGTAAGAGGATTGCCTTGCTTCAGTGAGGACCTGGTTAAAGTTGCAGAATGTACATTTATCATTTACCCACTTAACAGGATTTTGTGTCTTCTTCCTGCTCTATTCAGCAGCAGGACAGGTGTGGAGGAAGCTCTTGACCACAGTGATTTAGGACTATGGTGGGGTAGCAGCCAAGCAGCAATGGGACAAAGTGGTGAAGGATTCAATAACAGAGAGCTGCACAGAGTTGAGTTGACTAATGTGCATGTTGAGATAGGTAAAGGCGGGGGGGGGGGGAGGGCAATAAAGTCAAAACAGAGGTAATAACCTGAGAAAGTATGGAGGATTTGGAAGTATTGGAGGTTATAGTTGGGTAACAGTGGCTGGCAAGTGAGTTGGGACACTCTCTGTTTCCACAGAATGGTATTGTAGGTGGCAGATGAGTTGGGACATTGGGTCCTCACAGAATGGTGTCATGGGGCAAGGTCAGCAAGTATTCTTACATGCCTGCTACATTCCATGTATCGTGCTAAGCACTGGAGATTGATACAAAGAAAGTAGAATTCCTGCTCTCATGGAGCTTATAGTATAAAGGCGGAAACAACATATTAAGAACTATGTACAAACAAGATATATACAGGGTAAATTGGGGATAATCACAAAGGGAAGGTACTAGTATTAAAGGGGATTTGGATCAGCTTCTTGTGAAAGTGGACCTTTAATTAGCACTTGAAGGAGACCAAGAGATGGAGATGAAGAGGGAGAGAATTCCACATGTGGGGGACAGCCATTGAAAATGACCAGAGTCAAGAGATAGAGGATGTTGTTCAAGAAATGGCGGAGACCAGTGTCACTGGACCACAGAGTACTTTGGATAGAGTCAGGTGTAAGAAGACAGGAAGGTAAGTTATAAAGGGCTTCAGAAGTCAACCAGGGTTTTATATTTGATCCTGGAAGCAATATGGGAGCCAGCGGAGTTTATCGAGTTGGGGAGAGTGGTGAAAAGCTCAGTCCAGCCCTTACAAAGATCATGTTGATAGCTGAGCATATTGAAGTAGGGAGATGCTGTTGCCCTGTGTGATCCTCCGGGCTAGGTAGAGACAGGGTAGGTGATTGAAAGAGTAGACTCATAAACTGGTTGGAAGGAACCCCAAAAGACCATGTATTACCCAAGGTTTTGACCCCTTATTTTATGGATCAGGAAACTAAGACCCAGGAATGTTAAGTAACTTGCCCAAGATCACATAGGGTCGGGGGCAGAATCTGAAGCCCTCTGACTCCAGAGCCAGTATTCTTTGATCATTCAGAGACAGAATTTTTCCATGAAGAGTTTTCAGTCTTTCAATCTGGCAGACTTCTTATTTATGATAATTGACTCACTGTAGCAGGTATGTTTGTATACGTGTATACATACATATTTAAAAAGTAAAAAAGGAGAAAGTATACTATTAATAATTATATTTTACACATCTCTGTCAGGTTTGCAAAGCATCTTATAGACATTTATCCCCTTTGATTCTCACAACATTCTTTTGAGATATAGCTTGAGGAATTTATCCCCATTTTACAGATGAGGAAACTGAGGCTTAGAGAGTTTAAGCTATTTGCTCATAGTTTTAGAGGAGGAATTTAAACCCATGTCTCCTCTGATTCTAAATCTAGCATATACTGTTCAGCTTTTTTTTATAGAATGTTCAGCATTTTTATTATAGAATCTAAGCTTTTCTATTTTTTTTTTTGCTTTGTTTTTGGAGGGCAACTGGGGTTAAGTAACTTGCCCAAGGTTACATGGCTAGGTTTTTTTGTTTGTGCGTGTTAAGTGTCTGAGGCCAGATCCGAACTCAGGTCCTTCCGACTCCAGGGCGGACGCTCTACTCACTGCACCACCTAGCCTCCCCTAAGCTTTTCTATTTAAATTTTACCAATCCTCAATTAAACAACTAGAAACATACCTATGCAAAAACCCAAATTAAGGAAATAAAATTAGGTGGAAATTGTTTTTTTATCTGAATATATTATCTTAAAGAAGGGGTTCTTAGCCTTTTTTGAGTTATGGATCCATTTTGTAGGCTGGTGAAGCCTTTGGACCCCTTCTCAGAATAATGTTTTAAATGCAGAAAATAAAATACTGCTAAAGATTTCAAAGGAAACCAATTATATTGAAATACCATTATCAAAATATTTTTTAAAAGTTAATAGATTTCAGGATAAGGACCCCTGTCTTTTTTTTTTTTTTTTAAGCAATTGGGGTTAAGTAACTTGCTCAAGGTTACACGGCTAGTCATTACTTATGTGTGGGTGCTCATTTTCTGAGGCTGGATCTGATCTCGGGTCATCCCAACTCCGAGGCCGACGCTCTTACTCACTGCGCCACCTAGCCGCCCCTTTAGGGCAATTGGGTTAAGTAACTTGCCCAAGGTTACATGGCTAGGTTTTTGTTTGTGTGGATTAAGTGTCGGAGGCCGGCTCCGAACTCAGGTCCTTCTGATTGCAGGGCCAGCGCTCTATTCACTGCGCCACCTAGCTGCCCCAAGGACCTCTGTCTTAAAGAAATTCATAACAGGTTTCATATTAAGGTCCATTTATGTCTAGATCTCTCCTTGGTTCCATTCAGCAAACACTTGTTAATCACCATACTGTGTGGAAGGTATTGTACTTATATACTAGGAATCTAAAACAAAAAAAACAAAACTGACCCTTCTCCTTCAAGGAGTATATGGTTTATCCATGTATTCCTCAAGTTAGGGCATAATGTATAAGGGCCCTTTAAGACTTTACCCAAACTCTGAGAACTCACAGAGAACTCAGGATGGCAGTGCTACTCAGGTTGGGTCTTAAGAGGCACCTGTGTGTGTTTCTGCCTGCCCCCCCCCCCCCAACACAGGTTCAAGGATACGGGGTATTGAGCATGCACTGCTAACAGGGGAGCACTCCCCTCTTGTGAGGAGCCTGTTGCTGAGGCATGTGGGAACAGAGTGGGGGAAAGGGGATAAAAGGAGGGAGGTGAGGTGAAAGGTGAGGGAAAAAGAGAAGAGGGGGTTGTGAATGAGAAAGAGAATAAACAGCAAGATACATTACACCTTGGTGTTGAACTCCTTTGTTTATTCGGGAGGAGCAGGCTCTCCCAGGGGCGACCAGAGTTGTAGAGGCGACTGGAGAGGTTAGTCTAGGTGCCAGCCCATTACAGAGGGATCTGTACAATAATGGATTTAAAGGAGAGATCCTTTTTGTTGGGATCTCTTTCCAGATGTGTTAACTTTTGTTTGGGGGGTAAAGAGAAGAAAATTGAGTGTTAGGGTCCTTGTCAGTGCAGTACCAAGCAGAAATTCAGTTTAATTCAGCAGACTTTTGGAGGCATTTATTACATGTGAAACCCTGTACTTGGAATTTTGGAAATTATAGTGATGAAGACAATTCCCTGTGCTCATAGAACTTTCAGCCTAGCAGGGGATATAGCAAATATACAGAAAAATAGATTGCAAAACAGAATGTGACAGGGCTTGTGAAGTACAAAGTGCTTCAGAGAAATGAAATAATTTTTAGAAGAGGAAGGCTTCATGGAACTTCCTAAATTGTTTCCACTTCCTAAAGTCTCTTTTCCAAACTGTTTTTCAAAAAAGCGGCCAAAACAATCTCTTTAAAACATATGTATGAACAGATTCAGTGCCCTGCTCCAGAAATACTAGCTAGCTTATTTCTTATTACCTAGAGGATAAAATCCCAACTCCTTAGCCTAACCTATCAGCGTCTCCAACAGGTGACTCCAGCCTTATTTTATATTATTCCCCATCTTCTCTAATCTGTTAGCTGTCCACCACCATTGTCCTGCATTCTCTTGCCTCTGAGCATTTTCATGGCCTCCCTTGTGATGTTGCAGATCTGCTTTTCAAGGCATCTCATGTCCCACTTCCTCCATGAAGCCTTCCTTGATCCATCCAAGAGTGATTTCTCCTTCCTCAAACTTTCTGTATGCTTTCTATTTACTCTTATTTCTATTCTGCTTTGTTATGCATATGCATAAGGATGTTTGTATTTATGTATATATGTTGTATTCTCCCTATTAAAATACAAGTTCCTTGAAACAGAGTGTCATTTTTCATCTCTGTACCCAAAGGTAGAAGACAATCCTTATCTGGAACTAAATCTGTGAACTTAGAAAGCTTAGGGCATAGTCAAGGAATGATAGAAATTGGCAGGATATCTTTTGTGGTCAAGATGTGGGCTGCCCTTTCCTATATATTTAGAAAACAAAGTGAATGGATGCAAAATGATAGAATCTGAGTAGGAAGGAATCTAATTGTCATTTAGTCTAGTTGTTGAATAGTAATCCCCTCTACAGCATTCTTGATATGTGATCATCTAGACTTTCTTGAAGTCTTCCACTGATGGAGAATCCCTGCCCCCTGAGGTATCCTATCTCAATCGAATATTTTTCTTACATTGAACTTAAATTTGCCTCATTTCAACTTCTACAAACTATTCATATTTCTGCCCTTTTGGATTAAGGAGAATAATTCAATGTAATATAATAAGCAATTATTAAACACCCACTATGGACTAGGCACTAGGCAGGGTCATTGTGGACAAAGAAAAATGGGACAGCCCCCACCCAGAAGGCCTTTACATTCTCTTTGTACACTAAATGAACAGAAGCACTAATAATGGGGAGGGAAGCTAGAAAGGCTTCCTAAGCAAGCCTGATGAGACCTGAGCTGAGCCCTGAAGGATTCAAGGAAGTAGAGATCTAAGAGGTAGAGATAAGGAGGTATTGCATTGCAGGTGTGGGAGGCAACTTCTGAAAAGGCAACAAGAAAAAAGATGAAATGCTACACACGAAGGGTAGCAGATAAAAGCCAATGGGCATGTAATGTGTAGGTAGTAGAATAACATGGTCCACATGGTCCATAAAAGTATGTACAAAAGAAATCTATTCCAAATATTCTTAATTCCTCTAACAGTGTATTAATGTGCTTATTGTCCTACATGCTGCTTACTTATTGCTATTTTTTGTCATCTTTGCTAGTCTTAATCACCCTCACTGTATTTCAGACTTTTCATAGGGCTACAGCTTGAGCAAGGAGATTCAAATAGAATGGCCACACATAATTTTAAAAAATTATTAATTGTTTGTAGATCTTTTAAAAGTATGAAATATGGTGGTATTGTGACTTGGAAAAGAAAAGTTCTTAATGACGGGGACTTGTCTTCTGTTAGAATAGCTAAATTCAAAGTTCCTGCAATGGCTAATGTTACAAGATATCTGCTTTAAAATGTCTCCTTAGTAATATGTTTTTTTCAAAAGCAAACCAACATGGAATATAATAATGACAGTATACATTTACATTTAGTGAAAATAAATTAGTAAAAAACTTAATGGACTGTCACTGCAAAGTCTTTTAATATCAGATTTTTAAGAAACAAAGTCTAAGAAAAGAATAAGGAAAGAATTCATTACAGATACAGGAAAACAGTTGTGTGGAAAGCAAATTTTCATTATGGTATACTGGTGGAAGGGGATAAAGTTGTGTTATTGCTGATTTATTGTGTGGCTTATTTTCATTGGAGAATGACCTTCAATTTATGACTTTAAACTTAATTTTATCCCATTAAACAGTGGGAAATTTATATTGATTAATTTTCTTTTCATCTGGGTTGAGCTTTCTCAAAGAGAAAACCCTAAAACTACTTTTCTGCTGGGTATCAAATACATACTTCGTTCCATTATTTGATCTGAATGTTATTAAACTTTTTAGGAGTTAAATTAATTTAATTTCATGTAGAAACACTTTAAATTGTATATGTTTGTGTATAATATTCCTTTATCTTCTGATCTAATTTCTATCATCTGAAACAATTTTTGAGAGAAAATTAAATCGGAAAATTTTTAGGCAGAACATTCATATTATAGTAGAGTAAGTTTAAAATTAAGGTACTACTTTGAGCAGAATTAGAAATTTTCAAATTAAATATAATTTGTATGTTATATTGATCTCTTGGGTGTTTAAGATGCATTTTATTTTATATTATAACATTTTGTTCTGTTCGACATTATTTTTCTTGTTGTTTAAACTCTTTTCTTTTTTGATTTGCAGCTGTAGGTGAAGGCTAATTTCTATTCCAATGTGGGAGTATGAATTGAATAGTCAAAAAAGTGCTCAAAGGATAACCACAATTGTGGTGGGTGAGTTTTTTTTTTTAACTTCTTTTGGAGGGGTGAAGGCAAGACTTGCTCAAGGTCACACAGCTAGTAAGTGTGGCAAGTGTCTTAGGCCGGATTTGAACTTAGGTCTTCCTGACTCCAGGGTCGGTGCTCTATTCACTGTGCCACCTAGCTGCCCTGGTAAATTTTTATAATAGTAGCAATTATAAAAATGAAACCAGATAATTTTTAGTGTGGCTATATTGAAATTGACCCCTAATACTTTAATTAATGTTAAGAAAAATCTCTATTTTTGAAGATAATTTTTAAAACTCTTCTAATGTAAATATGTGTGTAAGACTTGACAGACTAGCCAGTAGAGATGAAGAAAAAGAGCCAAATCCCTTAAACATTCAGTAGGTTCTTTATATTTTGTTTTTGCACTAAATTATTTAAAATTATTTCTCAGCATAAAGACACATTCTTGACTTTAAACATATAAAATTTAATTCTAGAAACAGTTCATAGAAGTAATTA
The DNA here is from genome assembly GCA_011680675.1 of Gymnobelideus leadbeateri. Classification (NCBI taxonomy): domain Eukaryota; kingdom Metazoa; phylum Chordata; class Mammalia; order Diprotodontia; family Petauridae; genus Gymnobelideus; species Gymnobelideus leadbeateri. Next base: position 211,008 of record WOXC01005900.1, on the reverse strand, counting down.
TTTACTGTTTCTCTTAACAGATTGAAGAAACATGGATTCCTACAGCATTGGTGGCATTGTTTTTACCAGTTTTCTCATGTTTCAACTTCTTTTCCATGTTGTAAGTTCTTGGTTTTCAGCACAAGTAACCTCAGGTTTTATCAAACTAAGCACCCAAAAGAAGATTGAATGGAACTCAAGGTAAAGTTTCTAAAACTAAGTAATATAGGATATTACTGAGTCACAAATCCCAGAAAACTTGACACTAAACTAGCTGTATGATCACTTAAAACTAAAATATTTTGAAATATTATTTTCTTTCGATTTTATCATATGTGCTTTAAATTGAACTCAAATTATTTTTGATCAGCTTATATTAAACACATTCCACAAAACAAAAAAAGAATCAATTAATATTGATGAAAAGGGAGGAGAAAGTGAATTATAGAAATCATGTGAAAAATGTTTTTTTCACTGAAAGATGTATACAATTTTTTTAAGTATTCTTTGGTGAGTTTTGGTTTAGCTACCTCATTTCTTTTTTAAAGCAATTGGGGTTAAGTAACTTGCTCAAGGTTACACGGCTAGTCATTTTGATTTATGCGTGGGTGCTCATTTTCTGAGGCGATCTGATCTCGGTCATCCAAACTCCGAGGCCGCACTCTACTCACTGCGCCACCTAGCGCCCCTTTAGGCAATTGGGGTTAAGTAACTTGCCCAAGGTTGCAGGTTTTGTTTGGCGGATTGGTCGGAGGCCGGTCCGAACTCAGGTCCTTCTGATTCCAGGCGCCTATCACTGCCCACCAGCCGCCCCGACCTCATTTCTTACATAAAATATTATGGTTTTAAAGCATCTCAGCTTATTATAGTGCTTTGTACAGAGTAGGTACTCAATAACTACCTTTTCAAACATTCATTTCTTTGTATCTTCAGTTTTTAGCATGTTATCACTACAGGAGTATTACATACTTTGTATTATTTAAATGAAAGTAATACGATAAAATTATTTCTAAAATTTCCCTTTTGGGGGGATGGGAAAGAGGGCAGCAGAAAATTACCACTTGATATTAAGTTTGAAGGATGTTTGCCAAAAATTGAAGTTCTCCTTAGGGAACAGTTAAATATATGAACTGGAGCTTTGATCTATATTCTGATCACAGATCGAGTATTTCTAATTTGTATTCATTATCTCTTACTACAACAGCTTTGGTTCATATTGTGAAAAACAATGCCTTTAAAAAAGTTATATAGGCATTTCATACATGCTGTGTGTATGGAATAAGCATTTTTATGTGTATGGTAGAATAACAACTAAAGGCAGGATTTGCTTTCTTCCAGAATTATGTTAGATTTTAAGTATCTTTTATGCATAGAATTATAGAATGGGGATATTGTTTTTCTTGCCTTCCATATTACCTCCATCCCCCCCAAAAAATAAAAGGAAAGGAAAGTGAAGGCCTTTTAAAATTGACTGCTGGGCAATGGTGACATTTTTGAGAGGTGTTTTAATAAAAATATCAGATCAAATAAAGCATAAATATATATAAAGTAAAAATTTCAAATGGAAATATAGAATGGTGTTGAGTGTATTAAAACAGGAGAAAACAAAGACTTATGAATTCACAGACCTATCTTAGTAGAAATGAAGAACATCAAAGAACCAAATAATATTGTTGCACAGAATAAATATCTGAACTTTTTCTAGTGAAAGCATGGTTAAGTTGAGCAAACCTTTCTTACTTGTATATCCAGTTTTTGCCTTCAAATATGCTCTCTTTTTCATCTTATCAAGTGACTAATAAGTTGTGTTACTTTGGCTGGTAACTTAATTTCTTTATTTTTAAATTTTTAAAAAAAATGTTTTGCTCTTTGGAGGGCAATTGGGGTTAAGTGACTTGCCCAAGGTCACACGACTAGTTTTTGTGTTAAGTGTCTGAGGCTGGATTTGTACTCAGGTCCTCCTGACTCAAGGGCTGGTGCTCTATTCATTGTGCCACCTAGCTACCCCAGTAACTTAATTTCTTAGAATCTCTGCTGTGTTTATGTAGGATGTGGATGATATTACATATACCATCTACCTTATAGTCAGTTATGAGAACACACTTTGTAAATCTTAAAGGCAACAAGCATTTATTAAACACCTACTGTGTACCAGGTACTGTGCTAAGTGCTGGATTAAATGTGTTAATGTTATTGTTCAACATATATTTATTAAGATTACTCTGTATAGACCATTGTGTGTGCTTTTGAGAGAAGAAAAGATGTGAATTTTAAGGAAGACAGGTTTCTTGCCTTTGTACCTAGAATGCATTTGCTTCTCACAATAGCCTAGTAAACTTCTAAGTTTCCCTCAAAACTCAGCTTAGATGCAACCTTCTCCAAGGCATTTCCTGATTCCACCCTTCCTGGTCCCCAGCTGCTGGTGCTTCATCCCTTATACAGTCCTTAAATATATTTTCTTGTATTCTTGTTACATGTGCATGAGTTGTCTTTCCCCCTCCTCCCCAAAGAATGTAATCTGCTTGAGGACATCAGATGTTGGACTGTTTGGTTTTTGTCTTTCCATGTTGAGTGCCAGCACAGTTAATGCCTAGCAAATGGAGCTAATAAAAGCTTGAAGAGTCATTAAATTTTTAGTCTAGTTAGAGGCGAATACTAGTAAGCATGTATAGCCAATACATACTATTACTTAAGTGCATCAGAAAAAAGTAAAGAGCTCTGAGTACTTCAGGTAACTAAGACAACGAATTAAGTACCAGTCACCCGGCTGCTTCAGTGGAAGGACTGGGAACTCTCCATACTGTTGAAATCACATGCTTGGAACATAAAAGGTGTGTGTGTGGCCTTCCCTCACCACCCCTTCCCACTTAAGAAAAATTATTCATGTTTTTCAGTGTTTGTCTTCTTTTCCTTCTCCTCCTCCTTCTTCCTTTTTTTTAACATTGCTGTCATGTTCTAATGACATCCCTCCTTGCCATAGGATTTGCTTTTTTTGTTTGTTTGTTTGTTTTGTTTTTGCTTTTTCTTTTTGGAGGGCAATTTGGGTTAAGTGATTTGCCCAAGGTCACATAGCTAGTATTTGTGTTAAGTGTCTGAGGCTGGATTTGAACTCAGGTCCTCCTAACTCCAGGGCTGGTGCTCTATTCACTGCACCACCTAGCCATCCCTGAGGATTTACTCTTGTAACAAATTAGTTCAGTAAAGCAAATTAAATAAACACATTGGCTATGTCTAAAAATGTATGCCTCATTCAGTACTAATAACCTACCACCCCTTTTTGGAGAGGCAAGAAACATGCTTCACCACATGCAAAATCAATGAATGATTGATCACTGCATCGATCAGATTTTCAATGATTTTTACTCTTTACATAATCAAAGTCATATAAAATAAATTATTCATCAAGCATTTATTAAGTATCTGCTGTTGGCCAAGCACTGTGCTAGGCACTGATGATAGTAATATAAAATTGAAACAAACCTTGCCCTCAAGAACATTATATTCCACTGGGATATAGTATTCACATATAAGAACATAAAGGATATATATATGTAAAATAAATAGGGATTGAGGGATACTAATAAAATTAGAAAGGCTTCTGGAAGAGGTGGGTGTTTGAACTGATTATAGAATGGCTAGTACACTACTAACTGGCGGGAATCAATGAAGGTATCACTGAGCAAATAGTAGCTGATAGGAACTTGAAAAGGAACACTAGGATTCTTAGGGGAAGAGATGAGATGGAATTTCATTTCAAGTTTGATAAATAGTTCTTGTATGTATGGATGGATATGGTAGGTGGACCATTGACTGCAGGGGAACATTATTCCAATATGGAGGAATGTAGAGTTCATGAAGAGAAGTTGAAATACAGATGTTGGTAGATGGATTGGAACCAGAATGTAGAAGGCATTAAATGCCAGATTGATGAATTCATATTTTATTCTAGAGACATGGAGGAGATTCTAAATTTTTTTGAACTGGAAATAATATGTTTTCCTGGTTCTGTTTCACCTTTATCAGTTCACATAATTCTTCCGAGGTTTTTCTGAATTCCTCATAGTTGTGATTTCATATGGCATAGTGTTTCATTTCATTCACATAACCATAATTTGTTAAGCCATTCCAGAATTGATGAGTACCCACTTTCCTTCTAATTTTTTGCTTCTACAAAATGGGCTACTGTACTTTTGTATCTAAGGGAACTCTCTGTCCTTGACTTAGGGTAGGCACCTGGATGTGGTACCATATCATTTAGCTACTTTTAAAATTATTATTCCAAATTGTTTCCCAGAATAATTGGTTTACTTCACATCCCCATAAAGAATGGGGTTTCTCTAGTTTGTCTCTCTTTTCAGTTGTCAGTTTGGCCTATCTGATGTGTATAAGGTGGTCTCAGAGATGTTTTAATTTTTATTTCCTTTATTACTAATGATTTTGCATATTCTGTCATATTTTTTTGATAGCTCACATTTCTTCTTCTGAAAAGACTGCTTCTATCTCTGATATCTTACCTCTAGCCCTCCTCTTCTTTTTCCCAAGGAGGCAAAAGTAATAATAATTGTTGATATTCACATGGCACTTTGCAAAGCATTTTTACATACATTATCTCATCTGATGTTCATATAGCATATACATAGGTATTATAATCCCCATTTTGTGATGAGGAAACCAAGCTCTCAGAAAAGTTAAGTAATTTATTTATAGTCACACAGCTAGTAAAGAGTATTCAGACCAAGGTCTCACCTGACTCCACGTACAGTATGCTTTATACTAGGGCATGCCACCCAAAAATGGAGTTTTCATAGTGACAAAATGAAGAATTGAGCAAAAAAATGGAAAAATACCTGGGATGGGAGGTAGAAAGTAGAATCACATTCCTATAGCCTATATCCCAATGTAGATTGACAGATTTAATGATTTCTGGGCATTCTGTGTATTAGTTACTAATATTATATAACTTAAAACAAGGTAAAAGCAGCAGTCACTAGCCAGGCACTAGTTACCACTGTATAAATGTAAAACAGGCTTACCAAGAAATCTCAAAGGAGAAGCTGTCTCAGTAACCCTGGTGGGACATGTTATGGAGTTGGGGGTAACTCCTGCCTCCTGAAACCCACAGAATTTGGCCTTTCCCTATTGCAGCAATTTGCGTACTAACTTGGAGAGAATAAATTAACATAATGCAAGCTGCTGCTTCCTCACAATCAGATACTGCCTAAAAAGTCTGTAACCCCTGGATGGTTTGAGTCACTTAGGAAGGCATAGAAAAATCCCCACCAGAAAACATTAATTTGAGTGGTTATAATTGCAATTGAGACATTAAGCTTAATTGTTGCTCTTACATAAAAGATAAGAATTATAGGTGTTATTTGCCACAATATTATAATTTATTTCTTCTTCCTTTATTCACTTAGTTCCAGCATTAGCCAGATGGACACACTTAGCATGGAGAATCCTGCTGTGCTGAATTACTTATGATTTATTTTTTTATTTGCTGGTCCACTAATTAAGATGCTGCTTTTGCCTTGTTTTAAATTATGTAATTTTAGTTGTTAACAAATAGACTATCTAAAAATGATTAAATCTCTAACTTCTAAGCTACTATTGTAATATTAATTTTTTAGAAAAAATTTTACAAATATAGTATGCTAAATAAAGTTGAAAAGTAAAAAACATATTTTATGCTAGTGTGTATTTAATACCATTCCTTCTAAACAAAAGGGCATTTGAATTACATGTGTGCCAGGACTTAATTTTGTAATAATTGTAAAGTGACCTGTGGCACTTCACAGAAATGTTTCTGAAAGTATCTGAAATGATAAATTATGAATTATATTTCACAATACACTTTATAATACAGAATAAGTGATATAGTAAACAATATTTGCTACCATTGTTCAGTGGGATATAGGATTTGTTATTGACAAACCTGGAAATTATGATATAATTAATTGATTAGTACAATTTGACTAGGCACACAGAGATAGTTTTATTTGTTTTACATTCCTAAGGTGCATCATCTAATTAATTTTATCCTATTTTTTTCCTTAACATTTCACTGATAAGTTAAAGTTACTTTGTATTCTTTTAAAATTTTATTTATTTATTTTTATTTTTCAACATTCATTTCCACAAGATTTTGAGTTACAAATTTTTCTCCCTACCCCCCACCCCAAAAGGGTGAGTCTACTGAATACCCCTTCCCCTAATCTGTTCTCTCTTATATCGCCCCCCAGCTTTCTGTAGGGCAAGATAGATTTCTATACCCCAGTGCCTATATATCTTATTTCCCATTTGCATGTAACATGCATTAATAATTTGTTTTTTGAAACTTTGAGTTCCAGAGTCTTTCCCTTCTTCCCTTCTCACCTACCCCCACTGGGAAAACAAGCAATTCAACATAGGTTGTACATGTGTAGTTAAGCAAAATATTTCCGTAGTAGTTATATTGTGAAAGACTATATTTCCCTTCATTCTATCCAGCCCCCCACTTATTCTATTTTCTACTTTGACCTTGTCCCTTTTCAAAAGTGTTTACTTCCAACTACCTTCTTCCCCAATCTGCCCTCCCTTCTATCTCACTCCTCTTATCCTCTTTCCCCCTGCTTTCCTGTAGGGTAAGATACCCAATTGAATGTGCATGTTATTCCCTCCTTAAGCCAGATTCAGTGAGAGTAAGGTTGACCCTTTCCTTTTCACCTTCCTGCTCTTGCCCTCCTTTGTAACAGTATTCTCTTGCCTCTTTTATATAAGATAATTTACCCTAATCTATCTCTCCCTTTCTCCTTCTCCCAATATATTCCTTTCTCACCCCTTAATTTTATTTTTAAGACATCATCTCTTCATATTCAACCCATCCTGTGCCATTTGTCTATGTATACATGTACACACATAGGCACACACTCACATATATATATATACATATATATTTATAACACATACACCCTCATACATACATATATACATATATATTCCCTTCAACTATCCTCATATTTAAAAAAGTCTCATGAGTTACATTTATCATTTTTCCATGTAGGAATGTAAATAGTTCAACTTTAATAAGTTCCTTATGATTTCTTTTTCCTATTTACCTTCTCATGCTTCTCTTGCTTCTTATAAATGAAAGTCAAATTTTCTGTTCAGGTCTGTTTTTTTCATCAAGAATGCCTGAAAGTCCTCTATTTCATTGAATAGCCATATTTTCCCCTGAAGTATTATACTCAGGTATAGGTGATTCTTGGTAGGTGATTCTTCCTAGGTAGGTGATTCTTGGTTTTAATCCTAGCTCCTTTGACTTCCAGAATGTCACATTCCAACCCCTTTGATCCCTTAATGTAGAAGCTGCTAGATCTTGTGTTATCCTGATTGTGTTTCCATGGCAGTAAAATTGTTCCTTCCTGGCTGCTTTATAATATTTTCTCCTTGACCTAGGAACTCTGGTATTTGGCTATGATATTCCTAGGGGTTTTCTTTTTGGGATCTTTTTCAAGGGGTGATCAGTGAATTCTTTCAATTTCTATTTTACCCTCTAGTTCTAGAATATCAGGTCAATTTTCTTTGAGAATTTCTTGAAAGATGATTTCCAGGTTCTTTTTTGATCATGGCTTTTAGGTAGTCCAATAATTTTAAAATTATCTCTCCTAAATCTGTTTTCCAGGTCAGTGGTTTTTCCAATGAGATATTTCCTTCTATTTTTTTTCATTTGTTTGGATCTGTTTAATGGTATCTTGATTTCTCATGAAGTCATTAGCTTCCAATTGCTCCAATTTACTTCTGAAAGAATTATTCTCTTCAGTGAGTTTTTGAAATTCCTTTTCCATCTGGCAAATTAGGCTTTTTAAGGTATCCTTCTCCTCATTGGCTTTTTGGACCTCTTTTTCCATTTGAGTTAGTCTACTTTTTTTTTTTTAACAAATGCTTTATTAACTTCTGGTTTACATCATTCATTTCCGCCAGATTTTGAGTTATAATTTTTTCCCCATTTTTCTCCTACCCACCATCCCAGAATAGCAGTCCCACAAGATATCCCCTCTTCCAATCTGCTCTCTCCCATATCTTCTCCCACACCCCCTTCGACTTTTCTATTAGAGCAAGGTGAATCTCTGTGCCCCAATGCCTGCACATCTTATCTCCCAATTACATGCAAAATAGTATTAATAATAGTATTTTTATATATTTGAAACACTTACTTTTAAGACCTTGAATTTCAGATCCATTCCCTTCCTCCCTTGACACCCATTCCCTCTGGGAAGATAAGTAATTTGGTATGTGTTGTACATGTATAGCTGTGCAAAACATTACCATAGTAGATATATTGTAAAAGGCTGCTTATAATTCCCTCCCACCCATCCCATCCCACACCTGGTCTATTCTCTACTTTCATCCTATCCCTCTTCGAAAGTGGGTACTTCCAACCTCCCCTCCCCCCAGCCTGCCATCCCCTCCATCATCCCCTCTCTCATCCCCTTTCCCCCTACACTCCAGCAGGGTGAGATATTCCATTTAGTATGTATGTCATTCTCTCCCTGAGCCATATTCAATGAGAATTTTTTGCCTTCCTGTTCTTCCCCTCCCCTGCAACTACTTCCCCTTGCTTCTTCTACATGAGATAGTTTACCCTATCCTGTCTTTCTTCATCTTCTCTTGCCACTTCTCTCTCTTACCTCATAATTTCAGCTCTTAAGTATCATCCCTTCCCAAAAATTCAACCTATGCCCTCTGTCCATGTATAACTGTAAACATATATACACACATTCATATATGTATTCATATGCCCATATACCCTTCTTCCATTATTTTCATACTGAGAAAAGTTTCATCAGCCACAGTTACTATTTTTCCATGTAGGAATGTAAATAGGTCAACTTTGATAAGTTCCTTTTGATTTCTTTTCCCTGATTACCTTCTCAGGCATTTCTTGCTTCTTGTGTCTGGATGTCAAATTTTCTATTCAGCTCTGGTTTTTTCCTCAAGAATGCTTAAAAGTCCTCTGTTCCACTGAATACCCATATTTTCCCCTGAAACAAAATACTCAGTTTTGCTGGGTAGGTGACCCTTGGGTTCAGTCCCAGCTTTTTTGCCCTCTGGAATATCATATTCCATGCCCTTCTATCCCTCAGTGTAGAAGCTACCAGGTCCTGGGCTATTCTGATTGTGTTTCCACAATATTGAAATTGTTTCTTCCTGGATACTTGTAGTATTTTCTCCTTGATCTGGGGATTCTGGAACCTGGCTATAATATTCCTGGGAGTTTTCTTTTTGGGATCTTTTTCAGGAGGTGATCTGTGGATTCTTTCAACCTCTATTTTGCCCTCTGGGTCTAAAATATCAGGGCAATTTTCCTTGAGAATTTCTTGAAGGGTGATTTCTAGGTTCTTTCTTTGATCATGGCTTTCAGGTAGTCCAATAATTTTTAAATTATCTCTCCTGGATCTATTTTCCAGGTCAGTGGTTTTTCCCATGAGATATTTCACATTGCCTTCTATTCTTTCATTTGTTTGGATCTGTTTGACAGCACCTTCATTTCTCATAAAGTAATTAGCTTCCATTTGCTCCAGTCTAACTCTGAAGGAATGACTCTCCTCAGTGAGCTTTTGAGATTCTTTTTCCATCTGGCAAATTTGGCTTTTTAAGGCATTCTTCTCCTCATTGCCCTTTTGAGCCTCCTTTGCCATTTGAGTTAGTCTATTTTTAAGGTGTTATTTTCCTCAGTCAGGCTGTTGACTCTCATTTCATACTTTTCCTGCATCCTTCTCATTTCTCTTCCCAATTTTTCCTCCACTTCTCTTATTTGTTTTTTGAAATCCTTCTTAAGGTCCTCTGTGGCCTGTAACCTGCTCATATTTTCATTTGGGGCTTTTGGAGCAGGATTTCTGACCTCACAGTTCTCTTCCTGTTCCATGCTTCGATCCTCTTTGCCCCCAAAATAGGAGTCTAATGTTGCATTTTTCTGTTTATTTTGTTTCCTTTGCCTCGGCATGTTGCCACTTAATTACTTGACTTTTGGGCTTGTTGTCACAGTAGGACTCTGCCACCAGACAGGGGAGCTTCTGTCCCAAAGCTGGGGGGTTTTTTCAACTTCCGGTTCTGGCAAGCTGGATACCCACCCCACAACCTCCCCCCCAGACCACAATCCAGATCCAGGGAGGTTACAGCAAGAGCAATTACCCCCCAAGACTGATTGCTTGATCTCCCTACAGTTCGCAGGCCAGGAACTAGAGCTGCCACTGAAACTGCAAAAATGGTGTGTCTCCTCAGCTGCTTCTAGCCCCTAGGGGAGGAAGCCGATGCATTCCCCAAATACCGGTCCCAAAGTCCATAGGGCACTAACCTCTTACTTTGTCCTAGGTATGTCTTTGTTGATGATTCTGGAATTGCCACAGCTGCTGGTGTTCTGGGGTCCCTCCAGCTGGCTGCTGGCCTGGCAGCCCTGGGGCTAAAACCGCGGCTCATGCACACCTGGGCTCAGCTCTCTGCGCTCTGGGCTGTCAGCTCCCAGAGCACTGTGCTGGCCCATCCTGCAGGGCTTCTGGGCTGTCCTAACTAGGAGGTTAGCTTCTCTGTGTTGTTCTGTGGGTGCTGGGGCTCCAGAAGTTGTTAGAGTTTCCTTTTACATGGTTTGGAGGTGTTCTGGGGGGAGAGCACCTTGGACGTGCTGTTTCTACTCGCGAGTTAGTCTGCATTTTAAGGTGTTATTTTCTTTAGAATTTTTTTGGGTCTCCTTTAGCAGTTGGTTGACTAGATTTTCATAATTTTCTTGCATCATTCTCATTTCTCTTCCCAATTTTTCCTCCACTTCTCTTACTTGATTTTCAAAATCCTTCTTGAGTTCCTCCATGGCCTGTGATCAGTTAATATTTTTCTTGGAAGCTTTTGATGCAGAAGTTCTGACTTCATTGTCCTCTTCCAGTTCCATGCTTTGATCCTTTTTGTCCCCAGAAAAGGATTGTATGGACTGATTGTGCTTCCTCATCTTGCCAATTACTTGACTTTTGAGCTCTTTGCCACAATAGAACTCTGCTTACACAATGGAGAGAGCTTTGTCCCAAATTGCTGGAATTTTGCAGCTGCTGGAGCTATTAGTTGGGTGCTCTCTCTACAGCCCCCACAAGCTCTGGCACACTGGCCACAAACCCCAGGGCCACCATGAGAGACCGAGATCCAGATCCAAGTAGGTCAAAGGAAGAGTGATTACCTTCTGAATGGTTGCTTGGTCCCCCTACAATCTGCAGGCCAGGAGCTCTGAAAGCAGCCATGCAGCACCACTGCATCTTTTTCCACTTCTCATCCCAGTGGCAGGGGCCAGACCGAACTATTCCTTCACCCTTACAACAGAGTTCCTGACTGACCTTTTATTTTCTCTTTGGCAATTATGGGTTGAGGAGTCTGGAAACCACCATAGCTGCTGGTGATTCACTCTCCTGACGTCTACTCTGGCCAGTCTGTCTGCTGTTAAGGAACCATAGCTCAATGGAGACTACACTTGGCTCCCAGCATGCTGCAGTAGACATTTCCTATCAGCCTGCCAGGCTGCCTTCAGTGGGCAATTTGTTTCTCTCTGTATCTTTGTGGGTTTTGTAGCTTTAAAATTTGTTTAGAGTAATTTTTTTTACAGGTATTAGGAATGGTTGAAGCTGGAGCCCATTCCAAGTTTGTGCTTTTACTCCGCCATCTTGGCTCTGCCTCCTACAATCTTTTTAATAAGTTCACTTGGTTGGTACTTTGTATTCTTTTTCTTGTTTTGAAGTATTTACAGCTCTACCCAATTTAAGTTAAATCTGTACATACCATAGTAGAATTAGACTGATTGAGGGTGTTACTATATCTGTCAGTGAGATACATTCAGGTAGTTTTCTAAGTAATTTGGCTGACTGCTTTTGGACTTTTTTAGTTGTATATACAAATAGTGGTTGGTTAGTCAACAATCTCAAGTGCTTAGTATTCCCCAGGTTTTGTGCTAAGTAACGGACATAGAAAGGCAAAAACACTCTTTCTCAGGGAGTTCACATTCTAACTGAGGAAACAACATGCAAATGACTTTTATATACAAACTATACTGCAAATGAAAAGTAATCTCAGAGGGAAAGTAATGATGTGTTCAACCCAATAGAATTTTGGTCAGTGTCATTCTGACATGATACATCCAGATTTATCTTTACTGTTACCTCCAAGTCATGGACAAATATCTGAAGACCAGATTAGAGAGATAAGAAGGGATAAACCCAAAAGTCATTCTGCCAATAAATGAGTAGTCAAAACATAATAACAAAAAATTCTCAAAAGAATTGCAAACTATGAACAATCATATGATAGAATACTACAAATCCCTAATACTAAGAGAAATGCAAATCAAAATAACCCTGAAGCCTCACCTGACAACCAGAAAATTGGAAAAAAATGAAAAAAGATGGAAATAGCTAATGTTAAAAGGGTTATGGGAAGGCTCACTAATGGATTGCTGCTGAGGCTGTGAATTAGTACAACTTTTTGGAAAGCAGTTTGGAATTATGACAATGAAATGATTAAATGTTCATAGCCATTGGTCCAGAGATCCTACTGTCTCCATATACAGCTAACATATTTATAGCAGCATTGTGTGTGTGTGTGGTAAGAAAGACCTGAAAGCAAAGCAGCTGGCCTTCAGTTAGGGAATGAGTAAACAAATTGTAGTACATGAAGATACCACTTACTGTTCTGTAAGAAATTACAAATATGTTGAATACAAAGGTGCATGGAAAGACTTAAATGAAATAATGGAAATTGAAGTAAGCAAAGCCAAAAAAACCCCCAAAACAAAAACAAACAAACCATGTTGCACACGACTACAACAATAGAAGCAGAAGAAACAGCCACTAGAGAACAAAAAAAATGAATGTTGCAGAATTACAAAGAAAAGATTGTCCCCAAACAAGGACTAGGAGAAAATATCTCTTCCTTATCCCCAGCCTTTGCAGAAGTGAGGGTGTCCACAAGTATGCAACATTGCATATGTTGTCAGTTTTTTCAATGTATTGATCAGTTTTTCATGTGTTGTCAAGTTTTTTTCAATGTATTGATCAGTTTTGTTGAATTTTTTTTTCATTTCCTCTTTTTTCTTTTCTTAAAGAGATCTTTGTCATAAGAGATACCTTTTTGAGATGAGAATGGGGAAGCATGTGAGGGGAAATTTTGCAATCTAAAAATAAAAGAAATCAATATACCTTTTTATATGGAGGGGTGTGATATAAAATGTGGGTTAATTATTTATGTTGTGAAAGGACATTTCACTTTTCAGAAGGATTCACTGCAGTAAATCCTTTAAATAGTGAGGACCTTGATAGTATTTAAAATTCTCTTTGACTTTGTCTGATTTACACACTTTTTAGGAACACTTATTTTGATCATATAAACTCCCAAGTTTGTCTTACAATGAGGTTATTTTGTAACATTGGACTGTATATTGATGATTAATTTTAATTATTTTAAAGGGATTCTATTTGATATTATTTTAAAAAAAGCACTTTGGACTTGAGAAAACTCAAAATAATACTCTCACCCTTTAACCTTTTTTATTTTGTTATAATTTTGAATTCAATATGACAGTTTATAGGACAAGATACATAAAAATGATTTTTATATATACATATTAAACTTTAATTGTATAGGAAGGTATAAATTACACACAAGTGTATACATAAGTACATAATTAACATAAGTAAATAGTGTGTTTATACATGTGTATAAATACACATGCATACAAATATATATGTATATATAAAATCAGGTTTATATGATTTTGCTCATTTTGTTAATATTAGTCAGATATAATTTACTAGAATCTTTTTTACATTTCTTCTGAGAAAATAAATAATACAGTGTCTGGAAAGGATATATTAGGTACTTATTAAATATTGGTTTGAATTGAACTTTCCTCAAAACTTTAGACCTTCTTTATAAACAAAAAATCAGTCTTAATTAGTTGATATCTCTAGTTTGCTTTTATGTATTTCTTTTTTTTCCTTTTTTCCATTTCATTTCATTTCATTTTTTAAAATTTATTTGTTTATTTTTAGTTAACAAGATTCAATTCCATAATTCCTTGATTTTCAAATTTCCTTTTCCTCCCTCCTCCAACCCCCCCATGACAGCATATAGTCCAGTATAGGATCTGCAAATACTTTCATATTAGACATTAGTCAAGTTACAAAGGCATATTGTATTAGGGGGGATGAAAACTGGTGAAGAAGAAATAAAACCAAACAATGAAAAGAAAAAGATCAATTAGTTTGCTTCCATCAGGATTCAAGCTCAGTTCTTTCAGTTATTTCTCAGGATGTCACATCTCTCTCCTTCATGAGTCTTTCGAGATTGACTTATATCATTGCATTGCTGAAAAGAGTCCAGTCTGTCATAGTTGGTTATCACACATATGTTGTGTCTGTGATTGTATACAAATTTCTCCTGGTTCTACTCTTTTCACTCAGCATCAGTTTGTATAAGTCTTTCCAGGTAAATATGAAAACCACCTCCTCCTCGTTTCTTATAGCACAATAATATTCCATTACATGCATATACTCCAGCTTGTTTAGCCATTCCCCAATTGATGGGCACCCCTTTAATTTCCAATTCTTTGCAACCACAAAAAGAGCTTCTATAAATATTTTTGTACATATGGGTCTTCCTCCCACTTCTATGATCTCTTTGGGATATAACCCTAGAAGTGGTATTGCTGGATCAAAGGGTATGGAATTATTTATAGCCCTTTGGGCATAATTCCAGATTGCTCTCCAGAATGGTTGGATAAGTTCACAACTCCACCAGCAATGCATTAGTGTTCCAATTTGCCCACATCCTCTCCAGCATTTGCCATTTTCCTGTTTTGTCATCTTAGCCAATCTGACTTGTGAGATGTGGTACCTCAGAGTTGTTTTGATTTGCATTTCTCTAATCAATAGTGATTTAGAGCATTTCTTCATATGCTTATAGATATCTTTAATTTCTTTCTCTGAAAACTGCCTATTCATATCCTTTGACCATTTATCAATTGGGGAATGACTTGTATTCCTATACATTTGACTCAGTTCTCTGTATATTTTAGAAATTAGTCCTTTATCAGAGACATAGGTTGTAAAAATTCTTTCCCAATTTCCCACCTCCCTCTTGATCTTGGTTACATTGGCTTTGTTTGTACAGAAGCTTTTCAATTTAATATAATCAAAATTATCCATTTTGCATTTTATAATGCTCTCTAATTCTTGTTTAGTCCTAAAGTCTTTCCCTCTCCACAGATCTGACAGGTAAATTATCCCATGCTTTCCCAGATTGCTTACAGTATCATCCTTTATACCTAGATCATGCACCCATTTAGACTTGATTTTGGTATAGGGTGTTAGATAATGGTCTTTGCCCAGTTTCTGCCATACTATATTCCAGTTTTCCCAGCAGTTTTTGTCAAATAGTGCATTCTTATCTCAGAAACTGGGGTCTTTGGGTTTATCAAACAATAGATTACTGTATTCATTAACTGCTTGGTCTCGTGTACCCAATCATTCCATTGATCCACTACTCTACTCCTCTGCCAGTACCAAGCAGTTTTGATGATGGCTGTTTTATAATACAGATTAAAATCTGGCATAGCTAGTCCACCTTCCCTAGCATTTCTTTTCATTAATTCCCTTGATATTCTACACCGTTTGTTTTTCAAATAAATTTTGTTACTATTTTGTCTAACTCTAAAAAGTAGTTTTTTGGTAAATTGATTGGTATGGCACTAAATATATAATTTAGTTTGGGTAAAATTGTCATTTTTATTATATTAGCTTGACCCAGCCATGAGCAATTGATATTTTTCCAATTAGTTACATCTGATTTTATTTGTGTGAGAAGTGTTTTGTAGTTGTGATCATATAGGTCCTGGGTTTGTTTTGGCAAGTAGATTCCCAAATATTTTATAATGTCTACAGTGACTTTAAATGGGATTTCTCTTTCTATCTCTTGCTGTTGAATTTCATTAGAGATATACAGGAATGCCGAGGATTTATGTGGGTTTATTTTATGTCCTGCAACTTTGCCAAATTTATTTATTGTCTCAAGTATTTTTTTTACATGATTCTCTAGGATTCTCTAAGTATATCATCATATCATCTGCAAAGAGTGATAGCTTGGTGTCTTCTTTGCCTAATTTGATTCCTTTGATTTCTTTTTCTTCTCTAATTTCTACTGTTAACGTTTCTAGTACTAGGTTGAATAAGAGGGGTGATAGTGGACACCCTTGTTTCACTCCTAATCTTATTGGAAATGCTTCTAGTTTATCCCCATTGTATATAATACTTGCTGATGGTGTTAAATAGATGCTATCAACTATTTTAAAGAATTCTCCATGTATTCCTATACTCTCTAGTGTTTTTCATAGGAATGGATGTTGTACTTTGTCAAAAGCCTTTTTTGCATCTATTGAAATAATCATGTGGTTTCTGCTAGTTTTATTGTTGATATGATCAATTATTATGTATTTCTTTTCAAAACTGATTCTTTAATAGACCAGACTTAGGAAAATAACATATCCTAAATGTGATTAGGTTCCTTAGTGTGTCCTGACAAAGATCCCTGTTCAGATTGCACTTTCATACCACTTTGCAGCATCTGATAACAATGTATTTAGAAAGAACGTCAGAGTAGGAGTGACAAGACCTGGGTTCTGGTATTAACACTTATAGTCATTAACCTCCATGTGATAGTGGGCAAATCACTTAACCTCTCTTGATCCTCAATTTCCTCCTCCATAAAGTGGAGATAATGGTATATATTTCTTTTACTATTTTGAAAATTAAACAAGATGCCCCTGAAAGTAGTTTAAGCACTGATGCGGAGGAGTTACAAAAGGACGTGGACATGTGTTGTGCAGAATGAGAGGGCATGAATGGTTGGCAGTCTGCATCTTTAGAGGTAGTACCCATATTGATTAAATCATAAATCTGTTGAAGTATTTGAGCAAAACTACCCTGAAGGATGATTACAGCTGACAGTATTATAAGACTTGTAAGCAAAAATATCCAGTTTTTTTTTTTAAGTAAGAGAATTAAAGAGAGAGTTGTGTTTGGTATTGGCAGTGTCTACAGATTATTTGAAAATTGTAGTTTTATGCTATAATCTTCAGAATAATAATAATAACAAAAATTTATATAGCACTTGGTTTAAAAAACATTCAACTTATATCATATTGTTCCTTGCAACAGCCCAGTGAGGTGAATACAGCAGATATTATTATCCTC
This sequence comes from Gymnobelideus leadbeateri, assembly GCA_011680675.1. NCBI lineage: Eukaryota > Metazoa > Chordata > Mammalia > Diprotodontia > Petauridae > Gymnobelideus > Gymnobelideus leadbeateri. Next base: position 193,777 of record WOXC01005900.1, on the reverse strand, counting down.
CTTTTACAGATGAAGAAAATATATCTCAAAGAAGTTAATTGATTTGCCCATGATCACAGGCAGGGTTTGAACTCAGGTCTCTACTGATTACAAGTACAGGACTATTACCATTCCATTCATTTCTTAGATTTCCCATCATAATTCCCTTAGAATATTTCATATGCCTACATGAGATAAGGATACATTTCAGTCTGAATAATATTGAATATATTTTTTCTTGTTTCAGGATTGTGTCCACATTCCATTCCTTGCTGGTTGGTTCTTTATGCCTATATATTTTATTTTTTGATGAAGCTACTAGAGCTGATCCCCTTTGGTAAGATATTTCCCCAAATGGTTTGGTTTCACTTATGCTTTTGAAATGAATGTTTCTTTTTAAGATTATTTCTCATTTACCTTGAAAATACAAAGAATTTGTGTTTATATATAAGAGTTTGTGGTTCAGTTGTGTTAGAGAATCTTTTTGACTAGAACAAGATAGTCTAGTTGAAAAGTATCTCATTGTGGTTCACTCATTTCAGTTGTTTCCAACTCTTCATGACACCATTACGGTTTTCTTGGCAAAGATACTGGAATGGTTTACCATTGCCTTCTCTACCGTATTTTACAAATGAGGAAACTGAAGCAGACAGTGACTTGCCCAGGGTCACCCAGCTAGTAAGTGTGTGAGGGTAGATTTGAACTCAGATCTTCCTGACTTCAGGCCTGGAGCTCTATCCACTCAACCACCTCTACTTTGATTCAGTCATTAATTTTAATATTTGCCTTATTGTTTGACATTAGCGTAAAAAATTTGCATTCCCTAACTTTAATATGGAATAGGGACTAGAACTGTGATTTCATTGGTATAAGGTACTTGATATAGGAAGAGGAAACTTCCTTTCCTAATGCGGTTTGTTACCTTATTGGCATGAATAGTCTTTAAGAGTTGCCCAGAGTACTTAGAAGTTAAGTGACTTGTCTAGGGTCACTTCTTTGGTGGGTGTTAGAAGTGAGACTTGAACTAAGGTCTTCCTGATTGCAAGATTCAGTATTCTAGCCACTATTCAGAAACTTGAACTTGAATAAAATTCTAAATGTAATATGATCAAAGGTAGCAAGATTTCCATTGGGTTACCACTTTGGAAACTAGTAAATAATATTCTAGTAATGAGTGTATTGCAGTGGATAGACTGATAAATTTGTCCCTGGGTTCAGATCTTGCCTTTGACACTTATTACACCTGTGCCCCTAGGCAGGTCCACTTAACCTCTCTGTACTTCAGGCAATTTACTAACAATTATCTCCCAAGTTATAGGTGTGACTCAGTGTCCAGAGTTCTTACTCCATGAATTTCTAACACCAACAAAAATCACTGATCCTTCACAACAGTAAGAAACATAGACCGAAATTTCGTTTCTATCTGTAAATGACTTGATTTAATTCAGTAATACTGAAAGGCTTGTGTTACATTAGGAGCATTATATTAAAGAAATAAGACACCTGGGTTCTAGTTCACCTTGCAGCTTTCTAGCTATATGGTTTTACAGTTCCTTAGATATAATAGTACTTTACCTCAAAGAAAGGGGACTAGATTATTTTTTTATTATTTCAAGATTATTTCTTACAGTTCTAGGATTTTGATTCTTACTTTTTTTTTAGCATAAAGAATATTTGTAATTTAAAATCCCATTTAGTCACTTAACCCTCTTTGCCTCAGTTTCCTTGTCTGTAAAATGAACTGGAAAAGGAAATGGCAAACCACTCCAGTATTTTTGCCGAGAAAATCCTAAATGGGGTCACGAAGAATTGGACATGGCTGAAAGGACTGAACAACAAAATTAGTGAAATAGCCTAGCTATAATTTACATTTTTGGTTAATTTGTACCATACATACAGTAGTCATTACACATGTTGTCGGACTGTATTATAGTACTTAGTCCTATGTCATCTACATAATTATAGATACTTTTGATATTTATTCCTTTGATATAATAGCAGAAGGAGTGAATGCTATGACATTCTTTATAATCCTAGTAAAGCATTTGCTACACTGGGTTCCTAGCTATTCTTTGCAGCTCAGAATACTCACTACTACTGTTTAATTTCTCCTGCTGTTGCTATTCCAGGGATTTGGGTTTGGAACAGGGATGAATCCAAGTACTTACAGCTTTCCTGGTGTTGTTTGTGTTTTGAGAGGGATTTAAAAGGAGAGCTATATTCCCAATTTAGAAGAACTGACTGAGAGTAAATCTTCCCCTGTGCCCCTCAGTGGGGCAGGGCAGGCAGATGGCACAATACACAGAGTTTTGAGTCTGGAATCAGGAAGACATGCATTTTAATCCAGCCTCATACCCTTAATGCTCTGACCCTGAGCAAGTCACTTGACCTTGATCTGCCTTAGTTTCCTTATCTGTACAATGAGGATAAAAACAACACCTACAACTCAGGGTTATTGTGAGGATTAAGAGACATAATATTTATGAAGTGCTTACAAACTTGAAAGCACCATATAAATGCAATTGTCATCATCATTTCTATCACTATCACCCTAGTCTGGATCCCACAGAACTAATCATTTGTCCTAAAAGAAACTTTGGAGACTTGGCTTAGGCCTGTAAGAAGCTCCCCATTGAAAGTATGTCCCAAAGCATAGTTCTCAGTTAAATTTCATTCTCTTGGGTTAATTCAAAGGATTCTCAAGTTGTCAGAAGGGATTGTATTTGAGACATCCTATGGACAATGAATTCCTTCTAGAATTTACAGTTTGACTGGAATATCCTAAACCTTTCAAGTAATGTTTCAGGAATTGTGTCATGGCAAACTTTTAGAGTGCCAATATGATTTACATACAAAACAGTAGTTTGCCAAATAAGGATATAACACATTTTCAAAATATTTAAATCATGGAAACAAAAATAGAAAAATTGTACCAAAAATCCCTAACTTGGATGGTAAAGACTAAAACTTTATTTTCATGTTTATTCACAGGGGTGAGCCTTCACTTGTTCAAGTGAATCTTGCCATTGCTTCAGGCTACCTCCTCTCTGGTAATTATGTGATATAGTTAAATGGTGATTATGAGTAATAAAAATTTATTTTGATTTATATTTTTATAACTGTGCTATGAAGAAATAGAGCCATCTTTTGTTTCCTTTATGTCAGCCATACATTTTAAGAACTGTGCCCCCCGCCAAATTTACCCTTTGATTATGTGTGTGAAACCTTTCCCTCTTTGCCTTAGGGCTAAATGATTCATCCTGTTCTTTAAAAGGAGGTTATGAAGGAGAAATGCATCCTAAAACAGATGAGCTCCATGTCAAAGAACAGAGACCTGGTCACTTTGACTTTTGGTATTGTTGATATCCCCTTTGTGCGTCTTCATACTAGCTAGCCACTCTTTTCTGCGTTTGCAGATTTAATGTGCTTTTTTGTGACATCAGTTATTTTAAAAAGTAACTTGAATTATTTCCCCTCTGTTTTAAAATAGATTGTTGAAAACTCTTAAGTTTGTGAACCTAAATCTCTTATGTCAGAAAATGTTTAGAGAGAGATTTTAAGGTATTTTTCTACTTCTTCACTGTATTTCTATTTTTTATAAATTTTCTATTTATTTGATGATAATAATTGTGCTAGAAAAGAAATACTTTAGATGCTCTTTTCATAACTTTCTTCGTTGATGACTTTAGTTCACGAATTCAAATCTCTTGAATTTAAATGAAAGATCAAATGTTATAAAGCTTTTTCTACTTAATTCCCTACCTCTTAGTCAGATGGGCTGTACTTTTCTGCCTGTAATAGGGTAGCAACTCAGTGTAGCCATTCACTTCACTTGCTTCTAGGTGGAGATAAGTTCTGAATCCTTAAAGCGAAGGCATTTGACTTCCCTGTGACTGTGTCTAATTCCATATTTTGTGCTGTCTCCCAGCATCTAATAATTTTGTTGTTTTAATTTGACATCTGCTGACATCTGATATACTTGAAGTATACAACACAGGTAGCAAGTCATTTTGAGTAAGTCTGAAGGTGGTGCAAGTTTTCTACACATTTGATCCCTCACTTGGGTCATTTTTTTTCCTTTTTTGCAGATATGCTTCTTATCCTTTTATACTGGAAGGTGATTGGTGATAAGTTTTTTATCATTCACCATTCAGCAGCTTTATATGCATACTACTTTGTACTGGTGAGTGTCATATGTTACGATAGTGTAACAAGCAAACAAGATTGGGAATAGTGACTAAGGGTGAATGTTGATCTAAATAGATAAATAAATAAATTGTTTTATAATTTGTTTATTTTATATTAAATAAATATATAATATATTATTTCTATATAAATATATAAACATATAATAAATAATAAAAATAAATCATTTCTTATAAATTATTTTATAAATTATAAATATTTATAAATATATAATTTATAATAAATAATATAATCTAAATATGTAATTCTAGAATTTACCAAAAAGAAATTTCAAGAACACTGAAATCATCTTAGTGATAGTTCCATAGTATTGATTAACTATTAACTAAAATTTTAGTATTGTGTGCATATACCTGTGTTTGTGATTTTTGTGAGGATATCTTTTTGAGTGTATATGTATATAAGTTTTTGTGAATATGTCTAAATAAACTATGAGAAAGGTTGGTATATACATTTCCTTGAAATTGTGTTCACAGAGCTTTAAGACTTTTTTAGGGACCAGACTATTAATGTACTGTTGTTGGTAGTTCAAATAATATATGATTATTTATGATGACATAGCTTCAGGCATTTACAGATTTCTGTAAAATAACTCCATTCATCAATCCCACTTAGTGATATACTTAGGCTAAATATCTAATTCTGGAATATTGTTGGATGCCTAGGACTTCATCTGAGTCCTAGGATTGAATGAGCAAATTCAGATTAATTTTATTAAAGGTAGGGAAGTAAAGTAAAATAACAAATCTCATATTTATTTCATATAAAAATTATTCTTCCAAATAGAAATGATATCAGTAACTTATCTCCATGCCTTCTCTAGCATGAGATATACTAATATGTATAAAATAAATTCCAAAACAGTAAATATTTCTAAGCTTTCTACAAAGTTGACATGGCAAGATGTCCTTTATGATTTTACTTTTAAAGCCTAAATGTGAATGCTGGCTTTTTTCCCCTCACTGTTCCCTCTCTCCCTCCCCTTCCCCCCACCCCCCACTTTTGTTTTGTGAGTGAATGTTCATTTTGTATCATAATAGATTTTTCTTTTTAAATTTTCTTTTCTGTCATACACTTTCATAAAACCTTAAATGAAGGAATGTTAGCAGCTGTTAACATGAGGTTTGTTTTATAAGTAACAGAAATGCATATGAGAAAAGCTCTTGGTATTTTTATTTTTAGTTATCACTAACATAAGATACCATAGTGGCTTAAATTTCTGCTACAGCAAAAAATTCTTCACCTTTTTGGTGATAGGCCAGAGTGAGAATTACATTTTGTTATTTTATATTTAGTGTTAAATTTTCAGTAACTAATACTGAATTAATTTTTTTAATTTCTATAGCATTGTACATGACAGCAATTCTACTGATATATCAAAAATGAGATTGTAATATAAGAGATGTAGAGCTGAAAGGAATCTCAGAATCCATCCAGTCCACTCCCCTTTTCTTACAGATTAGAAAACCAGTGGCCCAAGAATGTTAAATTTTATCTCTGGGATCACAAGTGTAGTAAGTATCAAAGGTGGGATTTGAGTCTAGGTCCTCTGACTTTAGATAATTGCTTTCTTCAGTAATGTGTCTATGCAAATCACCCATCTTAAGTAGCTTTAATTAATGCAAATATTTAAAGCAATAAAATACAGTTTTAAGTAGATATAAATATGCCTACTTATAGCTACAAAAAGGCATTACACATCGCCCACTTTTCCCTGGAGCAGTGTGAATGTAAATAGAAGATATAGCTGCCTTAGGATTTTATATCTTTTGTCTTCCTATGATTAATACATTAGGTAGTTATAAAATAAGAGATTCTCATGATACATTGACATCGCTTTTCAGAAAATGAAATAAAATGACAGTTTTTGATGCTATATAACTTCAGGGTTTTTATTACTTCAAAAAAAGTACAATTCTCTTTCTTCTTAGTTATTTGATATTTTGCTACTTTATACTGATCAATACTTATTGATAAAATACATTCAGAACAAAGTCTCTTATAGTTGTTTTCATTACAGTATAACTAATAAAAATACAGGCACACTATTTGGAAACTCTGAATGTGTTTATGTGAGTGATATTATGTAACAATTTAAGGGAAAATATATATTCTAAACACAAATCACTATTAACACATATGCTATGAAAACAATATGACCTAATGAAAAAACTGTTATGCTTTTTAATGTTAATTCATATTAATATCTTATGAATACACTGTTCACTCTTGCAAATCACAGACTTGCTAAATACTGACTTTGAGTGGACTGGCATGTTGAATGTTATGTTTGTGGAATGGGTGCTGATGCTCATTGAACCTTATTCTTTTGCCTTATTTTGTTAAACTAAAATAAGTGCATGTTAGAGTCTAGTTTTCAATTAGCTTATTTTTCTCATTAAATAATATTGATGAGTAAAAATCAGCTTCAGTTGTAAAGATGGTGGATTAGTGTGTTGATATATTAAAGTTCTATCTCATTGATTTAATGTAGCATATACTAATAAAAGTGAATCTACTTATGAAACCCAAAAGGGAAACATTTTAGAGTATTAAAATTTCAAATATTTGATAACTCTTGGACTTAAAAATGTAACAGGAGTACATGCTATATGTCAAGACCCACATGTGGAGTTTCAAGATGGAATAGTTATTTTGTATAATATTACTTTTATGCTTGTATTTCTGTATCCTAATGTAGGTCTTCACAAAGCTGGTGCTTTGATTTACATCTTTATTTATTCTTAATACTGGTCTAATTTCTATTTTAAGAAAATAATATGGGATAGGTAGGTGGTGCAATGAATAGAATACCAGCCCTGGGGTCAGGAGGACCTGAGTTCAAATACGGCCTCAGACACTTAACATTTACTAGTTGTGTGACCTTGGGCAAATCATTCAACCCCAATTGCCCTGCCCTCCCCTCTCCAAAAAAAAAAAAATCTTTTTTGTACCTTGCAGTGTTTATGATTAAGGTTTTTACAATAAGTTGTCTTTCTGAAATAATGTTTCTTTTGTAGCTAATTTAGATTTTCATCTTCAAGAAGCAAAGTATAAAAGCAAGGTAGTAGTTGACCCTAATTTGCTTCCAGTAAAGAGAATTTTTTTCTGTTACCTACCTTCAATATTGCTTGCATCCAAAGTAGAAACAAAATGTAAGAAGGGAAAGCAAAGTTTTCCAAGAAATGAATATATAAACATTCCTACATAAAAATAAATTTCATATAGTATTTTTTTTAGCTATCCTTTAGTTTGGGGAGTTAAGAGGCTTTATTTTCAAAGTATTGCTTTAATGCCTTGAATTAAGGTCTTAAGAATCAAGGATAGGAATTTTCCCCCCATCCATCAAATTTATTAGTACCGTGTTAACCCCTCCCCCACTAATATTGACCTGAATAGGAGGGAGCATAGTGATTTATAGCTTCTTTTTTTTGTGTTCTCCTCAGATAATAAAATACTACAATTCTCTGATGATTCAACAATTCCCCCTTTTGATAGCTTATCAAAGTAGAACTTTGCAGGTTGCCCTGTTTTCCTGGAGGAAAATTAATCCATTTATGTTAGGTATTTAAAAATATATATATAGTATATACATATGTATATATATATATAATATATACATATATATGAATCTCCAATGTTGTGAATAAAGTCCAAACTTTTTGACACAGTATCTTGAGTAAGTGCAGAACTCAGATATCTTTTTTTTTTTCTTTTTGGAGGCTAACTGGGGTTAAGTGACTTACCCAAGGTCATGCAGCTAGTAAGTTTGTCAAGTGTCTGAGGCTGGATTTGAACTTAGGTCCTCCTGACTCCAGGGATGGTGCTTTATTCACTGCACCACCTAGCCACCCCTGAACTCAGATATCTTTGGTAGCTTTTAAATTTTCTTTTGTGGAGATAATTATAATAATGGTAATTATTACTATTAATTTTTATTAGCACATTACAGTTTGCAGAGCACTTTGCCTACGTTATCTCATTTGATCCTCAAAAGCCCCTCTATGAGATAGCACTATAAATATTATTATCCTTTCCTATTTTCATATGAGGAAACTAATATTCCAGATGGTTAAATGCCATGTCCATGCCCATGCAGCTAGTGCTGGCTGGCTAAGATCAGACCTGGTCCTTCCTGCCTCCCACTCCAGCACCCTGCTCGAGATGTTGTCTTCTTGGTGTTCCTCACTGATCATTCTGTTCTACCTTCTTATGAGATGTAACTTTGGCCACACCCATGGTTGCAGTATGTTTTGATAGTTTTCCTACTTCAGGACTGAATTGAATAACAGTGAAGATTCTATCCTGTTCCCGCTTCCCCAGGCCATGTTTTAATGACTCATTCTCTAACACGTGAATTTCGGCTTCTCTTTTTTTTTTTTTTTTTTAAAAGCAATTGGGGTTAAGTAACTTGCTCAAGGTTACATGGCTAGTCATTATTTGTGTGTGGGTGCTCATTTTCTGAGGCCGGATTTGATCTCCGGTCATCTCAACTCCGAGGCCGGCACTCTTACTCACTGCCACTTAGCCGCCCCTTTACGGCAATTGGGGTTAAGTAACTTGCCCAAGGTTACACAGCTAGGTTTTTGTTTGTGTGGATTAAGTGTCTGAGGCTGGCTCCGAACTCAGGTCCTTCTGACTCCAGAGCCGGCACTCTATTCACTGCGCCACCTAGCTGTCCCTAGGCTTCTCTTTACATCATAAAACTGCTCCGTGGGGTCTGTCCTTATTGATCACATCTGCTTGATAGGCCCATGTAAATGATACCATAAATGAAAAATGAAGCTCCTCGGTTATTCCTGCTGTATCTCAGGATTTTAACTCATATATCTTAAAACTAAGGGGCTAGTAGCATAATAATTTCTGTTTGTAATTAATAACCATTTATAATAGTTTTCCTATGAGAAAATTTGTTTGGCATTCTCACTTGAGACACTCAGAACAATACCCCTGGCAGTGATTTCCCCATCTCTCTTCTTGGACTGCTAAGCAGTCAAATTGAAGACTCTTGTCCTCACATGGTTATGTTCCTGCAGCTGGGGTCGAAGTGAGGCATGGATCATAGGCTGGGAAGTTGTCTTAGCAAAGCAATCTGAGGAAGAAGTGTTTGGGAAGAGATGAGGGAGATTGATTTCTCTTGGCTCATCCATTTATTCTCTCCCCCCATAATTGATGACCATCTTTCTACAATCTCTCTTTTTTTTTTGTCCTCTTTCTGTTCTTTAATTCATTTCTCCTTTCCCAGCCCTTCCCTTGACCATGAAAGTTTTAGAGCCTTGGAAATAGAGTGACAAGGTTAGGGGATATTGTCAGAAATAAGTGAAAAGGGTTTTTCAGGCTCCAAAATGGTTTTTTCTTTTCTTCCTTCCTCCTTATTTCCAGGGAAAAGAGCAAAGTCTCCATTGCCCTAATGGGATGAGGGAATATTCTTTTGTTAGCCCAGATTAGATGGTTGTAGGAGGTTGGGGTATGTAAAGGCTATAAACTCATCAGTCCAATATTGGGGACTACAAGTAGTTCCTTTAGAGTGTTTGCCAGAATAGAAGATAAAAAAATCGAAACTATCTTATCATTGTATCAGAGTATATCCAGTCCTAATACTTTCTTTGTTCTAATAACTTTTTTCTATTACTTTTATTTCTATTTCAAAGCCTGAACCACTGCCTTCCTGTTCCTAATGCCATCTTACACCACTGAAAGTGTTTTTTTTTTAACATGGTACTTATATACACCTGAAAATACTTTATTTGTTTTGTCACAGGGTGCATGGTTTCTTTTTTGTTAGCAACCTATCTACATGAGCTCCTTTAATCATTTAAAACTCTGCATTTGTAGTGCATGCAATTGAAAGCAAGTCTTTGATGTGTGGGTTGTATGTATAAGGAACTAAATCAAGCCTGTGTTCTCAATGAGCATTTCATTTTCCTGGTGCTCTGTTTGCTAAGCAAAAAATCTCAATTCTCTCAGGTTTCTTACAGCTCTAGAAGAACAGTAAAAGATCTATAGTATAGATACATATGGCCTTCTAGGTCTGAAGGTGGGGCCTTTTGACTGAGTCCAAGTTTTACAGAGCAAATCCTCTTATTAATTGGATTTGTTCTGTGAAGTTTGGATTTAGTCAAAGGGCCACACTTGAAGGACCTAGAGGGCCACATGTGGCCTCTAGGTTGCAGGTTCCCCACTCGTGAATGCATTCTATCTTAAAACCCACCTTGATTATGACACTAGTTATAAAGTGGAATTTGGCATAGGATATATATATATATCTATATATCTATATATATATATCTAGGATACATATATATATATATATATATATATATATATATATATATATATCTTGGACGTTGTCCGAAGAGGTTTACCTACTCTAGTCCAAGTGTTATATGGTTACTCAGGCTATAACTATTTCTTTGATTGAAACAACAAAATAAAGCCATGGTGTGAAAAACTGACTTAGAAAAAAGAGAATTACTAACTTTTTTAACACTTTTTTTCCTCAATACCTGCTATTCCTTAGTAGGGAATCTATCAGGCTGAGAGTTAAAGCTAATATGATTTTTCTGTAAATTTAATGAATTTCTTCTTACCTTTTTGGGTTTAGTGAATTAATGAAGTTTCTTAATAGGGATCAGATATACAGTAGTTAACAGGACTAAGTAATTGTAAACAGGAGGAACCAGTTAATTATTCGTTTTACTTTTTCATACCTAGAATTTTATTTCTGGGAAGAGACTTTAAATATCTCTTCCATTACCCTCATTTTTTTTCCTTTTATAATCAAGATTTTATTAGTTCACTTGGTAATCAGTACATAGACACTATGAATAAATTGTACATTTAAAAATGCTAGAAAAGTCTAAAAATTATGTAGTTACAATCTTTTTTCTGAACTGTTATTCCAGTGACTTTCTTACTTTAAGTTTGGAGGCAACTCTCCCTCAAAAAGAGGTTATCAAATACCAGCATCCTGAATATGGATAAGGCATCAGGTCTTTTACAAAGCAAAGTTCCATTAATTCTGTATTTGATAAAACTACACTCATCATACACATTTTCTAGTCTCTTACAGCACATTAACAAAGTTACTAGAAAAAAATTGTACCACCACTACCAAAGATGACAATGTCACAGATAGCACACAATTTTGAAAGGGAGATCCAACACCAGGGAGCAGTTTTATTTAAGAAACAATTGTACCTAAAGACAATATGGATACAGATTAGTTAAAATAAGAGCTTTAAAATTTGTGGTCATAGCTCCAAATTGCTTCATTTAATATGATATCAAAACTGACTATGGAATGTTAAGCCAATGCACAAGACACACCTTCCTAGTCAACATTCTAGTAATTTCTGGTTGTATTAAAACAAACAAGCAAACAACCAAACTGACAACCAGCACATGATTTAACTCTTTAAACAAGACTCCAAATAAAGCCACTTTAGATTGACTTATATTTATCTAAATGTTTTAAAAAATTAATGTGATGAGGTGGGACTGCCTCCTTCTTAAAAATGTGTTTCCAGAGCTACTAAAAAACTGGCATTTACAAAATAGTTGATAAAAATATTCCTCTGAATTGTACAAGAAGGGAGGTAACAGGGACAATTGTTAAAACACTTGGTATAAGATGTTATTCAGATTTGGTTTCTTTCTCCCCTGCTGAATCAGAGACTGGAACCTCTTCATTTTTCGTTTCTTCGTTCTCTGCAGGCAGGTCCTCTTTATTCTCCTCTTGGTTAGTGACTTCTGCTTGTTTTCCTTTTGTGTGAACTTTTTTGTCCTCGGATTTACCCTTTCCAGCTGCCTTTTGGGCTTAGCTTCAACCTTAGCAAGGACGGGTTTAGCCGACAATCTGGCCGACCTCCTCTTGGGCTCCTCCTTTATTTCCCCTTCTGCAGAGCTCACCTTCCTCTTGGGCATCTTGGCTGCGAGTGTGGATCGGCTCCCTCTCCCCAGACACGGGAGAACGCCAGCCGGAGCGACTGGGCTCAGGGGTCGGAGGGAAAGGGCCGCAGCCGCGGGTGCTTCTTCTCCGGCGGGGCTGCGGGGCCTCGACGCTCCTCCTCCCGCCGCTGGGCTGCCTGGACCCGCAGCGGGAGCAGTCCGAGAACTAGATGGAACCGGATTGGAATTCCACCTCCTCCCCCTTCCTCCATCTCCCTCTTCCCCCACTACCCTCATTTTACAGATGAAGAAGTTTGATGCCTGTGGAGATTAAATGCCTTCTTCAAAATCATAAAGCTCTGTGGTGCAGAGCTGGTATTAGAACCTGCTTTAAAAAACTATCAGCCCCTTGCTCTTTACACTTAGGTCAAGTTTATTCTATTATCATTGGCATTAAAAACAAGATGTATTTTGAATTAAACATCAGTGATGGTAATTAGGTTATTTCTACTCTCTTATAACTTTAGTTGTTTTTATTAAAATGCCAACAAAATTTTAAAACGTTAAATATTTTATTGAAATTTAAATAAAGCGGAAATCTAGACACACTAGTGAAATCTTGCGGTTATAATTTCATGAGAACATACATAGTTTCATGAAAATGTGAATCTACTTAGTAGAGAGATATTATCTACTAAATAGGGAATGGTCTGAGTGTAAGAAAGATTAAGAAATTTGTCCGTGGTCACATAGCTAGTAAGTGTATGCTGTGGGATTTGAATCCAGATGTTCCTTCCTCTAATGTCAACATTTTCTACCCATCAACTCTGATATTATAAGGTAAGCACAGAAGGTAACACTATCAGGTAGAGTCTTAAGGAAGTCATCATCTATTTGGGGTGGGGTATGGTTGAGGAAAAGGGGAGAATCTAAGAAGGCTTTATAGCAGAATTAACCTTTTGGTTAAACTTTACAAAATGGCCAGAAAATCATTAGGCAGAGATGGTGAAGGAAGCCACTTTGGGCATAGGGAGCTCTATGAGCTGTATAGAGACAAAAGCTGGGAGGAGGGAGTAGTATGGTTTTATCGGAGTGAGTAGGTAAAAGGAAAAGTCCAATCCAATTCAACAGCTGTGCTCCGTGCTGTGAGTAGAGACACAATTTTAAAACATCTTCTCCTTGATTTTACCTTCTGCTTATTGAGTACAATGTGGAAACTGATAACAATTATTGAGGAAGAAAGAGATGATACATAAATTGAACCTTGGAGACTGAAGTGAGGAAGGATTGTATTCCAGAATTAGAAAACAACCTATGTAAAAGACAGAAATGAGAAATATAGCAGTGCTAAATTCATGGAATAGCAAATAGACCTGTTCAGCTAGAACAACCAGCTTGTTGTGCAACAAGACTAGAAGGGTATCCTGGAGCCAGATTAAGAAAGACTTTCAGTGCCACGCTAATGAGTTTATATTTTGCCCTAAAGGCAACAGGAAGAGCCATTAATGTTTCTTGATTAGGAAAGTGCCATGGTCCTACCTGTGCTTTAGAAATTTCATTTTGGCATCTATATGGAGAATAGATTGTCAAGGGGAGACGAGTAGAGACAGGGAGACTTATCAGGAGGTCATTATAATAATCCAGGCAAGAAATGACTGAGGGTCCTGAACTGTGGTGGTGACTGAGTAATTAGAGAGACGGGGCAAGGTACAGGAGATGTTCTCGAGGTAACATTGACAAGATCTTACAATTAATTGAATATGGGGGATGAGGGCAAGAGATTAATGGAGAATGATTCAGAGGTTTGAACCTCAGTGACTGGAAGAATAGTGGTATCCTAAACAGAAAAGGAAAGTTAAGAGAAGGAAAGTGTGCGTGGGTGGGGTGGAGATAGAGTTCTATTTTGGATGTTTGTTGACAGTAATATAAATATAAATATAAGAAGCATCCACTGGATATGGTGATTGGACCATCTTGGTGATCTTAGAAGAAATTAGGATGCTTAAAGTAGTGGGATTGGGATCCAGCTTTGTAAGAAGATGAGGGAAGAGTGAGGAGTGAAGAAGTAAAAGTAACAGACATACAGAAATTCCAAAAGAAGTTCAACTATGAAAGTAAAAAGAGAGAAGAGATGGTAGCTGGCATTGAGACAGTGTTTTTGCTTTCTTTTTTTTAGGCTTTGGTAAATTTTAACATATTTGTGGCCATATAGGTTGGAAAGAGATGAAGATATGTAAGAGATTAGGACTGACTGCTAGAATAAGTTCCTAGTGAAGGTAGGAAGGAAGGGAATGTGTAAAGGGATTGATCTTTGTGAGGAGTAGGGAAGGACACTTCATCTTTTTTGACCAGAAAGGAGGAAAGTCAATGAATGATAATGCTAAGGGGTTTTGAGAAGTAAAAGAGAGGAATTGAGGGAACTCATGTTGTATGGCTTCATTGATCTAAATAGGCTAGATCATCTGCTTTAAATGGGGGTATTAAGTAGGCTTGTGATTGGAGGCAAGAGAAAAGAAGGAACATTTTGTGCTAGTTCCTATGGAGAATAAGATTGACTCAATAAGAATAGAAGTATTATTGAGTAACAGGTACAGTCTAGTTGTTAGGTACCATACAATTGTAATGGACGAAATTAGCTTAGTTTATTTTCTTTATGAATTCTTAGCTAACTTGGAACAGGAGTGAAAAAATTCTATACTGAAAATTACCCAGGGACAATAGTACACACATGGGAACAGAAAAAGATGAGGAGGTCTTGGTATTCTAGAAGAAACATTTGAGTAACAGACCATGTGAGTTTGGGTACTAGGTCAAGTGAAACTAGTTTGAAGGAAAAGCACAAGAAGAATAAAAATAGGTCAGGGGACCAAATATTGTTAAATACTTGGATTTACTTATGGGCAAGCACAGAACAAAACAATTTTACTACAACCTAAATCAGTGAGGTTTTTAATATAAAATAACCATAGAGTATAAAAGCTTAGTATATAATAAGTTGTCTTTATTTTCCCTTTAACATGATAAGTACACCTTGGAGTTAACTAGTTCTTTGTCCCACTCAACTAAATTAGTAATTCTCCGGACTGTTTTAGAAGATACAGGCTAGAAGGTATATCTTTGAGTTCAAGAATTACTTTAAATTTATAGCTTTAGTTAAAAGGCTCTCTACTGAACAATTTTTTCTTGACTTTTATTTCATAAAGGATGTTAGCTTTTCAGTGTTCTTAGCACCAGTTACCTTTAACCCAGTGGGTGTTAGCAGACTTTTATATTTTAAGCATAGTATTTCTTCTTTGTGAGAATTTGGATGATTTAGAGTGGGAAATACATTTTTTTCTCAGTCTCTGATAGTGTTTTCAGTTTAGCAATTACACTTGCTTTTTGTCCAGGTCTACTTTGTTTTCCCATGGGAGGCCATATAGGCATATATATGATCTCAGACAGGATCACTTGAACAACTAGCTATTATTGGCATCAATAGATGGGGCTAAACAGATTGTGGATCTAAAGGCTCAGGATCAAGAAATTGCAAGTAAAGCCAGTATAGCTCAGATTGCTCTATATGTTGGAGTATACAAAATAAGTAATAATAAGATATTATTATGATTTCTTCTATTTTTCTTTTTTATTTTGTTTGGTGGTCTCTTGATGTCTCCTGAAGTCAATAACTTTTGCTTGTCTAATTCTAATTTTTAAGGATTTGTTTTCTTGAGTAAGCTTTAGTATCCCCTTTTCCATTGGCCAATTATAAGGAATTCTTTTTGTTGGTGAATTTTTGTACATTTTTTTCTATTCTACCAATTCTGCTTTTTAAGGAGGTCTTCACTTCAGTGGATTTTTGTGTCTTTTTTTTTACCTTTTGGCATGTTCTGTTTTTTAAGATGTTTTTTTCCCTTCAATTATTTTGTGCCTCCTTTATCAAACTGGATCTTTTTTCATGATTTTCCTTTTTTGAATTATTACAGAAATTCTTTTTTTTGAGTTTCAGACCAATTCATATTTTTCTTTGAGACTTTATATATATAGTTGCTTAATTTTTGTTGTCTTTTTCTTAGTTTCAGTGGTCAGGTTATTTTGTTGTTGTTTCCTTATTTCCCAGCCTATTTCCTGACTTTTAATTTTGTGTTGAAATTGAACTGTGCTCCTCCTAATATAGTGGTGGCACTATCCCGAGCTTCATGGTTTGGGGTTTTTTGTGTTGTTTTTTTTTTTTGTGCTACTGTTTTCAGAACTAGCTCTGTGGGTTCTGTAGGTTTTTGATTCTTCCAAGGTTGTATGATCTAAGGAGAAGTGTGGTCACTTTGCCAGTGCTCTGGTTTATGAGCAACTAACTACAAGCTTACTGTCTTTGGACTGAGAGTTCCAGAAGTTGCCACTGTCTATTCAGTCACCCCCAGGGCCTGCTGCTGACTTACTGGGGCATGACCTATGCTAGACAGCTCCACTCTCACCCAAGTGAGACAGACCTTTCTTGCCAACCTTCTAAGTTGTTTTGGGCTGGAAAATAGTTTTCACCTCATCCTTCTGTTGGTTCTGTTACCTCAAAATTAATTTTGAGGTGTTATTTAAGCTTTGTTTGGAGGGGAATTTGGGAGAGCTCAGACAAGTTCCTGCCTTTACTCTGCCATCTTGGCTCCACCTCTCCACCCAATTTTTAAAAATTTGAACTTTATATTAAAGTTGAACTATATTCCCAGCATGGTGGGAAGTGGGACACTGTCTTAAGCTTCACATTTTTTACACTACTGTTTTCAGAGCTAATTCTGGGAGGTTGGAAATTTTCAGTGCTTCCCAGGTGGTGTGATCTCGGGAGAGGTGTGGTCAGTGTTCTCTTGGTCTGCACTCTTCTTTCCCAGGAAGGTCCCCTAATCTTTTATGAACGGAAGTAATACTGTTCCTCAGGGTCCCTGATCTCTTGTGAACAAAGCAACACAGTTCCTCAGAGATCCCACTCCCTCTTGAATATGTGTTCCTCTCTGCCCTTGAATTATGCCTCATAAGTGGGTATAGGCAATAGCGTTGCCAAATAGCTTCCAGTCCTGTGTCTAGTGCTAGCATAGGAGACACTGTAATTTCTTTATGACCAGTTTCCAGGTCCCTTTACTATCTCTGGCTTGAGAGTTCCCAAAGCTGCTGTTGCTTCTGTCAACAACACTTGATCCACCACTGGCTTTGTATCCATGTGGGCTCTGGGGCAACTTTCACTTTCATGTCATAGACCTAAAGTTGTCTTTGACTGGAAGAATGTCTCAGTCTGACCTTTTGTTGGCTCTGTTACTCCAGAATTTGATTTCAAAAATTATTTTAAAGTAGTTTAGAGGGGAATTTTGGGAGAGCTTGGTTGAATGTTTTCTCTCCCATCTTGGCTACATCCCAGAAGTCTCCCTCAATCACATTTTCATGGAATCTCTTTACTATTTTGTTTCATTCTGTTCTATCAAAGAGGATGATCTTTAAACAGAAAAGGTTAGAATACCCATGCTTAAGATGAAGTGAGAGGGGGAGGCTAGGTGGCGCAGTGAGTAGAGTGTCAGCCCTGGAGTCAGAAGGACCTGAGTTCGGATCTGACCTCAGACACTTAACGCACACACAAATAAAAAAAAAAAACCTAGCCGTGTGACCTTGGGCAAGTTACTTAACCCCAATTGCCCTCCAAAAAGCAAAAAAAAAAAAAAGATGAAGTGAGACCCAAAGATAGGTGAAAAGGTAATAAGAGGGTGCCTTGGAACTCCAAATGAGTTCAGATCTGAAAGAATTTGGAAATGTTATTTGCTGACTGCTGTCAAGTGATCTCTGAGGAACTGGGGAATGTAGGAGAGATGTTCATTAAGACTTCTGAATGGGGAATAACGTAGATTCTGTTGACTAGAAGCCTATCAATTTGAGGTCATTCTCAAGTAGAATTCATGAAACAGGTGATTTGTGAGCCTTTAAAAAGTTGTGCAGTGATCACTTGAATGCAGTAATGTCTAACTCCAAGTAAGTCATATATAACCTAACAGTTTCCTATTTTTTTCTTTTTAATGGTGTTATTAGATTGATAGGTTAGGGGAATGCTGTAGCTATTATTCATATCTGGAGTTCATCATGACCTTTGGAAAAAAAACCTCATATCATTGTGGACAAAGATGAAAAGATGTGGTCTGGATAATGGTATAGATAGGTTGGTTTCAGGGCTGCTGAATAACTACCCCAAAAGAGTGAAAGATCTTTCTTTATTGGTTTACTGTAACACTCTGTCCATGGTCCTGTTCTACTAAACACGTTTGTAAATAGCCAGGATGAAAACTTAAGGGCATACTTAGCAAATTCATGAAAAGAAATTTAGGAGGAATAGTAAATATGTGGGACATCAGAATTAGAATTCAAAAAGAATGGAATGAAGGTGAAACTTTCTAAAGATAAATATAAAGCTCTGTGCTTAAGCTAAGAAAATGGAATCAGCTGTACAAGGATAGGGAAAACTATAGGATGGGGAGATATGGCTTAATAACAGTTCATCTGACAAAAGACTGGAGTTCTAATTGATTTATGTGATATGACTATCCATAAAGTTAAAGATAATCATAGAGATGGGGTTAGAAACCGTATCTTCAGCTTCCTTGGTATAGAGAAACTCTTTGTACCAAAGCAAGTTAGCATCTTCTGTTCAAATACAATATGATCATAGGTTACATGAAAAACTCTCAGATCTAGTACTTTTAGTTTTGCTAAATATTTTCTTTATATTAAATCTGTGAGGTAGGTAATACAAATATCATGACTTTTACAGATAGGAAATTGAGACTGAGAAGTTGTGACTTAGTATCATGAAGCTAGTAATTGTTGTCAACAGAAGAACCTGACTACCTAGGGGGTGTGAGGGTACAAAACAAGGCAAGTGAGGAATCATTCTACTTTTTGCACCACATCAACATCGTATCCTGGGAAGAATGATGAAGTCAGAGTCATGAGAAGTCTACGTTTGTATCCTGTTTCTGACAATTACTGCTGTATGACTGCAGGCAAATCATTTTAACTTCTCACAGTTGTAGATTCCTAATCTGCATAATGGGATATTAATATCTATAGGACGTACCTCACAAACTTGTTTTAAACCAAACCTGTACAACCTGCAGCCACCAAATTAAGGCCCTCGACCTTTGGCCTGCTTCCCTTTGGACTGCTTGCAACATGCCAGAGTATTGCTTCTACATACAAAAGATGTTTTCCTCTACATTTTTCATGGGGTGCAAGTTGTTCAGGCCTGTTTTAAGCCTCAGTTGAGGTTAATGTGCAGAGAGTACTTTGCAAGCCTCAAAGAGCTATATAAGTTTTAACTATCATTTGAAAGGTCATTGACAAATTTGAGTTTTCATTCAATATTCAACAAAAATTAATTAAGCTCATACTAAGTGGAAGGTACTAGGAGGTACAAGGATAAAATATGAGTTAGTCTGTAACCTCAAAAGACCTTCTCCCTCTCTGTAAAATGCCATAGTATGTAGAAGCATTTGTGTAATGCAGAGAAAGAAATAATGTGGGCAGAGGAGGGCCTCAGACAAAACCCTCCAGGAAAAATTGAAGAGAGAAAGAGATAACACTTGAAATTGGGGAATCAGAGATGGCCACACAGAGAAGGTGTCCTCTGAGCAGGGGGATTCTAAAAGGCAGAGATGAGAAGAGGTCATACTTCAGTGCAAATGAAGAGAGTCAGGAAACAGCTCTTACCCTAATTTGGCTAAAAAGGAACATCTGAAAAAGAAGTGGGATGAAATAAGACTGGAGAGTTAGGTTGAAGCCAGATTATGGAGAGCCTTGAATACCTTATCATAGAGGCACTAGGGAGCAACTGAAGTAGAATGACATGGTTTGACTTGTATCTTAAGAAGATTTGCTTCTATTAAAGTGTAGATAGAAGACTGGAAATAAGAAAGCCATTTAAGAATCTGTTATAATAGGCAGGAGGCGATGAGCACCTGAACAAGAGTGGTAGTTGTCTGAATGGAGAGAAGGGGATGAATGCAAGAATTGTTTTAGAGATAGCATGGGCAAGACTGGCAGTTTGTTAGCTGTGGAGGGAGCGGGTGAGAGAAAGAATCAAGGATAATTCCACAGTTGTATACTTGTATGACTGGAGGTGGGAGCAGGTTTAAGATAGAAAATAATAAATTTTGTTTTGGATATGTTGTATTTGAAATAATAATACAATTAGCTGGTGTTTGGTAAGTGCTTGGTTGTGGGGCTTGAGTTCAGGAGAGAAATCAGGGTTAGATGTATATTGTGTATTCTCTGTGTATCTGCACACGCACACACACACACACACACATATTGGTTGAAAAAAATGGCAAAGATGATTTGGAAGGGACCCCCTAACTGTTTTGTATCTGAATGACTGACTGTCCTGTAGAAGGATTAGATTTGGCTCCAAAGGACAAAACTGGAAGCAATGGATAGAAGTTACAGAGAAGTTTCTTAGAAGGAAGAATTGATGGGGTGGCTAGGTGGCACAGTGGATAGAGCACCGACCCTGGAGTCAGGAGGACTTGAGTTCAAATCCAGCCTCAGATACTTAACACAAAAACTAGGTGTGTGACCTTGAGCAAGTCAACCCCAATTGCCCTACCCTCACCCCTCCAAAAAGTAAAGAAGGAAGAATTGACCATTATTGAGAGCTGTCCAAAAGTGAATACATTGCCCCAGGAATCAGTGGAGTTCCCTTCACTGGATGCCTTCAGTCAGTCAGTTCAGAAAAAAGGTTGAATGACCACATATCACAGATGTGGAGTAGATGGATTCCACCTCAGGTTTAAGTCTGACTGTATGGTCTTTTTTTTTTCTTTTTGGAGGGGGAAAGGCAGGACAATTGGAGTTAAGTGACTTGCCCAAGGTCACACGGCTAGTTTTATGTTATGTGTCTGAGGCTGAATTTGAACTCAGGTCCTCCTGACTCCAGGGCCAGTGCTCTCTTCACTGCACCACCTAGCCTCCCCATTGTATAGTCTTTCTAATTCTGATATTCCAAACTGTTGGTATGGAGGAGACTTAAAAAATTGACTTAAGGGAACATGGCAATTCTGTTCACATATTTAAAGGTGTTTAAGGAAATTGGGTTAAACTTATTCCATGTGCCAGCTGAAGGTAGAATAAGGACCAATGGAAATTGTGGGGAGATGAATTTCAATTCATGTGAAGAGACTTTAAGACCCTTAGAGCTATTAAAAATGAATTGAACTATCATATTTAAGTAATGAACTCTTCATTCTGGAAGTGTTCAAGCAAAAACTAGATGACAAAATGTTGGTGAAGTTATAGAAGGGATTCTGTTGTCACATAAAGATTAGTTATATGATCTATAGCCTCCTTACCAACACCACGATTCTAGGGTTTTATGAATAACCTTTACCCTACATTTTTTATGAAATGTCCATGAAAATGTTAACACATTTTGAAAGTGATCTATCAGAGATCCAAATTAGCACGACCATATTGGTAACATGATAAATATCCATAGTTAAACAAAAATAAAAAATATTACAAGGTATTAGTAGAAACTTTAGACTTGATAATTAAATATGAAGTTAGTAAGGGAGCAACAAGACAAACTAATTACCATTTGGGCAGAGTGTATTTATCCTGCTTATGTATAATTAGAACCTAAAATCTGAATGGTTTTGAATGGCCCTAAAATTAATTTCTGCTTGGGCTGGCTCAGTGTCAGAATATGGGCTGTACTCACTATAAAGTGCTTGGACAGTGGAACATAGCTACCTAATAATTGGACATTTGAATGCCTCCAAGGATAATATAAGAGACTTAGTGTTCTTGGAAGATTCTGCTAGGTAGTCTAATTAGTGCCTGACATGACACAGTGAAGGAATTCATTTAAGTTTTTGTGATTATTGTAGAAGAAATGGGAAAGGTAGAAGATTTTATCTGTGGAATATTCATTTTAACAAATTCACTGGTATTTTTTAGTCCTGCTGGAAAACATAGAATGGCATCCTGTTTTATTCTGTATAATGAATATTAATACTCCATTTTGAATTTGGAGTCCCGGGATCTTGGTTAATTTCCCAGCTCTTTGTATCTGTGCCATCTTGGGCAAATCACTCAACCTCTCTGGGTTTCTCTTTTCACTTCTATAAAGTGAGGAAGTTGGAAGAGATGACCTTCACCTCTAACCTAATAATCCTAAAAATAAAATGAAAGTTTTCAGTGTGTTATACACTGGTAAAATAATTTATATTTCTTCACTTGGGAAATAGTTGAAAAAATACTTTAGAAGTTTGCATTACAGAGTAAGTTTAATTTTGAATTCTATTCTTGGTTTCAGTTTTTTTTAGAATTCTTAACTTTGGATTTACAAAATCATCTTGTGAAACTTACCTATTACTTTTGAAAATCACTTGTCAACCTTTCCCAGCAATTAAACCTTTACCTCTTATTTTATGATTGTACTCTCTAATTTTTTTTATTTACACACAGGCATTTCTCCCAATTTTCATACTAAGTTACAGTGAAAGTAATTATATATCCTGCAAATTTTTGTAAGTCTATACTATTAAGCATATCAAAATGCTTATTTTTTATAGTATACAATAGGATTTGTAAAGAAATATAAATAATCATGTGATTCAGTTACTCACAAATATATATATGTATATATGCACACATACAAATATAAATATGTTTTTTAAACACAAAAATGAAACAGGTATAATTCAGTTGTTCTCTCAGGTGATACATGTATTGGTTAAACATGTACTTTCTCCCCAGAACTTGCATGTTTAGAATAAAAAAAGATATTAGCTTCCTGCCGTAGGACAAAATCTCAATACCATGTTCTAGAAGTAGAATAATAATTTATTTTATGAAAGCATTTTTCTCAAAAGAAAAGTGTCAGTTACTTCAAACCCTTAGGGGGAAATGTTGAAGTTATAAATTGAAACTAGAACTGAACAGTCAAAGCAAAAATATAGTAAAAAAAAATTAAAATGTTAAGCAGACCAAGACTGAAAGAGAAGGGAAAACCAAGTGTGATGTGTGTCAGGTTGTAAAAAAAGAAAGGAAAAAGGATAAAGCATAATGTTATTGAAGTTGTGAGAAATAATAAGTGAAAGTAAAAATGGACATGTGGTCCATGAAATCCTATGTAATATAAAAGTAAAAATTTCAAGCTATTATGGAAAACTTTGTAAATAGACAATTTTTCATAATAAAATTTTAAATGTTTTACTAGGTCATGGATTTTAATTTTATAGAAAATAGAAGAAGCAATCCTTAAAATGTCAAAGTAGAGGGGGTATAAACATTTTGGAATTCTTTTTCTTTGATTTATGGTTGATAAATTATTTTAATATTTGGTCTTGCCAGGTGGTCATTAGCTTTTTTTTTAAGAGGTCATTAGCTTTTTAATCATGGTGTACATTGCAAGCAACATCATAATAAGTGCTGGCATATAGCTCTCTAAATCTTGTGAGATATTTTACATTTGTGATCTTATTTTAGCTTCACAACAACCTTGTGAGCTGTTATTATTATTATGATTATCTCCTATTAATATGTGAAAAGCCCAAGCAAGACCTAGAGAGCTTATATAACTTGCCCAGATCCCATAACTAGTAAACTATTTTTTAAAAAATAATCCTGGTGTCTATAGCTCTGTTTTTTTCATTGTTCCATATTATTGCCTTCCAGGCTAAGGCTCATCAAAGTGCATATTTAGTTCAGCAGGGATTTTTACAATTGCTACATTCAAGGTATTGTGCTGGATGCTGAAGATAAACAGATAAAATACATTTTTTTAGTGGGGATAGATCTACATTGCCAAGTATTATGTAGAGTATGATGAAGGCAGAGGAGGGATGCTGACAGAGTTCTCCAGAAAAAAACAAAAACAAAAACAAAACCCCAACAACCCAAAACTGAAGCAGGAGAACAGTTTCATCTGGGAAGTGGAGCTCCATTTTGGAGAAAAAACTCTTAATTTGTAAATATGAGTAGTACTCAATCAAGTTCAGTATGATCATATGCCATATATAAATGACCTGACTTTTTAAGAGAATGGCAGTTGGAGAAGAAAAGTTGGAAGAATAAAATATCCCTCCATTTAGCACTTCCTGCATGCATAAAACTGCTAGGACCTGGGTGAGATGTATAATTCAGAAATGGAACCTGCTTTCACGTAACTCGTATAATAGAAGCTGGGAAGATGCAATGCATTCAACAATAGGCACTTTGACAAGTATCCAATAACTTGTGAAATAAATTATTAATATTAGAGAGGCATGAAGAATATTAGAATCAGTGATAGCTTTGTCAAGTAAGTGGCATTTGAGTTGGGTAAAGCTTCAAAAGCAGAGATGAGAATTGTCAGTAAAGAACTCTTCACTGGGAAGGACAGGAGGGCCTTTACCTTTCTCAAATGTGCATGTTAGTGAACATAACTTTGCCCCTGTCAGCAGATAACCGAGTATAGACTGGGTATAGTGAGAGAGAGTTAGAACTGAGGAATAAACCTAGGGTACCCTGAATAAGTTAAATATAATAGGTTAATATAAGTAGTCACATAATTTTGTATTTTTGAGGATCTTTTTTCCTATTCACTTATTCAGCAAGCATTCCATATCTATTTTATTCAAGCTACTGCTGCTTCCCTTTGAAGTCTTGCACTAGCTGGGCAATTTCCTGTGATTATAAATTATATGAATTATATTGTTTTGTTTTTGGTTAAATGAGTAAATTTTTTTAATCAAAAGGCACCAATGAACTCATAGCTTCACTAAGTATATGTTTGTAGCTAATGATAATGTCTTAGTTATCCATGCTTGAAAAAGTCTAATCACTCACGAGACCAGTGTTATTATCATAACTATGCCTCACCATTTACCCTGAGATGAAGGATCGTAGCCAAGGAGGAAATAACAAATCTTCAGGATTGTCCTGAAATTTCAGCTTCTTAGTTGTGACAGGAGGAAGAAAATACCTCATTTGGAGAAATGCTTTACTTTTTTAATTAACTCTCTGACATCTCTGGATAGAAAAGTATTGAAAAGGAAATAAGAAAAATTTCTAGTACAAAATGATGTATTTTACTGCTTAAATTAACTCGCTATTTTTAGCCCATCCATAAGCTGTCCTGAAACATATATCTAACTCTGGCTTGTTTGTATTTTACTCAACCTATTGTTAATCATGTTAGTTCTGTTCACTAATTCACCCCAGTTTTTTCTAGTTGACTGTTGACTGGCTTTTATATCAAGACCCCATTTCCTCCTCCCCAATTACTGTGTCTTCTTCTACTTATACATTTTTTGGTCTTAAGGTATCCCCAAATAAGGAGATATTTAAATTTTTTGAAGTCTTTCAGAATGTTTAAAATTTTTTTCTAGTTAAAAAGAAATTCATAGTTCTTTCACTATAATTTCAGCTTCTATTATCTAATCAATTTCTTTACCACATTAAAATCTGAATATACTTTTCCTTTCCCTTCAGGGAAAAGTTTTAGGCATAAATTAGTGGACAGGCAGAAGGAGGATGATGGTGTACTTGCAACAGTAGCTACTTTTGGAGAATTTCCTAATCACTGGAAAGGAAATATTCTTTGCAATATGCCCATGACCAAATGTAAGAGGGCATTGGACTTATAGTTAGGAGAACCTGGGTTCAAATCCCTTACCAGAAACTTTCTCGGTGATCCTGAGTGAGGTATTTAACCTTTCTGGGTCTCACTTTCCTTATCTGCAAAATTAGTAGGGGAGGAGGTGGACTTATGGCCTCTAGGGCCCCTTCTCCCTCTAAATCTGTAATCCTATGAAGATTAGATTTTATTATGATATTATTTTTATCTCTTGGTCCAAAAAATTGGGAGGGGGTATGGCAAGACTTGTTATTGTACCAGTCTTCCCACCATGAAAACTTCCTTCACCATTACTGATAAACAACTCATCTGTGACTCAAGACCAGAGAATTGCTTGGATTGTTAAAAGGTTATGTGGTTTACCTGTGGTCACAGTAAATGTCAGGGGCTTAACTCAATTCTTCCTGACTAAAACCAGCTTTATATCCATAAGGCCACTCTGCCTGTCTGATCAAAAATTATTCTGATTCACTGAGAAATTTAGAATGATCTGAGAGTGGTACCTGGAGATGTTTTTTCTTAAATGTTATATTTTACTAATATTTTTGCTTTTTATGAACTAGAGGGTCACAGGATTTTTTAGTATGTTCTTTTATAGAACCAGAGAATCTCAGAATTAGAAACTTGGAGGTTACTTTGTATCACTTGGGGATTTATGACATCCCTCATCAGCAGTCTTCTGTCTTCTTCTTGAAGACTTCCTATAATGGGTAATTCAGTAATTCCCAGGGTAACCCATTCCATTTTTGTATTGCTTTAATTATTAGGAAGGAGAGTGCTAAATTGGAAGTCAGTGGACTGAATTAAAATCCTCTTTTTAAAAAAATCCTCCCATACTATCTGTGTGACTTGGGGTAGTCTCTTCCCCTCTCTTGTGCCTCAGTGTCTTCATCCAGAATTCAGGGTATTAGGATGTTGTCCTCAGAAGCACCTTTCAGTCCAAAGGCAGTAATCTTAGGCATGTCCTTATATTGAGCCTCTGAATCTTCTCCCCATTGTGTCTCTCTTTTTTTTTTTCTGGGCCTACACAAAATAATTCCAATGCTGCTTCTTCATGACAGGCTTTCAAATACTGAAGATGGTTATCGTGTCAACAGACAAACTAACAAGTAGTTATTAAGTACCGACTGTATGCAGTGCCTTGTATTAGGTGATAAGGAAGACACAAGGTTTAGATGAGACACTAAGAACTTACCCTCACAAAGCTAGTCTAGGAGGGAGCATGAGGTGCCAGCATAGATGTAAGATGCAGGATTACATAATTTATTAAGGGCATCACAGAGTTATAATACAAAAGGCTGTGTCTCTCCCCAAGATTTTTCTCTTCTCTAGACTGAACATCCCTAATATCTTCATTCAGTCATTTGCCATAACCTTGATTTCCCTTTCATGACTTCTTTGAACTTGAGTTTGTCAGCACCTCTAAAACAGAACACAGTACTTCATCTGGGGGCTGAGTATGTCCAATTTCTCAGGGCTACAGAACTATTTGCTCCCCCTCCCCCCACTTTGTACATTTCTTCTATTAATGAAGCCTAAATTGTTATCTGTTTTGGCCGCTGTGCCATGCTTCTGAGTTTAATTCATTTACAATCCATCAAAATCCTTGGGTCTTCTTCCCAGGAATTGCTGTCTAGGCAGCAGTACCTGACATGCTGTGCTTGTGCAATTGATTTTTTTAAAAATGTTACTTTTGAACTACAGAGAAACACAAACATTTCCCTCTACAAAGAGCAGAAAAAGTATATTTACATTTTATTTTTCATCTTGATTTTAAACATAAAAAAGCGTTGCTATCCACACAGCAAAACCCCCAAAGCAGACTCTATTTGATATTGTGAATCTCATTTCAACTACTTAGATAGATAGATAGATAGATAGATAGATAGATAGATAGATAGATAAATTCTACACTTTGAAAAATGTCCTGCTTGTTTGTACTTCCTTCTCTCCTGTTCATTTAAAAAATATTTCAGTGCCTTCTTTGGCAACACTTTTGCCAGTCTCTCCCTCCTGATCAACTGCATCCTCCTCCAATTAAAAAGAAAAGAGAAAAGGGGGCAGGAGGTTGGAAATCACTTGTAACAAATAAACACAATTAAGAAACATCCACACAGAGACCAGGTCCAGTTTACACCTTGTATATATTACTTCTGTCAGTAGATGGGTAATAAGTTTTCATCATTGTTTCTTTGGAGATATGGTTGGTTAATGCTTAAATTTTTCAACGTTGCTTTTTTTTTTTTTTTTACAATGTTATTTCCTTGTGTGAATTGTTTCCCTGGTTCTACTCTCTTCACTTTGTATCAGTTCATACTATTCTGGATTCTCTGAAATAATTTATTTCATCATTTCATATGGAACATAATATTCCACTCTAGCCAGCAACTTGTTCAGTCATTGCCAAATTGTCTAAGAAGTAATTTAAGATACCACCTTGGACTCTAGTTCTTTTCTTTATTTTTCCACATTTAATTCCCCCATCAGAATTAGGAAATTTCTTTTTCTTGAAACTATTCTCTCCCTGTGTTTTGGAGTAGTTTGAAAACTCCAGGTATTGAGAAGAACTCAAAATTGAAAGAAGGGGGCCATATGTCTACGGAAAGAAGGCAATTGAGGCATCACAGCAAAGTCCAGAGACTTTGGGGATCATAAAATGTCTAGTCCTTCAACTTATTGGTTATGTGTCCTGGACACTTCATGCAAATATTTCTGAACAGTACTAAGTATATTACCATCTAGCCCACACATCTTTGTTGTTTCCACAAGATACCATAAGAAACATTTTCAGATGCCTTGACAAAATTCAACAATATTTATTAAGCACCTACTCTTGAATTAGTGCTGTGCTTGGTTTTGGGAATTTTGTTGCTTCAGTTGTGTCCAGAGTCCTAGTCCAGAATCTGTCTCGACATCTTCTTAACAAATAGCTAGGTGGTGTGGTAGATAGAGCTCTGGACCAGGATTCAGGAATACTTGAGTTCAGATCTGGCTTCAAACACTTTCCTGGGTGTGTGACCCTGGGCAAGTCACCCTCTATTTGTCTCAATTTCCTCACATGTAAAATGGGGATTATAATAGCACATAACCTCCAGGGTTGCTGTGAAGATTAAAAGAGATAATACTTACAAAGGGCCTATCACAATACCCAGTGCATAATACCTGGGTGTTAGCTATTATTAACATAACTCTCTATAGTCTCCTTTCCCCTTTCTTCTCTGGACTTTGCTGCGATGCCTCAGTTGCCTTCTTTCCGTAGACATATGGCCCCCTTCTCTCAATTTTGAGTTCTTCCCAATACCTGGATTTTGAGGAAGAGTACAGACCATTCTCCAGCTTCTCTGTCCTCAGTGCCTCCACATGGGGACACACCCTTCTTCCCATCATCTTTTTACATGTTGTCTTCCTCCATGAGGATTTAAGCTCCTTCAAGGCAGGGACTGTCTTTCTTTCTGCTTATATTTGTATTCCCACTGGTTACTTAGCACGGTTCCTGACTCATGCTAGGTGCTTAATAAATGTTACATTCCAGATATGGTAAGTGTAGGGCTGGTAACTAGTAGTACTATCATTTTCCTAACTCTGAGAACTCTACTGTTAGTAATTCAACTTATGGTTACATTAGACAATCCAGCAAACTCACATTGAAATTTCAGACCACTAAGATGAAAGCAAGCATCAATTATTTATTGAGAAAGGCAGTCTCCAGAAAAGCAAAAATAAGTAAATAAATAAAATTATATGGGCGGCTAGGTGGCGCAGTGAATAGAGTACCAGCCCTGGAGTCAGGAGGACCCGAGTTCAAATTTGGCCTCGGACACTTAACACAAAACCAGCCATGTGACCTTGGGCAAGTTACTTAACCCCAATTGCCCTATCTTTCCCCCTCCAGAAAGCAAAAAAAAAAAAAAACCCAAAACATCGTATCTTTATATTTGTCTTTTCATGAAGACACTTTGAGGTGTTTGTGTTGCCCAGCAGGAGGTAGGCTCTAGCCCCTGTCTTTACTCCAGGATCTTGGCCTCCTTTGCCAGAATGGTTTGAGAGCTGCCAAAGCCCACAGTTCTGGCTGCTTCAGCTTCTCTCTGGGTCCAGTGTAATAACTGTTGGCTATTGCCCCTGAACCAATGCATGATGATCAAGAAATTCTGGCCCCACTTCAGCTACTGATTTCTCCCATTTTCCTGCATGGAAGCAGAAAGTTTGAATCTCAAGGGCAATGGATGGAAGAAGACTCCCGACCATATACCCGTGTACTAATCTTATATCCCCTGTATCCCATGCGCATCATCATTGTCATTTTTATACCACTGCTACTGCTACCACTAATGCTACCGCTACTACTTCACCACAGCCACCACCACTACTGCTACCACTACTACCACCCCTACCCCACCACAACCGCTCCCTCCACTATCACTACCAGACTCTAACTACTACTGCTATCACTACCATAACCAAAATTATCCCTAGTACTGCTACTACCACTGCTGCCACTACCACCGCCCGACCACAGCTACCTCTACCACTACTGCTACCACTGCTGCCACCACTACTACAACCACCACCACCACCACTATTACTATTTCTAGTTAACTTTCATATAATGCTGTAAGTTTAGTGAAACATTTTATATATGCTATCTCATTTGATTCTATTAACAGTCTTGTGGAGTAGGTCCTATTATCATCCCCATTTTGTAGGTGGGAAAACTAAGACATGTCACTTATCCAAAACTACATAAACTATCAAGTGTCTGAGGCAGAATTGGGATTCAGATCCTACTGGCTGCAAGTACAACACCCTGTGCAATTAGTTGCTTTTGTGGTATAGGGTGTGTTTGAATATACCACCCTTTCCTTCCAGATCATCACCTTTTTGGTCCAGAGGAAAATTATAACTTGACTATAAGAGGGCATGTGTGACATAGAAATACGTTGCAGTGTGGTTGTTCATTGACTCTGAAAGAAAAACTTTGCATGACCCCAGCCAGTCATCGAGATGTTCCCTTTTGCTTTCATACTTGGCAAAGCTTAGATCCTGGGTTTACTGTGCCTCTTGCTGGCCTAATGTCTCCTTTTAAACTGCCATATGCTTAAATTATTTTACGCTTCTACATAGATCGTTGGAGTATCTCCTTACTCCAAAGTATCTTAGAGACCATTAGAGATGCATGTTACATTGTAAAAATGAAGTTTTGAAAGACTTAATTCTGATCAACTCAATGAGCAACTGTTATTTCAGTGGACTGATGGTGAGTAATTCCAGCCACTTCCTGATGAGAAGTAATGGGCTAAAATATGCAGAATGCGATGTGGGAATTTGTTCTGCTTGATTATGCATATTTGTTTAAAAATTCATGGCACAAGTTTAAGAATGCTGCATCTTATTTACTGCTGTTAGGAAATATATGTATATCTGTTTGGAGGATTTAATATTATCTGCTACAAAAGACATTGTAGAACCCATTCCACTCAGGAATATAGTCTCAAGATTTTAAACGTCCAATCAGTTTTTGTACTCAGGGCCAAACTAGCTGATGATTTTAGCTCACCAGATTTGTACCTTGCTGCTAGTTCTGCTTTCAGACTTAGATTTGGGGCAGCGACAAAAAAGGTAGTAAAGGAGCAAAGGATATGGGAGACATCAGTGGTTATGAATGAAACTTGTAAGTATAGATAGGGCTGTCCCTCATTTTTAGCCAGAAATTGGGGGTCATTGCTTCAGTGAAAAACAACCCCGCAAACTAGAAGGCTGGTACTTTTGTGACCAAGAGAAATATTTAGAAACTACTGACCAGTTTTATACAGAGTTTTAAGTTTGTTATATCTCTGGCATTAAGTTGTTTTAAGCTTTGTAGACATTTTGGAAATCATGTATTTTAATGAATTAGGTACATTTTTAGTTAAATGCTTTAAGCCCTTTGACAGGAAGCAGTTAAATGGGGAATGTCATTGTGTCTGTGACATGCTGATCTCATTTCTAGGGTTATCTGTTTTTCATATCCTTCCAGCTCCACTGAGGACAGTGACCTTAAGATTATACAAACAAATTTTGATTGACCTCTAAATTTCAGTTTCCTAAACTTCAGGAGTTCAGACACAAAAGTGTTGCAAATCCTAAAATAATTTAGAGACAAATTTGCTTCCACACTTTTATAACATTCCCATTGAGATGGGATAACTAGTTTAAAAAAAAAAGTATTTGGGATTTAGTACACCTTTTATTTTCTAAGGAACAACTATTTCCTGTGGCACAAAATTAAAAATCTTGGGTCTCCTACCAGTTGCTCAAAATCAGCTTATTCCAAACAGAACATAACATATTTTTTCTGCAAACCTTTTTTGTTATTTAATTATTTCTGTTAGCAGCATCACCATCCAGCTAGTCTCCCTTTCTTGAAATCTTGGCTGACTTCTTCGTCACTTCTATAACCAAGGTTCCTAGGTTAGATCCAAGCTTGGATAGAGACCTGGGTTACGTTTCTCCTATTTAGTCTGTTAGTAAGCCCTAAGATTTTACCACTGCTTATGCTTCCCATATTTCCTCTTTCCTTCCACTACCACTATTTATAAATCATCATTACTACCTGCTCTGGACTATTGGAGTACTCATTTTCTAGGTCTTTCTGATTTTATTTTCTCCTCTCTCTAATCCCTCCTTCCTTCATACTGCTACAAGATCAATCTTCCTTATCATCACATCATGTCCTCCCTCAGTCAAACTATCAATCAGCAATCAATTATTAAGCATTTACAATGTATGAGCCACTGTACTAAGTGCCAAAGATACAAAAAGAGGAAAAACTTGTCTCTTCCTTTCTCATTGCCCATTGAATTTTTGTACATCTGTCAAAACCCAAGGCTCAAATGCCACACTTCCATGAAGTCTTCCTTCACCCTCTTTAGTAAATCATAGCGTCTACTCATCATTCCCTGTTAGTAGCACATAATCCTTTGTGCCTCTCCAATATTCTCATTGTTTTGTATTAGTCACTTTTGTATGTGGCCTATGCCTCAACTACTCGATAAATTTCTTGTGTCCAGGGATCCTCTTAATCTTAGCACAGTTCTTGCACATAATAGATATATTGAAAAATATTTTTATTGAATTGAAACAAATATCTACATTTTATCAGCACAGATTTGGTAGATTAAGTTAATTTGGTATATATGTTTGGTCTATAGAATTAGATTTTGTTAAAATTTCAGTTTTCTTTTAGTTTTTTATATTGGTAGCGAATATATTACTGATTTAAGATTTTTCTTTTTTTTCAATTCTGAACTTAATAAAACAAGTATCTCATAATGAAATGGAGTACAAAAAAGAGAATTGCACATGAAGCTGTTATATACTGCTTGCTTTTCCTTTTAAATAAATAATAAAGTTATCACATACCATTCTTTTTCCCCTTCCCCTGTCCTATAGATGACTACCATTAGACACAAATATGTATATATAATGTATGTGTATATATGTATGGATGTGTGTGAATCCATACTAAATTCTATTTATCAGTTCTTTATCTGGATGCAGATAGCATCTTCCTTCATAGTTAATTTGGATATTTATAATAGTTAAAATGACTTACTCAAAGTTGTTCTTTAAATAATATACAAGTTACTATATACAAGTTCTCTTGGTTCTGCTCATTTTGTTCTTCATTATTTTGTGCGAGTCTTTTCATGTTTTTTTCTGAAATCATTGAAACCATCGTTTTCTTGTAGCATAGTAGGATTTCATCACAATCATATACCACAACTTGTTCAGCCATTCCTCAAATGATGGGCACCCCTGCAATTTCCAGTTCTTTGCTGCCACAAAGAGAGCTGCTAGAAACATTTTAGAACATAGAGGTTCTTTTCCTTTTTTCCTAATCATCTTGGGAAACAGACCTAATAGTGGTATTGCTAGGTCAAAGGGTAGAGGCAGTTTTATAACTCTTTGGGCACAATTCCATATTGCTCTCCAGAATGGTTGGACCAATTCACAGTTCTACCAGTAGTGAATTAGTGTCTCAGTTTTTCCACATCCACTCTAACATTTGTCCCCTTCTGGCATTTAAGCCAATCTAATAGGTGTAAATGATATCTCAGTTCTCTAATCAATAATGATTTAATGCATTTTTTCATATGACTATAAATTTCTTTGATTTCTTCATTGGAAAAGTGCCTATTCATATCCTTTCACCATTTATCAATTGGGAAATGACATATTCTTTTAAATTTGACAGAGTTCTTTATATGTTTGAGATGAGACCCTCATCTGAGAAACTGTCTATAAATTCTCCCCCACAATTTTCTACTTTCCTTCTGATCTTGGATACATTGGATTTTGTTAATATTTAGTAATCATAAAATTCAGATTAATTGATTGGTATAAACATACCAACCTTTAAACTCTATAGTCATTTAAGAATGTAGTTCTTGATTATTGTTCTTTTTAAAACCTATTTACATTGGGGGCCCTATTTGAAATTTTTTACTCAGAAACAAAAATCATACTGTATGTAATGATTTGGCTTTTTTCCACTCTTAAAAAAACCC
The DNA here is from genome assembly GCA_011680675.1 of Gymnobelideus leadbeateri. NCBI lineage: Eukaryota > Metazoa > Chordata > Mammalia > Diprotodontia > Petauridae > Gymnobelideus > Gymnobelideus leadbeateri. The sequence continues at coordinate 159,535 of WOXC01005900.1, read as the reverse complement.
CAAAATCTCTAATTCTTAACATTCTTCTATAGAATTAATAAAATTTTGATGGTAAAAGAGAAGAAAATATTCATCTTTGACCATTTTAATATTAAAATTCTGTTATGAAGAAAAAGCTTTGACAGTGAAAATGTGTTAAATTTGTATGTTTTCTTAAATAACTGGAAATTTTGGTAAAAGTTGCTATGCCTAACTTTTTGTTTTTAATGTTTACATTCTAGACGAGAGGATTGCTGGCATATTTCGGGAACTTTCGTCTCCTTGCAGAATTTTCGAATCCTTTTGTGAATCAACGGTAGGTTATTTATGTCGTTAATGATCTTTAAAGTTGGCCATGTTAAACTATTTATTTTTTAGTAAAAAAACGATGTTCTATTGCCCTCCATCTCTACAATTATTATTCTAATCCTACCTGGGGGCTCACTATGACATAACTTATAATGTACAATGAAATTAAACATTCTATATCATGGGTTGTGTCTTGGAGACTTCTAACTGATTTAGTTACTTTAAATAACAATCATTTCACAAATATTAGAAGCTTTTTCAATTATTACCTAGCATAGTACCTTGCTCCCTGAATAAACCATCTCATTTGGTAGCGCAATACATTATATTCTTTGGGCACAAGACACTGAGTATCATAATTTTGGGGGGAGATGAAATTTGCCAAATCCAAGAAGATTCCACAGAAAGTATAACCATACATTTTATAAGACACTATATGTTTTAACACATGATATACCCATAATTGAGGCAGCTAGATGGCATAGTAGAGTGCTGAACCTTGAATAAGGAAGACTTCTCTTCTGTCTTCAGACGCTTACTAGCTGTGTGACCCTGGACATATCACTTAATCCCATTTGCCTCAGTTTCCTCATCTGTAAAATGAGGTGGAGAAGGAAATGGTAAACTACTCTAGTATCTCTGTTGAGAAAACCCCAAATGGAGTCACAAAGAGTTAGACATGACTGAACAACAAGATGGGGAAACTGAGATATAGAGAGGGCACATGACTTATCCATGGCCACACTACTAGTTAGTGTTAGGGGTAGGATTGTAGTCCAGATCTTCTGACCACAAATACTACTACATGACTCTGCTCTGCTGTTCCAAGGAGACCTGGCCCTCTGTGGAGACCTGAACAAATCGTTTAGTAGCTGTCAGACCATGGCAAATCACTTAAGCTCGATCTTCAGTTTTATCATCTACCAAATAAAATAGTAATATTGCTCTTCTTTCTTCACAAGGCTTTATTTACAAAGCTGATACTATAGAAAGGAATATTTTGTTAAAAAGTTCTTTGTCAACCTTCTGTCAAGTCAGCAACCATTTATTAAGCACCTACTGTGTGCTGGGCTCTGTGCTAAATGCTAGGGATACAAAGAAAGGCATAAAACAGTCCCTACTTCTAAAGATTTAATATGCTAATAACTATGTACAAAAAGACACAGGGAAAATTGGAGATAATCTTAATGGGATATGTGAGATTAAGAAAGGCTCCTTACAAAAGGTGATATTTTAGCCAAGATTTGAATGAAGTCAGGAGGCAGAGACAGTGATAGAGAGAATTCCAGACATAGGGGACAGCTGCTGAAAAATTCCTTGGAGAGATAGTGTTCTGTTCGAGTAACAGTAAGGAAGCCAATGTCAGAGTATGTATGTGGAGCGAGAGTGAAGTGTGAAAAAGACTGGAAAGGTAGAAGGGGTCAAGTTGTGAAGGGCTTTAAAAACTAAAGATAATTTTATATTTGATCCTGGAGGTAATTGGGAGTTTATTAAATATTTAAATAGTCGTCCTTTATCACATATTTTTTTCTTTTCATTATTTTTAGACCCTGACTCTGAACTTTCCAGCTTAGGGTAGATGCTAGTAATGTATCCATTATATTTAATATCAATATCATATATACAATTTTTTTCTTAAAACAATGATATAAAAGTTGGCAAAAAAAGTTGGCAAAATTACTATGGGCACATATTTGACCTGTGGAATGGAACAAAACCCATATTGCATTTTAAAAGCAAAAATTAAAAATGTTCACCTTTACTCATATCGCCTGTGATTTAGTTTAATATTTTTATTTATTTTTCAGGTGGTTCCTTGAAGTGCTAGGATATCCCAAGTCTTCAAAAGCTAATATCATCAATGGCATACTGATGACAGTAGTGTTCTTCATCGTAAGGATTGCAGTCATATTTCCTTTCTATAGTCAAGTTTATGCTTCATTTGGAACAGAAGGTTTCAACAGACTAGGATTTGCAGCCCAAAGTGCCTGGATCGGTTGCAGTGGTGTTTTAGATGTAATGAATGTGATGTGGATGATTAAAATTTCAAAGGGATGCCTCAAAGTCATCTCTCTCATAAGAAAGGAGAAAACCAACAAGAGTCATCAAAATGGAAAACTTGACTAAAAAATGGCATATTGAAAAGCAAGCTACATCATTACAGCCTAACATTTGTGCTGATATGACATTTCTTGGCATGGTCTGTGCTTCTTTATTAATATTTGCTATTCAAGATACCCATGACAACATCTGTTTTTAACTTTAGGAAAGAAAAACTAAGAGTAGCTTTTATTCCAAGACACCTTTTCAGCTTTCCAGCTGCCTTATAAGCATGAATACAACTTTAGGAGTTTAAAGAACAATTTACAAATACAATGGAGATTCTTCAGAAATGTATTACTTGCCCTAGCATTTTTTCACCATGAAAAGATGGCTGTGTTCATGTGTGTGGTGCACTTTGTTTTATCTGGTTAATTCTGTCAACAGAGTTTAAATGACCTTTAACTCTCTTTTCTATCAGTGTTTTTTTGGCAACCACTTGTATGGGGCTTGGCTTCTAGAGAGTCAATATTAACCAAGGGACTTTGGGACATGAAATGGTGACTCTGGCACAGCTTATTCACTTAAATATTAGGATGAAATACTTTTGCTTTAGCTCAGTCATGGAAGTTATTTCCTACATTGTGAGGTTTTTTTAGGTGTATGAGGATTTTGTATATATGCTCTTTTTATGTTTTTCCCTTGTTTATCATGTCTGATCCCATAACGTTTTGGTTACTTGATAACCAAATTTTGGGGTTGACCGAAATAAAAAACCAACCTTAATTTCAGAGATATTTTAACAGTTTGGGATTTCTTAATTCCCAGTTTAAAGCCTGGGTTCAAATTCTGTCCTTCCGGTAGAAGAAATCCATGTAATTAGAAAACTTATTTCCCCCTTTTTTTTCTTAATAATTGACTTCAAGAGAACTGTTTTGCACAGTTTCCCCTAGAACTGAGTACATCCTTCCTTGATCCGTGTTGATGAAAGACGAGATTTCAGAAAGAAAATAAACAGACCAACCAACCAGTATTTAACATCAGTAGGCATGTCAGAAGGACATTTCAAATGTGCCTATTCTAGTATCTTAGCTCTATCTCATTTTGTTAATCCCTCCAAAACTCCCCAATATATGTTAGCATCTTTATGACAAGATATACTAATGTTCATCTGCGTTCTTATTTGGTATCTGAAATAATCAGCTTTTTACTATCAGAAAATAAAGTCACTACATGTGGTCATTTACTAAGGAAAGCTATTAAACAGGGTTTTTAAAAAAATTTCTTTCTTTAGCATTTTATCAAGTTATTACTGTGGTCTGTTTTTATATTACAGTAAGAATTGACATAGACCTAATTAAAAACTTCCATAAGAGAGGAATGATTTCTCTAAAAAATGTCAGTAGGCGAATTATGTGGTTAGAATAAAAGGATGAATTGTGAAGGAAAATGCTATGATTTTGCTGCCTTGTCTCCCTCTCCACCTACCTTGCAGAAGATAAATGATTCTCTTGTGGTTTGCAAAATCTTTGCCGCATTTAGAGCCCAATAATCATCAGTACCAGAGGTTGTCTTGTGCATTATGGTATCTAATGCTTGAGGTAGGCCATTTATCTTCCTTTTTAAAAATACCCTAAAAATATTTCGGGGCCTTTTGTCTTATATTTTTATAGAATTGAGATTCAGTGATGTGTAAGCTGTGCTTTTCAAGTTTTCTTTTTGTTTTATTTGTTCTAAATGACAAAGAATGATAATGTAATTATATACACATATTGATTATCAATGTTATCACTTTATCACATGTATGTAAAAGAGAACAGTTTATTTGCTGAAAGCCTGGTGACTGAACTCTGTTGTTTTTGTTCTACTTATGAAAGGAAAATGCTGTTTTTGTCCAACCAGGGATGTATATCAGGGACTAAGTGAATCTTAATTTAAAAAAGATGTGTTTTAGGAGGTTTCTAATTTTGCACCAAATTATTTTCACTGGAATAGAACTTTTACTGTTCATAGTATGATGAAAGTTCCACTTTGGGTTGTAAATGACTTGATATAGTTAGTAATGAGTTATTAAATCAAACCACAGTTGTTGTTTTTTCCCATTTGATTCAGTTATCGAGTCTGTAAGTCATAAAACCATTTGAAGAAAAAAACTTAAAACCATTTGGCTAAACTACTGGCATTTATTTTTAAAATCATTAATACTTATTTTCTCCTTAAAATTAATAGCACACTATCAGCACCTTGCACATAGTCAATAAAAATTTATTGACTTCATTATTTAGAAGGAAAAACAGGACAAATATTTGTCTCATCTCTGCCTTTTTGACAAACATGCATCCATACATGCTGCTTTGGAAATACATTCCTTTGGAATTAAATAAATTTTGAAATAAAGACCTTAGCTCTTAAGATATCTTTTTAGTTCTGAACACAGAGATTAAAAAGCTGCTTAATATAAAGACTGTAAATTTAATATTCTGAGATTCAGTGCAGTATTTCCAGCTAAAATTATTAACATTATAACTGTCATGAACAGTACCTTTCATTGGCATAAGTATCTCAAATATAAATCTATTTTAACTGTCATTTTAGATTAAGCTATTTTTGCTTATGTTAATCAATTATTTATTATTTGTCTATGTATTTATATGTCATTTACCATAAATTCCTTAATTTTAAAATCTAAGCTCAGTCCAGTGTCATTGCTGATATAAAATGCATGAAATGAAAGATAAGCTAATTTAATAGCTTGAAATGAACAGTTTACAGAAAATATATTTCCTCAAACTTTCTCGTACTGTGATTATAACATCCTGGTGGTTTAATGGCTGAGGATATCTCTGGTTAAGAGATGAGATACCTTAGCTACTAAATATTCTAACTAGATGGATCTTAGATGAATCTTTTAGGGGCTCTAATATTGGATATGTAATTCATATAGTTTTCAGAATACAGCAAATTGATGTAAAGAAATTTTCTAACAACTTTTTTGTAGGAAATTAATTGCATTATTGATAACTTGATATTACCAAAACTAAAACTTTCAAACTGCAACTTTAAAAATCAGCATATTTTGTTACGTAAGTTCAGTTAATTACTCATGTGATTGTCTGTGCAAGATCAAAGTATTAGCTGTATGAGTAAATAGCACAATTAAGTATTTTCTTTGGGCAAATGAAAGAATTAGGAGTTTGAGTTTGCTTTCTTATGTATAAAATCTTCTTAGTGAAGAATGTCTGCAATTGTTTAAAATTCAGAGGTTACAGGATGTTTATGTAAGATAGGGAAAGTTCTTTATTATAAGTTTGTTTTCAGTCCAGCTGCTAAAAATATGTAACATTTATGGAAAAGTTCTGCATTGAAGGAGATATAATAGTTAACATGCCTTGATCAACTTTAAATAACTTTAAGTGACTTAAATGTGCTGTGCAGAATTCAGTATAGTCTCAAAGGTCTAGTTAAAATTTACATAGTTTACAGCAAACATTTAAATAAAACTTTTCTAAAATTTAAAAAGAAATTTGACTCGAATTACATTTTTACTAATGTAGGTTTTTAAAAAAAATATTTAGGCTTAAAATTTGTATAACTTCTTTGAAGTACATGTGGAGTTTTGGTGGTATAGTCACCAAAAGATTGGCCTTCATTTTTGAGAAAAGCTGACTTCAATGTCAATTGTAAGATTAGTTTATAGTGCATGTAGCACAAAAGTTGCCCAATAAAGATATGTAGGGGTAAGTATTGCTGTGGTTTCCAAATGTGTTCTTCTAGTTCCTGGAAGAAATTTTGCAGTGTCCAAAAGATAGTTGTTTTACTGGGGATGTTTAAAATAAGTCACTTTAAATGTTTTTTAAATTTGCTTTTTAAAAATGTTTTTTAAAAATTGTAATTGCCCCAAACCAAAAGTTTGGCAGAAGTGGTTCTGAGTTGACTAACCTGAAAATTTGTTTGTAATTGGTAATATCAGTTGTTAACAGTATTCAGCATAGAACACAAAATTGTAGACGTAAGGTTCTATTAACAAGCAAATGAAAAACATGGCATCAGAAGAGTAGTCATGTTGCCCAACTGGTACAACCAGACACCTGTGCATAGGTGGGTATGTGTGCGTGTGCGTGCGCATACACACACATGCACACACACACACACACACACACACACACACACACACACACACCCTGTACTAAACTAGAATGGCTAATACCTCACTAGATCTGAACAAAGCATCATAGTCCCAGTGGGGCCTGGAGACAGGGTAAGGTCATCAGAGAGGAGCTCTTTTACCTATATGTGAAGAATGTTCTAGGCACAGAGACCCCCTCCATCCCTTTCTAATCCAGACCAGTTCATCATGTTTTTCACTAGTAGTAAAGAGAAGCATCACATTGGTTCCTCTGAGCCTGCCTACCACTATCATTCTCCCACAGCACTTGACTAGTATACCTTCTGTTTATGTCTCCCTTCCACTAGACCCTCAGTCCTCAGGTATGTTGGGCAAATTAAGAAATTTATAAGTTCATTGTGGCATATATGCACACACAAGACTTAGAAGGATTATATGAAAATATGAATGAAGACCAATCAAACCATGTTTTATCAGACAGCTGTCAGAAGTTGTTCAGTCCAAATAGAAATTCTCTAGTACTTAAAAATAATTAAGAATCTTAGCACCTGCTTATTGTGTGAGGGAAAGCTAAAAATGATGTGGTTTCACTGGAAAATGTCTGCAACTTCTGATGAAAAGGTGGTTGGATGATAAATACTTTATAAGCTACTTAGGGATCTTAATACTTGGTCTTGGTATTATCTATTCATTGGTTCCACCAGTAATAAGTTGTTTAAGATAGTTTGCAAAAGTGTAACACTGATAATCTTTCCTTTTCCAAATTTGAGTCCCAAGTAGCCTGTAATTTCTTTGATGATAACAACAGTATGTGAATGGGGAGAGCATTTTGGAGATGAGAGAAGAATCAAAAGCAGCTATAATAAAAGAATGATTTGCAATGAAAATGTTTACACTGATTAACTTTGAGCAAAGGACATGTCTTGATGTGAGGCTATGCTTGGGACCAAGGGCAATGACTATTTCCATATTGAAAAATAAGTTTCTTTGCATAAAGGAATACCTCTGGCTGAAAACTCGTTAAGCATTGTCTATATAATTTTTCCTTTACACCTCTGTGTAATCTTGATGTAATTGAATGATATGAGGGTTATTTACTACTTCCTAGTAAATGAAACCTAAAACACAAAAGCAAATAAAACATTGTGTATTTTTTCTTCCTTTCTTGCCTGATTGTTGAAATATTGTATAATTATGTCTATATTTTAAGGGCTTTTATGTAAGCATAGAAGACTCTAGATTTTTAGTACTTGCTACCAAGAAATGTATGAGAATGTTCTAAAAATTTTTTATCAAAATTTTTAATATAAAAGTAATTTAAAGTTATGGATTTTATTTGAAGAATATATGCATACTGAAATAAATTCAAATATTTAGATATTTTAGATTGAAATGAACTACATATGTAATGCTTGCACACAAATTCTATGTAAAAGAATAAACAGCATATACTATTTAAAACCTCATGGTTCTATGCATAACTTTATTCATTATTATTTATTCACTCAAACTATTTTCTTTAAATGTAGCTAATAACATAATTTAAAATAAGCACCATAGAGTGCTTAGATTATTAGTATGCAATCTGTGTAAAACTAGTTTTTTAAAGGCAAAATATTCTGTCTTCCTTGATCGATTGGACAATAAAACAAAAATCTCACTCATACTTAATGGAATTAAATCAGTAATCTGACCTTCCTAGTGGTGATAAATTTGGTTTTCTTATTTGGGTCTTTGGATGTTCTCTGAAGAGAGCATATATGATTTAGAATTTTTCACTAAAACTAAATATTTGAATATGGTATTTATAAATATATGTAATTTTAAGATGTGCAATGATATCCAAGCAATAATCCTTATGTTGTCTGTATGATTAAGTTTCTAATAAAGAGAATGCAATTTTATCCTGTAAAATTACATTTACTTAAGAGAATAAGTAAATTTTTTTAATCTTGTATTCTTTTTTTCAAGAATTTTGATCTACTAAAATAAAAAAGCTTTGTATTCTGTGAAAGAGAAATATAAAGAAAAAATGTAGTCATAGTTTAATTCAGATAGAAAGTTTGACCATAAAGGCCTATATTTCAAATCCTAATTAACAAGCTGACATAGTTATCTTCCTTCAAATCTAAATGCCTTCTACCCCACCAGTTTCCTTAAAAGAGGGAAATATTCAGAAATCATATTATTGCTGAGCTTGCTTTCTTCTCAAGTTCTGGCTTTCTAGCAAGCATAAATAGGGTTGAGATAGATAAGATAGATATTAGAGTTGGTAGCAGAAGGAACTGTGCTTGGCACTAAGTTACCCCGTTAACAAGCTTTTTTAGGTTGGATTAAGAAAAAAATGGCATCTGTAGTTTACCTTTCCCTTCTTCTGTGCTGCTATCCCTCTATACTCTTATTTACTCTCAAATTTTGGCCAGCTGTCTAGGCCGTGATTCCTGCCTTCTACTCTTATCAGTTCATGATTTCAGTTCAGCATTAGTATAGACCAGGAGGCAGGGCCCTAACTAGATGCAATGCAGAAGAGGACTAGCTATTGGAGAATATAATGAGTCATGCTTCTAAACATGACTATCGCATTGGGAAAGTCTGTCAAAGGAACAGCTGAATTTCAAGATTAAAATAGTTGCAGCTGTCACTTGAGAGATAAAACATGGATAAAATTACAAATAGGTCAGAATAAATTTGGTCTTATCATTTATGTGATTAACAGTTAAGTACTGTGTAAATGGAACTTCCTCTATTTCACATAACACATTCTCCACTCTAGATTGTATTTATTTATCTTTTTTGCTCAGGTCTACTTCTATCATTCCTCTGACCTTGCTCTTGATTTCTAGCATGTGCAAGGAAGGTTATGGGCAGAGATAGGGGCTTCTAAAATTTTATTTATTTGATATATAAGCCATACCTCCATCCTACCAACAGATATAAAACTGGTGGCCTTGAATGTTATTTTTAAAAGTAAATTGTATCTGCCTAATGTCCATATGTGAACCTTTTGATTTGCTGAATAACTAACAGCTGATTTTATGAACTATAGTAATGCTACCTGAGCTTTTACTGTGCAAATAGCCCTTCCTCTCCTTCCTCTCAGCCCTTATTCTGTAAATATGTTGCAGTTGTAGATAGATGAACTTTTGGGGAAGCAACCAGTCTAGGATCAGTCAAAACAGGTGACTTTCCCAAATGTGATCCAATCTGATCTGATCTTTTCATTTAATTGTAAGTGAAGCTTGTTGTCCCATCTACAGAGTAGTCTGAAATATGTGTTAATAATTTTCCTATTTTGTAAAGTAGGATAGAATGCTTTGATGAAATCCAGATATTCTGATGACCATTGAATGAAAAATTATCTCTATAACAACATCTTCCAGTCTTACATACTTTAATATAACTTGGGATGTTGAACGTCAGTATTAACATGGTATCTCCTACCTCCATGCATTTCTGAAAGCTGCTCTCTACCCTGCTTGGAATTCATTGTATGAATCACTCCTTTGCCCCATCATATTCTAACTTGTATTATACTTCTCCTTGTTGATGTATTAGATTCCTTCTTCATTCTGTTTCACACCTCTGCCCCAGGTAGAATTTAAGTTTTATAAAAGGAGGGACTATGTTACTTATATAGTAAGTGCTAATAAATACTTAGTGAATTTGAATTTGACGTAGAATGCTTTTATTTCAGCAAGTTATTTGAGAAGGTTACATACTTATGGACAAAATGTAAAGAGGTAGGCTAATGCAAATCAAATGTGTGATAATATAGTTAATTGGATTCAGGACTGGTTAAATGACTAAATTCAAAGTGTATATATGGTTTGATGCTATCCTGGAGCAAGATTCCCTAGCATGTGTCCAAGAAATCTGGCCCTTGTCCTGTGCTGGTAAACATTTCTGTACATGACTTAGATGAAGATATAGACAATGTACTTATAAAATTTGTAGGTGATGGGAAGCTGGGAGAGAAAAATAGGATACATAATGACACATTCAAGATTTAAAAAAATCTCAGTGGAATAGGATTTTCAAATTCCAATTACTATTATACTATCTTACAAGATAAAATTTAACAATGTCAAGTTCTTTATTTGGCTTCAAGTAATCAACTATATAAAGTCAAAATGGATAGAGATGTAACTAGAGACCAGGTAAAGATCTATGACTAGGTATCATACTAAAACTATAACAAAAAAAAGCTAACAGAATCCTTGACCATATTGAGAAGCATAATGAATGAAATCAGAAAAAGTGATAGTCTCACTTTATTCTGCCTTGGTTAGGTAGTTTGGGGTGTCATATTTTAGAAAATATTTCAGTAAACTATTCTATGTTCAGAGGAGATAAATTGTGATGGTGAGAAGCATGGACACCATTTTATAAAAGCATCTTTTGAAAGAATTAGGAATATTTAACTTGGAAAAGAGAAGCCTTGTTAGGGATAGGGTGGGATAGGGTAAATATCAACAATGCAATATTCACAATGCCTTTGGCAAATATAAATATGCTGATATGGTTATTAATCACAAAATATACCAGGCTCTCTACATGGGGAATAAAGCTAGAACATTTAATCAAATACCAGAAAACTGAGTCCCAAAACCAGAAAGTCAAAGCCATCACAGTAGTTATGAAATTGGCACACATAGTTAATATAGTAAACACCCACATTCTCAAGCCTTCAAAACAGAACAGGCTACCTCAGGCAAAGATCCTCCACTCCCCACTCACAACAACTGCTTAGCATCCAACTGTGCTCCCAGCAGCTCTGCCCCCCCCCCCCCAGTTCCTGTCCCTGGCAGTCTTCAGCAGGAGTCCTTAGCAGAAATTCTGGCTGGCTCAAAAACAAGAGTTTGAGGTGCTACTGCTGCCAACATGCTTCCAACATGCTTCCAACTACCACCTGTATGCTAGCTTGGCTTCCACTTCCTCTTCTCCCACCCGTTCCTGCTACCTCAGCAAATTCAAGGGTCATGGAAGATCTTTAAATCCCATAACCCTTACATGCAGCCCCAAGAGTTTTCATGTCTGGCAAAAATACATTAACAATACATTTCATTACATGGGTTAATATGAGGTTTAGGAGTAACTGGTGACAACACAATTTTACAATAATATAACAAGGATAGCACACAATAAACACAGAAAACAATATTTTAGGGTGGGGCTTGAGCACAAGCTCCCCATCTCCCCCTGAACAAATGGGGCCCCAAAATCTTGGGGTAAGGGGTGAAGGTCTCTTCTTCCATGGCTATTTGCTGCTGAAATCAGACGTAGAGCTGTCCCTGTCCCAAGAGGTCCCATTTGAGAGGTCAGTTCTTAATGTGCTTGATGCCAGGTCCAGGGGTGACATATCATAGTTGCAGACAGGGGGTAACATCCAGCTTAAGCTATCAGGCATCTACAGGTGGAGGGTACCAAGCCTGCGGAAACAAATCTAGCAAACAAGGTAAACAGACAAAAAGCCAAGAAGAAGCAAAGAGACAATAACCAGAAACAAGGTAGATATAGGATCGGCTATGCTACTGGAGTCCATGAACCCACTATTGCAGCCTCACTCACAGTAGAATATAGGAGTTAAGGGAACAGTTTTGTAATCATCTTCTCCGGAATAAACAATAGTTACAGTGTTATCCCTCCCATGTGCTATAATCTCCACAGCCTTTGGAACATCACCTAGCTTCTGTTTTATCCATACTTTAATTCCCAATTTTATTCTATCAGTAGAACCAAATCCTTCAGTTCCTCTGACAGTTATTTTGGAAGGAGGATCAGTTTTTACAAGTGGTATTGTTTTACAAGGAACAATACTCACTTGAACTATCCTGTCATTTTTATGAATCTGAAACGAAGCCCTTTACCTAAATTCTGGAATGTCACAATTTCTCTTTGATAATTAGAATCTATTACTCCAGCCAATACATGTATTCCTTGAGCTGCTAATCCTGATTTGGGTAAAATCTGCCCAAAGTGATTTTTAGGGATTCTTATGCATATTCCAGTGGAGATTTTCCTTATTTCTTTTCTGTCCAACCCAAAGTCCTCGAAACAATGTAAATCATACCCCACCAAACCAGGTGTTCCTGGGTATGGTGTGGAGACATCTGGCCTCAAAGTCCAATACTCAATATTTGGGATCTTATGTGTTTGTTGTTTCTAATTTGCAGATTTGGGGTCATCATTCTGGCTAGAGATGTACTTCCTTCCAATGGTCTATTATTCAAATTACGTAAAACCGTGAACAAATTACCCTTCCAATGTTGATATGAATTACTGGAACTTAACTTCCTTAACTGTTCTTTAAGTAATCCATTCATTCTTTCAATTAACCCAGATGCTTGTGGATAATAAGGAATATGACGTATCCATTCTATATTGTTTAGTGTACAATACTTCTTCATTTCATTACCTTTGAAATGTAAGCCATTGTCACTTTGAATCTGCATTGGGGTTCCATAATATAGACTTATGGACCTAGAGTTTTACAAGTGTTTTTCTGGGTTGCATTCTTATAAGGCCAAGCCACTAGTACACCTGAATAGGTGTCAGCACAAGTACATATAAATCTGCATCCTTTATCTTGTGGTAGTGGACCAATATAATCTATTTGCCAGATTTGGGCTAGGACCTTTCCTCTTGCTATCTCTCCAGTTACTACCCGAGGGACAGTTCACTCCTTTTCCAATTGACATATATGACATTCTTCTGCTATCTGTTTTAACAGTATCTCTCATTAACAGACTTAACAGAATCCTGTGCCCACCAGTTTGTGGCCTGGACCCCCAAATGGCCAGCTGTTTGGCGGACCCATTTTGCTAATTCCAGATCATCATTTACTGTCAAAGTAGGGACAATATGTTGAGTAGCAATCTTTGCCAGTAGATCAGCATGAACATTGTACTCATGTTTTGGCATGGTGAGGGTCACATGAACATCTACATGAAACACTGACAAGTCAGTGACTAAAGACATATTCCAGATCTCTTCCCATAATTCTTTGCCCCAGACTTGTTTGCCAATTTTGATTTTTCCACATGGGCATCCATGTGGCTAACCCATTAGCTATTGCCCATTAATCAGTGAATATATGACACTGTCCTCCTTGTTCTGTTTTGATGACTTGATGTACTGCCATAAGTTCAGCATATTGACTACTTCTACCTATCCCAGTACTTTCCAAAGTCCTTCTAGTACTTATAGGCTACTGCTTTCCAATGTCTTTTTTGGCCCAAATATTTCGCTGTCCCATCAGTAGATCATACTTATCTCTTTTGTTCTTCAGTTAATTCATCATATCCCACATTTCATTTTACAGAGGACTGTACCAACTGTTTGTTGCTTTGGCTCAGGGGATATGTCATTGCCCTCAATTTCTATGTTTGCTACAGATTCATGTAGAGCAGAGACTCCGCTTTTGCCTGTTTTCTCTCTATTTTGAATATACCACTTCCATTGAATTATATTAGCCTCTTGGGCATGTCCAATTCTGTGAGAGGCTGGGGTACTCATTATCCAGGTCATAATCGGGATTCCAGGTCTTAATATCACTTCATGGCCCAGAGTCAGTTGTGCAGTCTCCACCAAAGCCCAATATGGAGCTAACAACTGCTTTTCAAAAGATATATACTGAACTCCAGATGAAGGGAGTTTCCTACACCAAAATCCCAAGGGTATATTTCGGCTTTGTTGTTTTTGCCATAAGCTCCAGTTTGTGTAATCACCTTGTACGGTCACTTGTAATTCCACTGGACCATTTTGCATGGGCCACAAATCTAGGGCCAATTGTATGGCAGCCTTGGCTTCTTCAAAAGCTTTACTCTGCTCAGGTCCCCACTGGAATTCTTATTTCTTCTGAGTGACTCTATATAAAAGGCTTCAAAATCTGTCCCAAATGTGGAATGATGTATCCAGTATCCAAACAATCCTATGAACTTTTGGGCCTCCTTCTTATTGGTAGGGGTGGGAAAATCCTGAATCTTTTGTCGGGCTTGTGGAAGAATCTCTTATAGTCCCTTGTTCCATTCTATACCCCAAAATTTTACATTTTGAGCTGCTTTCCTTTAGAAAAGTAAATCTAAGAACCTGTGTTGACGGCCACCGTGGGGATATGATATTTGTCTTTAAGTAATTTAATATCTGTCATGTAAAAGAGTAATTAGGATGGTCTGTTTGCTATGAATGGTCAGAATTAGAAGCAATGAATGGAAGTTGCAGAGTTAGATGTAGGATAACCTAAGGGAATGCCAAACCTAAGGCAGGAAAAGGTAGTGAACTTAAAGCTTTTGTTAAATTTAAATCAAGAAAAGATAGGAAGGAGGGGCAGTGGGTATAGTATGTGACTTCTGGCAACTTATTTAATTAACATTTCAAGTCTTTGGTATTCTCATTCATAAGATAAGGGGGCTTGACTGGTGAATTGTAGGTTTCCTTATAGTTCTAAAATTTTGTACTTCTATAAATAAGATCTTTGATTTGAAATAAGGTATAGAACAACTTCTGGATTGCTACACCAATTTTTCACTTTCATTGATGGTTTGGAATCCCCAAAGGGTAACTGCTACTTACACTCAGGGTTTCTAGTAACAGTAGCACCCACAAGCCCCTATCAGTGTGTTTCTCATTAACTACCAGCTAGTAAGTTAATAAGCTTTATTTTTTTTTAGAAAAGGTATTTATTTAGATTATATGTAAAGAAAAAAGAAAACAAACCATTTTCTCCAAAAGCTCAGGTCATACTTTTCCACAAATACATTCAAGTCCATAGAAAGAGTGTGGTCACGCTGGAGTACATTGGTAGTGAGGCACACAAAAAGTATACACATATAACAAAGGGGTAAATCATAACTCTTGGTACTTTGTGGCCTGGGTTCTTAACTAATATCCATAGCTAGCATTTTTCTCTGATACTAAGGGTCATGGTCCTTGAAACTGCTTTCTCCTTTAGGTGATTGTGTTTTCACATCCCTTTGCCCTTTATGATGAGTGAAATATAGTCTTCTGGTCTGGTCTCTTTAACAGCATGATCAATGCAATGTGGGTAGGGAAAGAATGGGGATAGGGTAGGGAGGAGGAGAGGAGGAAGGAAAATAGGGATAGAGAAAAAAAGATGGCAAAAGTAATTGTTTCAGAGAAAGCTGAAACAATCTATGATACAGAGTAAAGTGAGTAAAGCAGAAGAAAAAGTTATACAATAATAACACTATGAAGAAAAACTGAAAGACTTTAGAGCCCACAATACTATGACAAGCCATAATTTCAGAGGACCAAAGCTGAAGCAAGCTATTCGGTTCCTCATAAGAGACATGGTAGACTTAAAATACAAAATAAGGCATATATTTTGGACATGAACAATAAGGGAATTTGCTTTGCTTGACTATTGGATATTTGTTATGAGGGTCACATTTTTCTTTTTTTGTTTGTTTAATGAGGATGGGAAAGGAAGTAGAAGGGAGAAAGAATAAATACTTGTTAATTAATAGAGAAAAAATAGTTATTAAAAAAGACCACATACTGGCTAGTATGCTTAGGCTGACAGAAAAATGAACAAATCCATTCACCATTCTTGTGTTCATTCTGTTATTCTAAAGGTTAATTGTTGATTTAATTAAGGCCTCCTGCCATCCTCAGTACACTTATATGGGCTCCCAACTGTTAAAGGCAAAACCTATGAAATTCAAATTCACTTTCATTTTCTAAGAGCTAAAAAATCAAGCATAAACTTTGACATAAAAAATAGGCTAGAAGAATTGAAGAATAGAGTTCAAGAATTTGCAAATTTTGTTGCTTAATATGCATTTTGGTTTAGCCATAACATATCAAAGTCAATAAGCATGTATTATGTCCTTACTATGTTTCAAGTACTGTGGTATACACTGAGGACACAAATGACACAAAAACACGGTCCTTGTCCTCTGACAGCATGCAAACAACTTTGTACATAAAAGATGTATATGCAGAGTAGATGTAAGGCAATTTCTCAGGAAGGCACTTCAGGGGCTTCAGGGGTGAGTGGATGGGGGAGTTGTGATTCAGTAACACTAGGAAAGGCTTCCTGTAGAAGGTGGGATTTGACTTGAATCTTGAAGGAAGATATGGAAGCAGAGATAAGGAAGGAGAACATTCAGGCATGAAGGAGAACCAGACAAAAGTCGAGTCAGTTGACAGAGTGTTGAATTTAAAGAACATCAAGGTGTGGGGGGTGAAAAACCCCATTCAAAATTTAATTTAAAAAGAGGTTTCTCAGGATAGAAACAGGAAATTTTTATTCCCTTCCCCCACAGGAAGAGGGCGGCCCTCTCCATGATGAATACAGGGGGAAAATCCAGGTGATGCCTTTCAGGACAGGCTTCATCCTGCCTAAGGGAAACTTCATGAAGCACCCATGAAGGAGAGAAAAGTTCTTCCAGAAAAAAAGATTTTGAGGAACTGTGAAAACCTTTGCCACACATACTCTCTAAGCTTTTGTTCACTTTCTCTTGGACTCTATGACTATTGAAGAGTGGGTCCCCAGTTTGGTGTAATGGTGGGATTAACTATTTTTACTATACCACCTTAAAATACTTTTCTAAAAGCTAATTCTGGGTGTCAGATTAACCAATATTAGTTGACAATCAGTGGGGGAAGCACATCCATGAGAGATCATGAACTATAGCACTAGAAAACCTCTACATGACCTCCACCTGCCCCCGCCCCATCACCTACCTAGTGGTTACCCATAAAACCCTAAGAAGGTAGTAAAGGAGAGCAGAAACAGCTGGCCTGTAGGGATCATACCTATCAGTGAGAGTGGAGCTTACAATCATAGCCCAAGAACACCAAATCAGGTTGGGGAGGGGAGGAAAGTGCCAGCCTCTTGGAGATGTGGGGAAGAATGCCTTAGTGGTTTCAAATACACATTCTGATCGTCCATGAATGGCATTAGGCCCAACCAAAAAGGGTTCAATGGAGGGTACAAGAAACTAGTCTGTGGTTGAAGACCTACCACTAATTATGACAATTCTCTTATCTCTTACACAGTTTGAACTGTCTTTATTTCTTGGAACACAGACAATTCAAGCATACACTTTACAAGAGTCACTGATAGTCTCAATTCAGCTCCCACTTCATATTAGTGGTCTCATAAAATACTTTTTTTAAAAGTATTTTATGGAATTTATAAGCTCATGTTAGGTATTTATGAATGTGGGTTGTAGATTTTCTGAAGTTGGTAATTTGCTATGAATTCCATGGTCTACCTTACTTTCTCTGGAACACTTTTATGAAATATGACTTTCTTCAAGGACAATTTCTCTTAAAATATTTGTAAAATTTTAATGATATGTGTTGTTTTACTTCTGATGTTTCATTTACCTTGAGTTCTTTATAGGTCCAATTAGCACAAGAATGTAATGATCTTTTCCAAATCTCAACTATTCTTTGCAACTGTAAACAGGTTTACATGTTTTCATTACTGGCTTTTCTATGTATAGTTTTGTTGTTTTTGTTGAATGGATTCAGTTGTGTCTGATTCTTTGTCACTCCGTTTGGGATTTTCTTAGCAAAGATACCAGAAGGGTTTTCTGTTTCCTTCTCCAGTACATTTTATAGATGAAGAAATTTAGGAAAACAGGGCTAAGTGACTTGCCCAGGGACACAAAGCTAGTAAATGTCTGGGGCCAGATTTGAAGTCAGGAAGATGAGTCTTTCTGACTCCAGGCCTGGTACTCTATCCACTCTACCACCTAGCTTCCCCTTGAATAGTTGATGTATGTATAGCTTGACATTCACTTTTTTACCAAACTTATCTACCTTTTTCAATGTGTCTATTCATTTCATAGTGATTTTTGTAGCTGATTGTTTTTAATCATTGATTTTAAGGACAAATTATATTACAACTTTAGATGATGAGGAAACATCACTGGATTGCACAAAGATATACCGTCAGATGACAAAAAGCCTGTTATCTACCCATCGTTCTGTGACCTCTCTTGGTAGCTAACCAAAACCTCCCACTCATATTGTCTTTGAGCACATGAAATAGATAGAAACAAGAAAGGCATTGTACTAATCACAGTTTTATCTTTATGCCAGCTTTTTAGTTACTAGGTACAATATATCTGAAAAGTGACCATTTAACTTTTGCTCAAAGGCCTCTAGTCATAAGGAGCCACCACCACCCAAGGCATCAATTACATTTTACATCATTTCACTTGTCAGGAACTTTTTCTAACACTAAGCCTAAACCTGGTTCTTTGCAACTTGTACCCATTTCTCCTATTTTTGCCCTTTGTAGCCAAGTAGGACAAATCTATTCCATGTGCTCTATCAGAAGATATGAACAGTTTCTGTTTTGTGACCAGATATAGTTGGTTATTATTATTATTATATTAGCTAGTATTTGAATCTTTGTAATTTGTATTTCCTTTATCTCACCACAAAGTCCTGAAAGCTTTGAAAGGGATACTTGCTGTCCTGGGATGGAAAGGTTAAGTTGGAATGTCACTATTTTCATTATCAGCAAACAGCCATCTTGTACTGGCTGCTGCTGATTCTACATCGATCAACCACATAGTCTTATCTCTTTTTGTCTCATCTGTAATTCAGGGTATTGGCAGGGGAAGTGGAGATGCTGAGCCCCCATTAGAGGTGATGGTGAAACATTGTGTGATGATCAACTAAGATAGACTTAGCTCCTTTCAGCAATACAATGATCTAAGACAACTCCAGAAGACTCATGATGGAAAATACTATCCATATCCAGAGAAAGAACTGTGGAATCTGAGTGCGGATTGAAGCAGACTATTTTCACTTTTCACTTTTGTTTTTTCTGTCTTTTGTTTTTTCCCTTTTGTTCTGATTCTTCTTTCACAACATGACTGATGTGGAAATATGTTTAACATGATTGTATGTGTATAACCTATATCAGATTGCTTGTTATCTTATATAGGGGATAGGGAAGAGAGAAAAAAATTTGAAACTCCAAATCTTATAAAAATAATGTTGAAATCTATCTTTACATATAATTAGAAAAAATAAAAAACTATTAAGTGGGAAAAATAAAATAAAACAATGATATTTGTGAATAAAAAAAAGAATACATTTTCTTGGTATTTACTGAAGTGGAAATAAAATTAGTTGAATTAACATCTGAAGAAGCCAGAAAAAAAAAAAAGGTGTACTGAGCACCAGTTATCTCTGAGATGAAGCTATTGGATGTCACCATGGTCAATCATGGTGGAAGCTACTTGGGTGCTGAGGCAGTGACTGGGATCAGCATCAGCTCCTTGGGTCCACATTCCATTTTGGTTGTGATCTCTTCTTGTAGTTGCCTTGAGCTTGAAAGTCTCCTTCCAACCTGTAATGGAAATGCAAATTTAAAGATCTTCCCTGCCCCTAGCTTAAGTGCACCTGGAGCCTGTGGTGGGAGGCTTGTTTTTCAGGAAAGCCCATACCTTGGTACTTTGTGATTGGGCAGTGGGTCCAGAAGATTGTTACATTCTCTGAGCCAAGAGAAGGCTATATAAGCCCTGAGGAGAGGCTTTGCTTTGGGGCTCACTTTGAGAAGTGTTGTGTGATTCGACCAGATGAGACTCTGGGAAGCCATTGCTGAGAGCCCCCCGGCTTTGAAAACCCAGATGTTGATGCTTCCCTCTCTGGTAACTGTGATTTGGTATTGATATAATGGTAGGACAGTTTGGAAGCCTGTCTGTTTGATCTGAAGTTCTATAACTCTGAAGTTTGGGGTGCTGACCTTTTTCCCCTGAACTAGGTAATGTGTGTTTGTTTGATTAAAGTAAGCTTGTTAACCCATTTTGAGTTGCTTTCCTTTTGAAAAGCAGATCTAAGAACCTGTGTTGGCAGTCACCCTGGGGATATTGGGGTGCTTGCCGCTACAAAATGGCGACGAGGGATGGGATCTGCTGAGTAAAAGGAAAGTATGGGGGCTGGGATAATTGTTTGTTTCCCAGTTGTGGTAGCTGTGATTCTGTGGAGCCATGGAGCAGGAGAGAAGAAGACCTGCATGCTGACTTCACTGAGCTGAGAGCAGGAATGGTGAGCTGCCTGCATGGAGACCTGTGGAGAAGCCTGGAGCTGCTGCCTTCTGCTGGAGGAGAAGGAACCCAGGAGTTTGGAGTTCAGCCACAGGACAAGATAAGGACTGTGTGGCAAAGCTGGGGCACTGAATGTGTTTCCTTGCTGCATCCCACAGTTTGGGACCCAGGGGGGATGGACTTGTGACTGGTGGGTGGGGTGAAGTGCCATGGACCCCAAGGACCCCAATTTGGTTTTGTTGCCCAGCCCCCTCTCTGGACTTGGAAGTAGGGGCTGGAGCAGTGTGAGGGGAAAGAACAACCCCCTCCTCCCAAGAGAACTTTATGTGATAATGCTTTGTATTTTGTGAATTGATGTGATGTTTTGTATTTTGTGTTTAAGGCCCAGTGGCCACTTTGGTAACTTTAGATGTACCTTGAAAATATGACTTAAGGGATGGTTAGTGATAATTGAAATGTAAATTGTCTATGTTATGGGCATACTTAGTAAGACTTTACTGAATAAGTGACTAATTGTACTTTGAGATATTGTTACAGATAAGAGACTAATTGAGCTAATCAAGACTGCCCCATGAGTGGAAGACTTGTACTTTGAAAACTGATGTAACTGATTGAGTTAACTTAAGAGTGACTATTTTTTGATTTTACTGATAAGTGGACTGAGTTAACATTTGCCCCATGAGTGGAAGACTTGGACTATTGTATTTTGAGATTATATTGTGATTTTCTTATGTACCTGGAAAATGTGACCTAAGAGATGTTTAGTGCTAATTCAAATGTAAATTGTATATGCTATGGGCATGAAAGATCTTGGGGCCGAATGTAATGGAAATGCAAATTTAAAGATCTTCCCTGCCCCTAGCTTAAGTGCACCCTGGAGCCTGTGGTGGGAGGCTTGTTTTTCAGGAAAGCCCATACCTTGGTACTTTGTGATTGGGCAGTGGGTCCAGAAGGTTGTTACATTCTCTGAGCCAAGAGAAGGCTATATAAGCCCTGAGGAGAGGCTTTGCTTTGGGGCTCACTTTGAGAAGTGTTGTGTGATTCGACCAGATGAGACTCTGGGAAGCCATTGCTGAGAGCCCCCCGGCTTTGAAAACCCAGATGTTGATGCTTCCCTCTTTGGTAACTGTGATTTGGTATTGATATAATGGTAGGACAGTTTGGAAGCCTGTCTGTTTGATCTGTAAGTTCTGTAACTCTGAAGTTTGGGGTGCTGACCTTTTTCCCCTGAACTAGGTAATGTGTGTTTGTTTGATTAAAGTAAGCTTGTTAACCCATTTTGAGTTGCTTTCCTTTTGAAAAGCAGATCTAAGAACCTATATTGGCAGCTACCCTGGGGATGTTGGGGTGCTTGCTGCTACACAACCTCTCCTCAGCACAACGTTTTAGCAGTGTTCAGTTCCTCCATTCACCCTTTGGGAGGTCTCCAGGCTCAAGCAGATGAACCTTGGTGAAATTCGATTACATAAACAATTATTTTGATTACAAAGCATTCACTAAAGTTGCAAATCAAAAACATATTCTTCTAACAAAAAAAGGGGGGGGGGCGAACAAGCCAAAAGATAACATTTTGTGATATAAGATCAAGTAACACTGCTTCAAGGACTTTATGGTGAGATAAAGGAATTGCAAATGACAAAGATTCAAATACTAATTAATTTTGAGAACAATCCCAATGATATCTAGTCACAGAAAGAAACTGTTCATATCTTCTCATATAGCACATGAAATAGATTTGTCCTACTTGGCTGCAAAGGGCAAAAATAGGAGAAATGGGTACAAGTTGTGAAGAGCCACATTTACTTAGGCATAGTGTTAGAAAAAATTTCCTGACAAGTGAAATGATGTAAAATGTAATTGATGCTTTGGGAGGTGGTGGCTCCCTTATCACTAGAGGTCTTTGAGCAAAAGTTAAATGGTTACTTTTCAGGTATATTGTAGGCAGGATTCTTTTGCTCTGTGATTCACAGTCTCACATAACCTAGCCCCCTTCTACCTTTCCAATCTTCTTATCCACTTATTCTATCTTTGATCCAGTGATATTGGCCTCCTGGCTGTTCCATGAACAAGATATTCCATCTTGGTTCTGGGCATATTCTCTGACTGTCCCTTAGGCCTGGAATGCTCTCCCTCCTCAACTCTTTTCACTGATTTTTCCTGACTTCAAATTCCAACTTGCATCCTGTCATTTATAGGAAGCCTTTCCCAAACTCTCAATTCCAGTGCCTTCTCTTTATTAATTATTTCCTATTTAAACTATATATAGCTTGCTTTGTATATATTTCTTTGCATTTTGTCTCCCCTATTAGGTTGTAAGTTCCTTGAGAACAGGAACTGGTTGTTTTGTTTTTTTTTTGTCTCTATGTCCCCAGAGCTTAGCACAGTGCCTGACACATGGTGGGCACACTTAATAAATGTTTATTGATTGGTTGAAGGTGTGTGTGTGTGTGTGTGTGTGTGTGTGTGTGTGTGTGTGTGTGTATACCAAGCAGCTAAGTAGTGCAATGAGTGCACTAAGTACAGTGCTTGGTCTAGAGTCAGGAAGATTCATCTTTCTGAGTTCAAATCTGGCCTCAGACACTTACTAGCTGTGTGACCCTGGGTACGTCACTTAACCCTGGTTTCCTCAGTTTCCTCATCTGTAAAAATGAACTGGAGAAGGAAATGGCAAAACCATTTCAGTATCTTTGCCAAGAAAATCCCAAATGGGGTCATGAAGATTTGGACACAAATGAAATTACTCCACAATAAAATATATACATATATACATGTGTGAGTGTATGCATAAGACTAGATATCCTCTGAAGTCAAGGTAAGAAGCATATATTAAGCTCTAAGTAGTGAAAATGCAAAGAAAAGCAAAAACAAAAACAAACCAGCTTATTTTTTTAAGTAACAAGTTCATTTTTTAATTATTCTGTCTCTCCTACTACAGCTTCCCCCATTAAGGGTTTTTTTGAAGTACCCCCAAACCTTAATACATATTTATGCGATACAGTGAAATAAATTCCCACATTGGCCATGTCCAAAAAAAAAAGTAGTTTTCTGCATTTTAAGTTCAGCACCTCTATGTCAGGAGTTAAGTATATATTTCTTCTTCATTCTTTTGAACTTGTGGTGTATTATTTTTTTGATACTCTGCACTATTTTATTCAAATTTTTACATAGGTTACAAATTCCTTAGTAGAAAAACAAAACAAAACCAGGTCATCATTTCCCCAATACTCATTAGCTGGATAATAATGCTTTGTTTATTTGATGTCAGCAAATAGCAGAAGTCCCAATCCAGCATCTAGTGATCAAATATGCTAACACTTCAAATACCTCAAGATTTCAGTATTTTGTTGTATAAGTATTCCACTCACAGAAGTATATAGAAACTCCTTTATCTTTAGTAGATGCTATTTTTGAATTTTGGTGACTGAAATAAATCCATTACCTAATGGCCAACTTTCAAGTGTTGAGTTTATCCAGACATAGCTAAGTCTGATTTTCAGACAACCTTCATAAAGAGCCACATTCTAAGCTTTTCCTGAATAGTATAACTTTCTAGATCTTGTATTCTATGGGCATAACCTTCAAGAACCTAGGCTCATCTGCACTATGATAAACCAATAGAGTAAGATTTTGGAAGAGGTTATAGGACATATTTTCAATTTTATTTATTTTCTTGCTCAGCACCTGATTTCTTTAAGGATTGGTCAAATTTCTATAAGGCCCTTGATATCAAAGTCCATCAAAATTTGCTTGCTCAACTTAGTGTAATTGCCTTCTAACGAATTTGGACATATTCTAACCTAGCTTAAGGTTGGCAATTATCAACTTGATTTAGGGTGAGCCATTTTGTACTTGTTTTCATGGCATTTAAAACCCTTTACAACATGACTCCAGGGTACTTTATCTGGTTCATTGAACACTACTCCCCTTCCTATACTCTAAAGCAATTTAAAAGTGACAATGGTAAAGGAGAAACTGAAAACTTTGATAATGAAAACAAGTATCCAAATCTGGGTTCTATAAATTAGGTAATTGGACATTCTGGGTACATTTCAAAGTCTCCAAGGAGGATTGAATAAATTTATTGCAGTTTATTGGGATCCTTCTGTGGATATGTCTTTGACATATTAGCAATCCAACCAAATTGACTTTCTTGCTTTTTCTGACACAGGACATTTCATGCCTGTCCTGTTGCTTTTTCCTCATTCCTAAAGTGGACTCTACTCACCATACTACTTAGTATTCTTGGCATTTTTCAAGTTCAGCTCCAGAGGAATACAATGTCCTTGATGAGGTCTTTTCTGATTCCCCCATCCACTAAATGCTTTCCTCTTTTTAATTTCATTGCATTTACTTTGCATATCTCTTGTATACACTAATATGTGTACATGTTGCTTCCCCTCAATACAGTATAAACTCTTTATGGATAAGTGTTTCATGAATGAATGAGAAAGAATTTATTAAACTTGTACCTGTTGGACACAACTCCACCTTCTCCTTCCCCTAATTTTTCTGTAAGCAGGCACAACTCCACCATTCCCTTCCCCTAATTGATCTGTGGGCGGGAGTTTAATCTTAGGGTTGAAATACAATTTGAAATTCAAATGTACATCGACCAATCACAGATTGTAGTTTCGGCTTGTGTAACCTGGCTATTGAATCTCTTTAAAAATCAGCACGTGGTCTGTGCCAACCCATTGTCTGATTTGGGTTTAACCATGTAACCCCGACAGTCCCATGGTAATAAAATCCACTTCAAATTTAATCTCGGGGATCTTTTGTCTCACTCCTTTAAGCTCAACATACCATACATTAGGGAGCTAGGTATTGGTAATACAAATAGGAAAGTAAAGCAGTCCTTTCCTAAAGGAGTTTACATTCCAATGAGGGCATTAACACATAGAGGAGAATGGCATTGAAGAAAGGATGTTTGGCTATTGAGGTTTAGGGGTGCAACTCGCAGGTCCGGCCTGAATGAATTCTGTCCAAGCCTTCTTTCAGTCAAAGATAAACAAAGTTTATTAAAGATTTTCCCTTTATTCTACCCTTATTGGGTAGACTCTTAAGGAATCTGAGCCTCTGTGATGCTTGTATTGATAAGCAGGCCAGAATGAGTCTGAGTACTTTCATGGAAACAAGATGGATCTTTTATATGGAAGGCCTGAGGTAGGGATCTAGGGGTGGTCAAGTAGTCTGGGGTGTCTGGAGAAGGGGGGTCTAGGGAAGGTCTTGATGGGAGAGACCAGTAGTCTGTGGTGACTAGAAGTCGAATCTAGAGAAGATTTTGATGGGAATGGCCAGTAACCTGGAGAATGGGATTAAGGATGGGAAGTAACTGAACAGAGATTTGGGCATAGAGATAATGAAAGGCTGATGGCCTCAAGGGAATGCCAGATCAAGTGGGAAGATTCAAGGAGAATTCAAGGGGGTTCCCAGAGCCTGTACCACATCATGGGGAGATACATGAATGGTGAATTGATCTATAGGATAACTAATTGCTATGCCCTTTCCTGAAGCAATAACAGTATTTATTTTATTATGGTGTCTAGAGTGGAAAAGGGTTGGGTATGACCATGTGGCATCAGGCAAGATGGCCCAAGTGAACAGTTGGATAGGATGTGAAATATTGTCTGGTCTTAGATGGATTAGATATAGTGAATAAGATGAATTTCATCTTCGTCTTTTATCTTCAATGTTTATAATGCTTAGTCCATAGTCTTACTTAATAAAGTAACTGATTTGATCATCAGTTTCAGTTATTCAGACTAATGTTTTGTGACTTGTAACCAAACCACATTATCAGAAGAAAAGTAATTATGTCTTTGGAAATAACTTCATGGAGCCCACAAGCACACAAATGAATACAACTTCATGCTATATGTTAGGATCTATTATTCCACATCTCCCTTCTCTTGTTTAATTCAGTTATCCAAAAGCATTCCATTTAAACAAATGTTAGTCATTCCAACTTCAGATTCCTGCATTGGTCATTAAGACTACTACAAGTTTAAAGATTTCATATTATCCATGGAGAAGTGACTTACAAAATCAGTAATTAACTATATCCTACAAAAGTTAATGACAGGTATTTTCTTGCCTGCAACAATGTCACTGCTCAGGGAATTTTCTGAAGAATTGTGGTTAGAGTATAGGGAGAAAGAAACATTCTCATTTTTGGAGCTAACACAGGAAAAAGAAAAGATAAACAAAACTCTTGGAATAAGTATCCTGAGAAGCTATTGAAATGCAGAGTTAATAAATGACTTTCTAACACTCCCTTTTAAAACAGCATTAAGTTGACCAGCCTGTGATTTCATACCTTGCTTAGTAAAATTAAAACTTCAGGAGCTTCAAGATAAATTTCAGCCAGATGGTTGAAAGCTAACTTCATTTTTTATGGTGTAGCTTAACAAACGATGACAGTAGGTTTTGAAAATTGATGGTGTTCAAGAAAAACAGTTTCACAAAATTATAGCCTTCTAAAAGTCCTATTAACATGTTGTCTATGGTATTTAAGCCACGAAAATGGATATTTTATGGAAACTCCTTGCAAAAGTATGATTTAACACAGAAAGTGCAGCTGAGGTAATGCTTAAGAATTTTGATTTGTCACTTTGCTTTTTCTGACTTCTCTGCCAGATCAGTAGTTCAATTTTAGAATTCTGAAGCTAGAATTCACTTAGAGATGACCCACTAGCCTCTTATAGCATGCAATCTTTTATTTGTGGAATTATGCTTCCTTGCCATTAAATATGTCATTTTCCCTATGGTTGCCAAAAATGACACCACAGATTTGAGTTATTTTTCAGCAGTGGTGATAAGTTATATGGAGCCATAGATTGTCTCAGTGCAAACCTCTGAGGTCATTTAGTACAACTCATACATGAGTACGAGTCACCGTTACATGCAAAAAGAAAGACAGTCTGCAGTCACTGCCTTCAGTGAACTTGCATTCTAATGGGGAAGACAACACATAAAAGCTAATGCAAGTAAGATCACCCCCATTTTACAGCAGAGAGAACTGAGGCTCAGAGAGTGATTTGTTCAGGATCACACAGCTAATTAGTGTTGAAGTTATGATTCAACAAATCCTTTGGATTTTCTTCTTTATGACATTCAGCTGTGGTTTCTTTGATACTGCATAAGTAGGATCTTGTGATACTTTGATTCTTTGCTTAGAGTTATACAATGGGGAAAAGCCCTATATGGCAAAGCATTGGCCTTTGGAATCAGGTCAGAAGGCTCCAGTGCTAGCTCTGCCACATTTTTATGGCACAGTTTAAGATTTCTAGAATGATTACTTAATGTCCTCCTTATAAGCCAGGTAGTACAGATAATACTTCTTATTTGATAGATGAAAAAACACTTTCCAAGAAGCTAGATGACTTCTTATATAGCCACAGGGCTAGTAAATACTGGAGCTGGAAATCAAATCCAAACCTTCCAAGTCTAGTGGTCTCTGTAATATACCCCACTCAATACAGGAAAACTCACTAGCCTAACATATATGTGTAAATAAGAGTTTTCTCCCTAACTTATTTTTGTAGTGCATATTTTGGCTTCAGAGGAAGATATATGATCTATCTTTTAACTACAAATTGTACAAAGCTAAATGGAGACACATTTTGCTGGGCAATATGAAAAGTGGGGTAATAAGACACTAATGGATAGAATAAAAAAGGAAACTGGTTTGAAGGTTCTACTCCAGGTATGGCGCCAAAAGACTTTTGGCTTGGGAATGACAAAGACATTAAGCTAAGGAAATGTACTTTGAATTTCTATTTTGATCTCAGAATAATGGCATTTATTTTTTGCAGCTGAAATAAATCTCTAGAGTCACATAATACGAGGGGAACTAAAAATGCTTTTGTCTTTCCTTTTGAAATCAATAGATTTCAGTTTTTAGTATCCAAGTATAACATGTTATTGCTTTATTCTTCCAGGATGAGAAGAAAAAATAAAAACCACATTAGTAAGTGATGAGTAACTGCAAGGAGGCCATTTTTGTGTACCCCAAACTCAATAAATGGATTTTTTTTACAAATCAGGAATTAAAATCTTTTTAAAATGTTTATGTGTGAGAAAAATACGAATGGTAAGGGCAGAATTATATTATAATATAAATAAATATAAAGTTTATAAGATAAAAATTACAAGGTATGAATTTTACATATGCTCCCCCCCCAAAATTAAGGAAAATATTTAAATATGTAAAACCAACAGGCCCATCTCACTTATAGGTTCACAAAACCCAACCACAATCTCATAGCTTGTGAGCCAGAATATTCTCCAAATCATAGCTCATGGATCCCCATTAATGTGTTTAATTTTACTAATGGGCAGGAGAAGACAGTTTGGAGCAAAAGCATTTAATAAAATAGCATGGCAATATGATAACAATAAAACATTCTTCCCATAATTCTGGAGCTTATTTCCCCCCCCCCCTCCCCCAAATGTATCTACTCCCTCAGTGGGAATACTGGGTATGCAGAGGCTCAATTATACACACATGGGGAACATGTGATAGCTAAGGTACTCCCATGGAAGGACACATAAGCAGGGTGAATACACTTGGCCAAGGCCCTTTTGTTGAGCGGTAATTCTTATTTATGGTTTCAGAGCCATTTTATCAGTATTTACAAAATCCATATGGGCAAATGCAGCTATTACAGGCATACATCAAAAGATCAGTGATTTCACTGATTACATCCACCTGTTAATAAATGTCCAATCATCTGCCTCTCCTACTGAAACAGTAATCTGGAGGGTGCTTTGAGGCCCATGATTCTGATACCCTGCCCTAGACCATCTGAACTTGCTTGCTGGGAGTAGGGAATGGGTCCTGATGAGGCATTAGGACCAGGTCACAGACTGCCCTGTGTCCAATCTCTTCTCACCCCACTCTCCTTGTTAGGTTGGGCCTGAATGTTTTAAGCACTGTACCCACTGTCTCCAAATATGTCTGCTACTTCCACCCCCATCTTATAGCAGCACACCTAGAATACACTTTCATGGCAGCTGATGCCTCTGGTTCTATGTTGTCAAAACTCAGCACCCAGGCTGTCTCTTAAGAGCCACTATAACATAAACCAGGCCTGAGCTTCCTTCCTGGGGGTCTAAAATATCTTGTCAGAGTTTTAAAATTTGCTTGCTGCCCACACAATGGCAGGAGAAGGCATCTATATTATAAAAAGGACAGTCACTGTATCTTTCTTTTCCTCTCTGCCTTTCCTCCCTCAGTCCCAAGTTCCAGAAGGTATCCCCTCTCTAAGGCCCAATTCCCCCTCTTCTCTAGCTTGGGAATAGGGGAGGAGTCAATCAATCATTCATTCAATCAGCCAGAACTTAAAGAAGTACCTTTGTGGCTAGCTGTGTAGGGAGGGACACCACTGACAAAAATAGATACGGCCCTGCCCTTAAGAAACTTACATTCTACTAGAAGAGACACTTTAATTTAAATTAATTCAATAAATATTTATTAAATAGCTACTACTTACTAGGCACTGTGTTAAATGCTGGGAATACAAATTAGAAAAAGAAAGATAGTCCCTGACCTTGTAATGGTAATTAGATTTTGAAGATCCTCCTTTTCCCCTTAATGAGCCTAGGGGAATTTAAAGAGATATAATAGTAATGATAATTTGAAGATCTTCCCTGCCCCTTAATAAGCCTAGGGGAATTTGAAGAGATATAATAGTAATGGTAATTTGAAGATCTTCCCTGCCCCTTAATAAGCCTAGGGGAATTTGAAGACCTTCCAGGATTTGAAGATATACCCTGCCCCCCTAATAGGTTGAATGTAATCACATGGAGCCTGTGGTGGGAGGAGTTTGCTGAAGGGTAGAGCAGAGCCCACAGGAAGCTGGGAGTTAGAGCAGTGTGAGACAGAGGGAGAGTAGGACGCACTGGAGGGAGACAGCTAGGTTTGTGAGTAAATATTGGTTGTTTGTCATCTGCTGTGAGAGCTAGGCTTGTGTTGGTTTGTGGAAAGGTTAAAGGATGGTGTGGCTCTCTGCTATGTGGTGGTGTATTAACTTATATGTTGTTATGATGGATTTGTTTACCTGGTGTTGGGATTTGGTTTTTCTGTTTTCTGAATAAATGTTTTGCTTCTTCTATATGGATAGTCTGTTATATTTTGTGATTGAGCACTATGCCAGCATATTTACAGTTGCCGTTGGTGCTGTGAATATTATGTTGGCACTACATTGCCAGGCACTGTGATAAGTGCTGGGGATACAAATTAGAAAAAGAAAGATAGTCCCTGACCTAAAGGAGTTTACAATCTAAAAAGGAAGACCACAACACAAAAGGAAACTAGAAGGTGGAAGGACCTTGTGGCTCAGGGTCATCATGTTCCTTGGAGTTCAAACCAAGCAGAACTGTAGATAGAAAGTATAAAGTTAACTGAAGAATTCAGGTCAAGCCCCCTATAAAGGAAAGCTTTGGGAGGAGTTTAGTGTTCCACCTGAAGACCTTTAGGGGAGAGGAAGCTGAGGGAGTTGGGGAGGTCTTGAGTACCCAAAATTGAGTTAAACAGCATGATGAGGAGATTTAAGGTGGTCAGTTTATTCTGAAAAGGAACATTTATAATTTTTTGTCAACATCTTTGCCACTCTTATAAGCATAAGTTGGAATATCAGAATTTCAATGTTTGCTTTTTTAATAGTAATTTTTGTTCAGTTATTTCAGTCATGTCCAACTCTTCTCAACCCTATTTGGGGTTTTCTTAGCAAAAATACTGTAGTGGTTTGTCATTTCCTTCTCCAGCTCATTTTGCAGAGGAGGAAACTGAGGCAAGAAGGGTTAAGTAAGTGACTTTTGGGGAGGGGGAAGGGTGTCAAACAGCTAGCATCTGAAGCCAGAGTTGAACTCAGCTCTTTCTGTCTCCAGGCTCTGCCCTCAATCCATTGCAACAGATTCTGTTCCTTAAATAAATGCCCTATCTATGGGCACAACCAAAAACATAGAGAGCTCTGGGGTAAGTACCAAGTTTCTTCTGATTCTCAGAGAGCTGGCTGCTTCTCTCCCCTTAACTATGCCCTCTCATGGGTGATACACTGCTTCTCCCCTCAAAGTTCAATAAAGTACAAAGTTCCCATCTAAATTAAAGTTGAGAACATTTCCTATGTCTTTTCATATACATAAAAGAGCATTAATCCTGAGATCCTGTGAGAGCTTTTCTATTTTAAGATACAGTCAACATGTTGAAGCACTAGAGAAAAATTCCATTCCTTAAATTCATGTTTTAAGTTTTAAAATAAAAACCAGCAACTTTTTATAAAGAGAGCTATTTTAGTTAATAATGCAAAATTGTTATATATATCTACAACTGACTTATAGTTTAAAAATAATTATTAATAAGATTGCATGGTAAACAGAAAACTCTAGTTACAATTCGAGGATGGAGTGTGGTATATTTATTTACAGCCAAAATAGATTAGGTAACACACAGTTTCTTCTTTCAATTTGGGACATAAATACTTCTCGGCTACTACTTGTATTCTGGCTTCATCTCAGCAATGTGAAAACTTCATCCATTGCTATTCACACTCACAGATGAGGATTACTTTAAAATTCAT
The DNA here is from genome assembly GCA_011680675.1 of Gymnobelideus leadbeateri. NCBI lineage: Eukaryota > Metazoa > Chordata > Mammalia > Diprotodontia > Petauridae > Gymnobelideus > Gymnobelideus leadbeateri. Next base: position 127,466 of record WOXC01005900.1, on the reverse strand, counting down.
TCTAACTTTTAGATTATGCAGTTAATTAAGAGTGACAATTCTGAGTTGGTTGGTGTATTTATTCAGATGCAAAACCAGTATTAAAAATGATAGTACTAGCTTTTCTACATTTATCTGAATGTGGGGTGTCTTGTTGGAGATAGTACATTGTTTACATTGCTCATTCATGTCTCCTGCCTTACAAGGAAGGACATTGAAAAGTCTTGATACTACATGCTACAGCTGAGTAGTATGAATTATCTTAGAAGAGAAGGGGCCAAGACTAGAAATGAACAGAAAGGGAGAGAGTAAAAAGGAGAAAGTATCTCAGCACTGTCACATTGTATTTAGTGGCATCATTGCTTCCCAATTCCCTTCCTTCTACCACTTACCCCAAAAGAACAGAGGGGGAGGTCATGAGGACAGATTACATGGTGGTGCTGGTGTAGAGGTGTGAATCCTTATAGCCTTAGCACTGAAAATGTAATTGGTGTTCTGGTAAGCTTTGAATAATCCATTAGTTAATAAGAATGCTAAAGGGCAACAGGCAGGTCTGGGCATCTAAGCAAGTGCTAGCCCTGGAGTCAAGAAGACTCATCTTTCTGAGTTCAAATTTGATGTCAGACACTTATCAGCTGTGTGACCCTGGGCAAATCACTTAACTATCTGTATGACCTTGGGCATTCATTTTATATCTCTGGGCCACAGTTTCCTCTTTTTTCCCCCAAATGCTTTATTAACTTCTGGTTTACATTATGCTTTGATCCTCTTTGCCCCCAAAATAGGAGTCTAATGTTGACTTTTTCTGTTTATTTTGTTTCCTTTGCCTAGGCATGTTGCCACTTAATTACTTGAGTTTTGGGCTTGTTGCCACAGTAACACTCTGCTACCAGACAGGGGCGTTTCTGTCCTAAATGTTGGGGGTCTTCTCAACTGCCAGAGGTATTAGCTGGGTGCCCTCCCTGAAGCCCCCACACACACTGGCAAGCTGGTCACACACCCCAGGACCTCCCCCCCCCATACCACGATCCAGATCCAGAGAGGTTAAAGCAAGAGTGATTACCCCCAGAATGATCGCTGGATCCCCCTACAGTCTGCAGGCTAGAAGCTGAAGCTGCAACTGAAGCTGGAAAATGGCGGCTGTGCCGCAGCTCCTCAGCAGCTTCTCGCCCCTAGAGGAGGAAGCTGAGGCATTCCCAAATACTGGTCCCAAAGTCCGTAGGACACTAACCTCTCACTTTGTCCTAGGCATCTATGTGTTGGTAATTCTGGAAAAGCCACAGATGCTAGTGTTCTGGGGTCCCTCCATCCTCTGCTGGTCTGGCCGCCCTGGGGATGAAACCTCTGACTCAAAAAGTCCTGGGTGTGGCTCCCAGAGTGCTGAGCTGGCCACTCCCTGCTGGGCTGCTGGGCTGTCCTCAGTGGGAGGTTAGCTTCTCTGTGTTGTTCTGTGGGTGCTGGAGTTCCAGAGGTTGTTCAGAGTCACCTTTTACATAATTTTGAAATGGTGTGGGCTGCAGCTCTGCGGAAGTGCTGTTTCTACTCTGCCATCTTGGCTCTGCCCCCCACAGTTTCCTAATCTGTAAAATGAAGGGAGTGGACTAAACATCTAAGATATCTTTTAGTTCTAAATTTTATAATTTGAAGTAATGATAAATTAGATATAAGATCACGCCAGAAACAGTGATGATAATAGTAGTGCCAGGTTACACAATCTATCTTTTTATCATGTATCTATCTGTCCATCTCCTTAAGGTATAAAGTATTTCTTCACTGTGTGAAGAAGCACAGTGTAGTGGGTAGAGCACAGGATTTGCAATCAGGAAGATATGAATTGAATCTTGCCTTAGGCGCTCACTAGCTGTGATCCTGGGAAAGTTACTTAATGTCTCTGAGTCTAAGTTTCCTCATCTGCAAAATGAGGATAATATCATTTGGGGGAAAGAGAATAGGCATTTGTATAGCATCTTCTATGTGCCAGGGTCTGTGCTAAGTGCTAAGTAATACAGATAGTAAAATTGACAAACTAAGATTTGACCCCAAGTTCTCACTCTAGAGATGGTGCTCTTCCCACTATACCTAACTTCTGTGGGTTCATGATGTCATACACATGGAGATTTCAGCAAAGTATATGGAACCTATCTACAGCTGCCCCTCATATTTCTGGTCAGTCATTTCAGTTGTATCTGAGTCCCTATGACTCTACAAGCAGTTGTTGGGTTTTTTTTGGCAAAGATAATGGAATGGTTTGCCATTTCCCTTCCAGATCATTTTATAGATGAGGAAACAGACAAACAGGATTAAGTGTAATCTGTCCTCATGACCTCACCCTCTGTTCTTTTGGGGTAAGTGGTGGGACCAAGAAGTGAATTGGGAAACAATGATGTCACTAAATACAATGTGACAGTGCTGAGATACTTTCCTCCAAAAGTCCTCCAGGATTTTTTCAGTCTGAGTAATTTTTGTCTATGTCCTTCCACAAATTCTCCATGAAAGATTCATCTAATTAATGTGCCAGCAACTAAGTTTTTTAGTATGGAATCATGGATTTAACATGGAATCATAGATTCCAGTGCTGTTCTTCTTTATCCTTTACTTTTTATTTTTGGAGGGGGGAGGTAGGGCAATTGGGGTTAAGTGACTTGCTCAAGGTCACACAGCTTGTATTTTTGTGTGAAGTGTCTGAGGCTGGATTTGAACTCAGGTCATCCTGACTTCAGGACTGGTGCTCTATTCACTGTGCCACCTAGCTGCCCTATCCTTTACTCTTAAAGAAAGGAAGGACTTCCCCAGATGATTGGCTATTTCAGTAGCTTACTAATTAGTCTCCTGGGCTTTGTTCAGATTGTACTGCATACATCACTAGATAATCTTTCTAAAAACCTATTGTTAATTTTTAAAATAATTTCCAATGGCAATTCTTCCATTCCACCGCCTTAAACAGCTTCCTATTGCCTACAGAAGAGGCTAAATATCTTGATTTGGCATTCAAGTCTTGACACAAATTGATCTTACACTTTTCCTATCCCCCATCTACACCAACTTCCCATGAACTTGCATGGGGAAAAATACATCTTTATTTCAACATAATGGGTATCCTTTATAATTCTATATATTTTTATTGAATGCATTTAAAAACATCCTGAGAAAGGGACCTAGGGCTTCATCAGACTGCCAAACACTGATACAACACAAAAAAGGTCAAGTCCAGCTTTCACATTTAGCTGAAGTGCCAGCTGCACTGGAAACTTTTCTCTGAGGACAGCTACTCTCCTGCTAAATGAAAGGGAATTCTCCCTCAAGTTTTTCAGATTGCTTAGCTAGCACAATTCCCTTGGATTTACCACAATCTTATGCTTATCTCACTTTTGATTTGAAGGGCACTGAAAACCTCACTTGCCCTCAAGTATCTCCTGTGTTGGCAATAAAGGTCAGCAACCACTCTAGAACTAATGGTCTTAGAAATTTGCTTGGGTCACTGAAGGGTTGAAAAGTAATTTGCCCATGGTTACTTAGCTAGCTTGTCAGAAGCAAGACTTGAAAGAGGTCTTTCTGACTCTGGCAGGTCTTCTCTTCAGTATCCTAAGCTGCGTTTCAAGTGCAAATATGATGATGATAGCTTTAATTTTATTTTAAAAAGGTTATAATGGGTTACAGTTTTCATAACCTTTCAGGTAACAAACACTATTAGATATGCTTGAAGAATACTTTCCCAATCATGTGAATATTTCTTTTCTGTTTTAGAGAAGCAAGAGGGTATCATGGAAAGACTAAAAATACCCTGGGCTAGAAGTCAGAAAAATTGGTCTTTCTTGAGCCATTGTCTTGGGTCATCTTGGATCTTAGTTTTCTCATCTGTAAAGTGAAGAGATTGGACTAGATGGAATTCTAAAATTCTGTGTTTCACCTTCTATAAGCCATCCAATATTAAATGTAAATGCTGATACAGATATTAAGACTTATTAACATAGGGGTGGCTAGGTGGCGAAGTGAATAGAGCACCAGCCCTGGAGTCAGGAGGACCTGCATTCAAATCCGAACCCAGACACTTAACACTTACTAGCTGTGTGACTTTGGGCAAATCACTTAACTCCAATTGCCCTCCAAAAAAAAAAGGGCAAAAAAAAGTATTAACATATAGCAAGAAATAGAATAATATGTGACCCCTTTAACTTCTGTCTTTTTAGAGGTTAGGAGACATGTAAATAAGAAGAGAAATTTGGGTAGACTAAACATAGAAGGATTAAATTTGTTAGAATTATGAACCAGAATTATAAGGGAATATAAGGGAGACTGGGTACTTATGAACACGTGAAGAAACAAGTGTATTGTTGGAAATCATTTCTAGCCAGTTGTGGTTTTTTGTTTTGTTTTTGTTTTTTAATGTTGGTGGAAGGAAGAAGGGAAGACAAACTCTTTGAAAAGCATTTTAGGGTTTGTTGAATCAGATTGTAAAAATGTAGATTTTTGTGGCTGCTAGGTGGCTCAGTGAATAGAGCACTGGCCCTAGAGTCAGGAGGACCCAAGGTCAAATCCAGCCTCAGACAGTTTACACAAAAACTAGCCATGTGACCTTGCCCAATTGCCCTACCTTCCCCCCTGCAAGAAAAAAAAAAGAAAAGAAAAAAAAGATGTAGATTTTAATGCAGAGACGGAACTTTGCTGTTTAGTGGAAGTGCTAACTTCAGGAGGAATCCCAGTATGAAAAAGAGTCCTCGGGGACTAATAATTTTCCCATTCTGTCGTTCTCTGTTTATCCAGCTAAGAACTTAGCATTCAGGAGAGCAGATACAGAGTAAGGGAATAACTTTACCAACAGGGAACTGATTAAAAGGTGAGTAAAAAGCTATGAGAGTTTTTGATGCAGTCATTCTGAAGACTTGAGTCAAAGCAAATTGAAGTGGGTGGAACAAGCATATATCATTTAAATTTCTGGGATGAGATCTGGGTAAAAGGTGGATACTTTTGTGTAGCTAGAAGTGAAAAAAAAGTTATTTGACTTACCTAATCTCACCTGTTGAGGTGGTGGTGGAGATGGGGCTTGAAAGTCAAGTCTCCTGACTCTTAACTGTGTTTTTTTCATGACCTTGTGTTGACATTTTCCCCTCATTGGGCAACGTGAGTAATTGGAGACTGGACAAGCCCTGTCCTTATGAGTATGAGCAGAGTGCTTTTGATGCAATCCCTATGTGGACTTTGGAGCAGATACAGACATTTTGTAAGCAGGTCCACTTAATCTAGTGAGAAAAGAGAAGCAATGCTGTTGTGGAAGGTTGACATTTGGTCTTAGTTCTTTGCCTCAGCTGTGTTTTTGATTTTAGATGAAGGAGATTGGAGGCCTTGTGAGTTTCAAAAGATCAGGAGAGCCAGCTATTCAGAGGTCTGGGAACGAAGTTCATGCCAGAGTTTTTTAGAGAGCTGGTTCAGCTTTGAAGCCCTGAGAAGCAACTTTCCTGTTGGACATTAGGCCAGTGGTAGCTGAGTTAAAGGCTCATTCAGTAGCAATGCAGCATTTGGATGTGAACTTGGCAAGACAAATGCTATGTAGAATCTGCTCTAGGACTGAATTCACTCTCTTTAGAGAGAGAAGTGTTAAGAGGAAAATGTGTCCCTGAAGTGTTAGGAGGGAGGAGGAAATTTACAATCTTGTTTTAATATTTTTAAAATCTTTTATTTAAAAGCTAAATTGGTATAAAGGCTAATTAATATTAATTGGTAAAATGAAACCAAAGCATTATTGATAAATGGCAGCTAACAGTGGGAAGACCACACACTACGATATGGGCACAAGTTGATAGCATTAGAGATAGACATGCTCAACTTTCCAGAGACACCCTTAGAACTAACTCTGATTTGGAAATGTAGCTGGGACATTTGTAACAGTGAGGCCAGAGTATTGGCTACAATTGTTCTATTTTTAAAATCACTACAAACTTCCCTCTGAAACAAAGGCCCATCCTTTTAGGCCCAATACTCTTCAGATTACATTGTACAGTTGAGAGTCATTGAACATCGCAGGAATGAACAATGGATAGGGACACAGTGGATTGAAAAGCTTGCAACAAATTACAAAAAAGGAATTACACAAGGAGAAGCTATTATCACTGTGGATACCCTTTGACTCCATTGTATTAAAAATGATATCACTGTGCTAAAGTATTATCACTGAATTTAACCTTTGACCCAGCTATTGAAAAGGATGTTATCACTGGGCATAATCTTTGATCCACAGTTCCAAAGTGGTATGTAGGAATGACCTTTTCACTCTTGTCTGTTGCTGAATTTCCCTTAAATTTTTTTTTTAACTAGAACACTTTCTTTTATTGTTATGATTATGTTTCTATAACAGTCCAAGTACTATATATGCAATTATAATTTCCAAATCCCCCAAAGTGCATGTACCTTTTCTACTATATATTTTATGAGAAACTATCTATGGGTAATTCACCTGGTTAGGTAATCCTTGTACCATTATTTGAACGACCCCAAACTTCTCTTTGAAACTAAGAACCATTAATTTTGTTTTTGTTTTTTAACCCCAATACTCTTCAGATGGTCTTGTATGGCTGAGAGTCATGGAACACTGCAGTCTCCAAAGAATTGAAGTTATAGATAACACAAAGGCAATGGGAAGTTACACAAATAGGCTGAAAGGACTGCAGGAAATTACAAATGAGGATGGTGTCATTGTGTATACCCTTTGATTCAGCCATACGACTGCTGGGCCTCTACTCCAAAGAGATCAAAGAAAGAAGAAAAAGACCTATATGTACAAAATATATTTATATCAGTTCCTTTTGTAGCAGCAAGGAGCTAGAAATTAGGGGAGTGCTCATCTACTAGGAAATAACCAAACTGTGGAATACAAATATAATGTAATATTATTGTGCTGTAAGAAATGATGGGAAAAGCCATATGAATGATACAAAGTACAGTGAGAAGAACCAGGGAAAATTTTATATAATAAAAACATTATAAAGAAAAAACTGTTTTCTCGAAATGAAAAATTTTTACTACATATTTTGAATCCTCTCATGTTCTGCTGTGCACATGACATACTTTTTTATTTTCTTTGTATTTAAGTTTCAGTATTTAAGTATGATATATTTCCTTTCCTTTTCTTTATTCTGTATTTGAGTTATGGTATTTGAGTCTAAATTTTTTTTTAAAAATTAAGAAAAAACAAATTTTGAAAGACTTTAGATCTCTGATTAATGCAATGACCAACCACAATTCCAGAAAACTGATGATGAAGCTTGCTGCCCACCTCTTGACAAAGCTGTATTAGACTCACTAAGCAGAATAAAATATACATCTTTTGGCATAGCCAACATACAAATTTATTTTGCATGATTAGATATATTTGCTACAAGAGGCTTATTTTATTTTTCTTTTCTAATGCAGGGTGGTGGTTGGGGAAGGTTTGGTAGGCAGAAGGGAAGGAGGGGAAAGGGAAAAGATAGCACCAACAAAAAAAGAGAGGAAGATAAATGAATCATTAAATGTTCTTCCACTGCTTTCTTTTTTTTTTTTTTTTGCTTTTTGGAGGGCAATTGGGGTTAAGTAACTTGCCCAAGGTCACACGGCTAGGTTTTTTTTTTGTTTGTGTGTGCGTTAAGTGTCTGAGGCCGGATCTGAACTCAGGTCCTTCTGACTCCAGGGCCGACGCTCTACTCACTGCGCCACCTAGCCGCCCCTTGCTTTCTTTTTTTTAATGGAGATAATAAAACAAAAAGAAGACCAGAATAAAGACCAAACAAGCAGGACAGCTTTGAAAGTTATAGGTTGCTAAGAACTGGAAACTAAAGGGGTGGGCAGGGTAAAGTGTCCATTATTTGCAGAATTGCTGAACAGATTATGGCATATAAATGTAATGAATTACTATTTTGCTATAAGAAATGATGAAGAATATGATTTCAGAGAAACCCGAGAAGACCAATGAACCAGTACAGTATGCAGTGAGCAGAACAAAGAGAAAAAATTATACAACAAAACTGTAAACACAAATAACTTTAGAACTCTGATCAAGATAATGTCCAACCAGAATTCTAAAGGACCCATGAAGAAGCATGCTATTAGGTGAGGGACTCAGATTGAGACATATAATTTTTAGACATGGCCAATGTGGGAATTTGTTTTGCTTGATTATGGATATTTATTATAAGGGGTTAGTTCTTTTTTCCATTGAAGAAGAGGTATAAAGGAGTGAACATCAATTTTTGTTAAATTAAAAAAATAAAACTACAGGTTGATCTTGTTATAGATTATTTTTTTTAAAAAGGCAAGCTATTACATAATAGAGACCAGCCTTTTCATGTATAATACTTCCTGTCCCATTCTACTATGTATATGCAAATGCCTATTATATCTGGTGTTTGGAATTAAAATAAAATTTAATAAAAAGTAAAGGATGTTATTAGAGAAATTTCATGACAAAAAAAAAGGTGAGTTAGTCAGGTAGTAAAAATGAGGGACTGTTGATAGCTCACTTGCTCCAGTGGTTTTCATGCAATATGAAGAGAATGGCCTCCAGTATGTTGATTGGATACTCTGTGATGAGTTGAGTGTTTTTATGGGTGAAAGACACATAGGTTGGGGTGGGTATGGATTAGTTTTGTTCTGTATTGTTGGAGGAAGAACCCAGCTCTGTAAAAGTACTGACTGATCCTATTTGGTAGGATCAGTCAGTGAAATGAAATGAAAAATGAAAGGTTTTTTCTCTCCCTCTTCTCTTGAGACTATGTAAATAATCAAACATTTATAGAAATAAAAGTGTGGACAATGGTGTCACCTGAAGAGTTAAAAGCCATGTCACAAATGAATAATCTGCAACACTTTTCTTCTTCTTGAGCTCTGGAGAAATACATTTGGAGAAACAATGTATAGCTAGTGTTGTTCTATCAAATCCTATATTGTTAAAGAATATTAAGAGGGAGTAAAAAGAAAGGAGGAAAAGGATCTTGACTTCCAATTTAATAATAATAGATATGAAGGCTATGTTGTAAATGCAGAAATTCATTCCATATTTAAATATTTAGCATTTTCAGTAGTCTGTGAATACAAGAAAATTTATTGCATTAAGGTTGAATTTAGATCTTTGACATGTGGCTGATATTTTTATAGTATGAGAAATATCAAGCTGACATTATACTGTCTCTGTGATGATTACTTCCAAATGTCAGAGTGCAGTAACTTATTCATAGGGACTTCAATGTCTTGTGATAGTGTCAATTTAAAAGACATTTACATCGACTTCTTTTTTAAAATTTAAACATGTAAAATGGAATATGCAAAACAGGTTAGAAAATCCAGGGAGAAAGGAAGAGTGAAGGAGAAACCTATTGACAAGAAAATTTTTAATAATAGATTGAAGCACTCTTAAGACTAATTTCCCTGGCTACCTTGCTGACAGCAAGCTTCAGGAACTGCCTCATAAAATTTTTGACAGCTGTAGTCCTGCTGTTTTTCCTATAATTTCACTCATTCATGACTGAGGCCCCTAACATATCATTTTAACAAAAAGAAGCTGAGCTATTTTCAAAAGGGTGAGTATCATTTGATTGGTTTTTGGAGAGTTAATAAATGATCACTGTTCCAGAATTCACCTCTTCTTGAGGAAGTCAACAGTAGCATGGGGCTTCAATTGAGAAATCCAGTGGCTAATATTTTAAACAGAGAAGAAATCTGTAGCTAGATTATAAATAGAAAAGACATTTCTTGCTCGTTTTCTTCAAACTATTTAACAGCTAATTGTGAGCTTTTTGAACCATGACTCCTCAGGAAATAATTCAAAGAAGATACTTTACAAATTGGCAAAGTCATAGATGGTTATTACTTTAAATAAACCATTGTCTTTTCAATTACACACAGAGTAGGCTTCCTAATTGCTTGGGGTCACTGAAATCCCATGGCATTCTCTTAAAAAAAAAGCATTTCCTCTCCAGTCCATTTTAGTGAACTTCCTTTCTTGTCTTTGAAGTTGATCATTTCTTTCTCCTCTCTCTTCAAATCTCCTCTTGGTAGTGATAACAGTAAGAAAATTGGGACTAGTAATGGTTATGTACAACAAGTAAGAAAAAATTGGGACTAGTAATGGTTATGTACAACAAGTAAGAAATAATAGAACTGCTGACTTATTTTAGAGCTGCTAAAATCAGTGGAGAAAAGTTCTGGTTTCTGGAGGTCACTGAGACAAAACAACAACACACTCTGTAAATTCTCCATATTAACCTCAAGAAATATTAGCTGTTTCTAAAACCAACCAGCAAGCATTTATTAAATGCTTACTATGTGCTGGGCTCTGTGCTAGGTCCTGAAGCTACAAATAATAGCTAGCATTTATACTACTTTAAGGTTTGGGAAGCTCTTTACAAATCTTTTGATGTCTTTAAATAGTTACAAACCCCCCCAGCTCCTGCCTTCAAGAAGCTTATAGTTTAAAAGGTGAAATAATGGTACATAAGTAGGTTATGTATAGGATACAAAGAGTAGGTAGACAACCTTAGACGGGAAAGCACTAGTAGCTGGGAAACACCTCCATATGAACCAAATTATGTGACAACTCTGAGCACATAAATAACAAACTCCATTTCTGGGGGGAATTGGGTGTTTTTTTAAATGTGTGTTTACAGAAACAAAATTATCTCAGAGTTATTACAATACAAACTTCAGTTTTTATTTTAACAATTTTTATTGATATCTTTTGTTTTGATAACATTCATTTCCTCATCTTTGCCCACTTCATTTTTCTGCTGTGGATTGCTATGCAGATCTCTTTTGAGTGATTGTGGATCCTCCATTGAGGAGATCATGATATTCCAGGTCTTGAGGCAGTTAGCACAGTGACATCGAGAAGGGGAGCATCTGGAGAATGTCTCCAGTGAAATGGATGCTCTTTTCCTTTTGTGTAGGACTTTCTTCATGAAATTGGGGAGCCACCGTAATAAGCATATGCCTTGCTTTGTTTTTTTGTAACATCATTTGATGTTGATTATCAGTGGATCATTGAACAAAATACTCTCCATGGTTACCACATCAATCTTGGAATCTTAAGGGGCGGCTAGGTGGTGCAGTGAGTAGAGCACCAGCCCTGGAGTCAGAAGGACCTGAGTTCAGATCCGACCTCAGACATTTAACACACACAAACAAAAACTTAGCCGTGTGACCTTGGGCAAGTTACTTAACCCCAATTGCTCTCCAAAAAGCAAAAAAAAAAAAAAATCTTGGAATCTTGTCTGATACTAAGATATATGTGGGAGACATTCTGTTTAAACAGAGACCTCAAGACTGAATACTTTTTTTGTGATTAAGAATTAGTAGATACAGAGAGAATCTATATTTTCCATGTTGGCTCACTGTGAAGATGTGGTCTGTAAAACCCTACCTGTTCCCTTCTATTTTCTTCAGTGATATCCTCTACATATGCATAGATCATTCTCATAAAGGTTTTATAGAGATGAGAGAAAGTATGCACATGGCTTGGTGATTAGTGGTGTTTTCTCATTCTTTTTTTGTTTGTTTAAAGTATAATATATGCTCTTCTCTCTTTCTCTTGAAAAAAACATGACATGACACAGTGGAAAGAGCACAATGTAGATTCAGAGGACTCTGAGTTCAAATCTAGCCTCTGTCACATTACCTATATTACTTATTATTTTAATAATAATGTAATTCTTTTATATTGTTATGTATAATATATTGTTACATAATACAAAATATAATAAATCACATTATATTATGTATATTACAACAACAACAATAATAAATAAAGCCTTTCTGGCTCTAAATGGAAGTTTTAAGCATCAGAAAAAATCTCTAAATACAGCTCATTTCATTTCCCTTTAAGATGCTTAGCTCTTCCATCTGGTGTGATCTAAAAGAAAAATGTGCACCTATTATAGTTCAGGTATATTTACTGCAAGAGAGAGAAAGATAATAAACACAGTATTGATATTCTCTCAAGTGGCTGCTTGCTGCTTAGGTTATAAGGCCAGCCTTATAAGAAGACATCTTGACAACTGTTTTGCTGCAGTCCTAACTTAGAGGAAGTGTGTCTAAGTCTAAGTGTGTAGTGTGTCTAAGTCTAAGCTTAATCCTACCACATCTTCAGCAGTTGGAATCTAGAGACCCTAAATGCAGTGAAAGGATCAGGAAGGAAGAGAGAATGGTCTCACTGACATCCCCTTCAGTTTTCATTTCTCCTGGGCCGGCCATGATCTGTTCTGGACAAAGAGGCAGCAGGGCATAGTGGTACAGTGTATAGAGGTCTGGCACTTAAGTTAGGATGATCTGAGTTTAAATTCTGCATCAGACTAGGTGACTTGGGTGAGTCACTAAACCTTAGTCTGCCTCAATTTCCTCCTCAGTTGTTCATTCTTTGTTTTAGAAGAAGACCAATGACATCACTGGGTGATGTCTTGACTTGAGAATGAATTAGGTTTAAGTGAGTGAAAGTTCAGCAAAGTTTTCAGCCTCATTCTTCGTGAGTCATCAGAGCTTGGTGGCAGGACAAAAGTCAAAATTACTGGCCGTGATCCAGGTTACATCACCAATAGGCCTTGAACCTGTTGGTGAGTTAGGAGGGTGTCTATCCCAAGCATGTGAAGTCTTTCCCCTGTGGAATGGGTGGATGAGAACCATTTTGTTCCCACATCTATAAAGGTAGCTGAAGCAGGCACTGTGGAAACTTAGAGCTTCCTCATCAGTAAAATACAGATGATAGCACTTATCTACCATGGTTTTTGTGAGGCATAATAAGATTATATTTGTAAAGCACTTTACCTACCTTAAAATGGTATAACAATGCTACATATATATCTATATCTCAATATCTATATCTATATCTCAATAGCTATTACTGTTATTATTCCTTCTCTGGCTGGCCAAAGACTCTTGGTATAGTATACTTAAGAGAAATCTGCTAGAATCTGCTATCAGAGACTTCTCTGGTCATCTTCCAAGGTGACCCCTTCTCATACTGTGATAGTCCACTGTAACTGTCTCCTGGTGAAGATTCCTCTTCTCCATAGACTTAGAACTGCTCTGGTGGTCTGGGACAGTAGATTGGTCTGCCTTTTTCAGATTTCATCATTGTCCTGATGAATATCTGGCCACTGGACCCAGATGGCTCTGGAGGAGAAAGTGAGGCTTGTGACCTTGCACAGCCCTTTCTCACTCAAATCAAAGTCAACTGTAAGTCATGTCATCATTTTCCTGATGTCATGGTCCTCTTTGAAAACGAAGGACAAACACAACAGATTTAGAACTGCTCTGGTGGTCCTGGGAGAACAGATTGGTCTGCCTTTTCTAGGCTTCATCCTCAATTTGGCAATTCACAACAATACATTGATAATTAGAGGGAGCTTAGTGGCTTGTTGGACCTGGAGTCAGGAAGACCTAAATTCAAATCCAACCTCAGACACTTAATAGCTGTGCAATGTTGTGCAAGTCCTTTAATCTGTCTACGTCAATTTCCTCAAATGTAAAACAGGGATAATAACAGCACCTACCTTGCAGGACTATCGTGAGGATGAAATGAGTTAATATTTGTGAAGCATGTAATGCTATGCTTGGCATACAATAAATGCCATATAAATGCTTTTCCCCTACCATTCCTTCCTCAATAATGATTTATATAATATAATATTTAAATATATATAGATATAATTTGTAAATACATATTATATATAAATACATACATATCTATTTGCTAAATGCTTCACACATACTGACTATGTCATTTGATTCTTACAACAACCCTATGAAGCAGTATCCCACCGAGGATACTGAAGTTGGGGAAGCTGAGGGTGATAGAGGATAAGTGACTTGTCCAGGATCACACAGCTAGTTAATGTTTAGAGACAGTATTTGACCTGACTCTTAAGTTCAACATTCTACCCTGTATCCACTCTCCCACCTAACATCCTCTACATTTTAAGTTCTGGACATTTCCTTCCAGATCCCTGCTTCACAACTTGAGTTCTCGGTGCCAAAAAGAAACCAGAGAATGTGAAGGAAAGTTCCACCCATTTGAATGTTACATATAGAAAGGTAAGTGGCATATTGGCAAGTGCACTGGTCTTGGGCTCTGGAAGACCTTTGATCAAATTATGCCTCTGATACTTGTTCTTGGCAAGCTTGTTAACTTTCGTGAGCCTCGTTACCTTATTTATAAAATGAGATAATAATACTGATGTGGTCTGAGCACCCCATGAATACTGCCCACCTCAAGGGTTTATTGTATGAGAAAATGAACTTTAAAGTACATCAAGACTTGCTATTATTATTACACCTCTCCTCTTAAGCTCCATAGCTATTTCCTCCCACTTATATTGAGTAATAAGGTCACAACAGTCCAAAGTCTAGAAAATCCCTTCTTGCTGCTGCTGAGAAGCTGCCTATTGTACACCTTACATTAAAGGTTATTAGCTGGTTTTAGACCCTAGAGTCTGAGGGATTGGAGGCATTTTCAGCCCTTTCTTCTCCTTAAAGTCTTGGTGCACAGCTGAGTCCTTAATTAAGCAAGTCTAGGACATATCTGGACCCCAATTTCCCTATCTTCAAAGTGAGGGAGTTGGATTAGACAACTATAAAGCTTCTTCTAGCTCTAAAATTCTATGATCTACCCCATTATTTCTAATTTATATAACCAGGCCAGTCCAAGTGTGATGCTCATGACAGCCGAGTAGTAAAAATAATCTTAAATTTGGAGTCTGCCAATAAACACTTACGAAACCCTACTGTGTGCTTAGTAAGTGTTGGAGATATGAAGAATGACAAAAAGCCCCTGTTCTTAGGGAGTTTGCAGTCCAGCAGGGGAGATGATAGTCAAACAACTATGTACAAACAAGCTGATCTAGAGGGCGAATTGGAAATAATCAAGGCATTGATTCCCAGGCTCTGACATTTACCACTTGCACCCCTCCTGACCTGTTTCTGCCTCTGAGAAGCTGGGGATCTCTGAGGCTTTATTAGTTTCCTTCTAGTCTGGACCTATAATTTAATCTGTGTGTAGGTAGCCTGCAGATCAGCAATTCAGTGTTTTATTTCTTAAGAGATAAGTGCCTGTGACCCTTGACAAACTGCCACTTGCCCGGAGTCCCACAGCCAGTATGTCAGAGGCTTGAACCTGGGTCATCCAGACACCAAGGAACCCCGATCCAGTGGCTCTAAATGACACTGGAGGTTTGATAGGAGGCCTGGGAACCCTTGAAAATAGCTATTTGTTGTGTCTGTCTTTTGTTTTCGAAGAGGACCATGGCATTGGGGAGATGAAGGCAGGACTTGCAGTTGACTTTGATTTGAGTGAGGGAGGGCTGGGCAAGGTGACCAGCCTCACTTTTTCCTCCAGAGCCATCTGGGTCCAGTGACCTGGTCTTTATCAGGATGACCGGAGATGGATTAGGATGCAATGGGAGACCCTGGCCCTTTTAGGTTAAGGCCTTTTCACATACTCAGAGTGAGGCAATGCCCATTCAGTGGATAGGTCCCTTTAAGAAGTGAGTCAAGGGATGACCCCTTTAATTAGAAAAAAGAAAAAAAAATGAATCTATGAGTTGAAGAGTAAACCGGGTTGAAGGTTTTGGGAAGAAAGGAAGAAAGAAGGAAAGGAAGGAAGGAAGGAAGGAAGGAAGGAAGGAAGGAAGGAAGGAAGGAAGGAAGGAAGGAAGGAAGGAACCTAGCCAGTAAACCCCAAGTTAAGTGGGCAGCTTCTGGCCATCAAAATTTACCTTCTTTTGGAGAGGAGAAGGAGGAGAGGGAGAGGGAGAGAGAGAGTTACCCAACTAGCTGGGTCCCCATTCAGATAGGTTGGTCTACTCTCAGGTTGTGTTTTTCCTTCCTTTTCCAAGAGGACCATGGCATCAGGGAAATGATGACATGACAGCTAGATAGTGCAGTGGACATAGCACCAGTCCTGGAGGCAGGAGGACCTGAGTTCAAATCTTGACCTAAGCTACTGGACACTTACTAGCTGTGTGACTCTGGGCAAGTCATTTAACCCTGACTGCCTCCCCTCTTCCCCCCCCCCCCCCAATTCAGTATAAAATAGGATACCCACTGTCACCAACAGCTAGTGGTGAAGTGGACAGGGGGCAGGAAGACTCATCTGCCTGCATTCAAATCCAGTCTTACATACTTACTAGCTGTGTGACCCTGGGCAAGTCACTTCACCCTGTTTGCCTCAGTTTCCTCGTCTGTAAAATGAGCTGGAGAAGGAAATGGCAAAACCACTCCAGTGTCTGTGCCAAGAAAACCCCAAATGGCTCACAGAGAATCAGGTAGGATTGAAGACAAAAGTATTTATATAGCACCTGCTATATTCCAGGTGATGTGCTAAGCCCTTTATAAATATCTCATTTAATCCTCACAATAACCCTTCAAGGCAGGTGCTATTATTATCCCCATGTTATAGATGAGTAAACTGAGGCAAACAGAAGTCAGGTGACTTAACCAGGGTCACACAGCTAGTAAGTGTCTGGGGCTGAATTTGAACTCGGGTCTTCCTGACTCCAATCCTGGGGCTCAATGGCGCCACCTAGCGACGCAGGACCCAGAAAGTAGGTGCTCTGGGAGGCTGGGTGTTCCAGGCTCTGCAGGGCCAAGAAGCAGCAGTACCGGCCTTTTCCTCTCGGAGTTCACTTTGCGCACTGGGGCATGTGAGCCAAGGCATCCAGGAGCAGAGGGAGGGGCTGGTGCGCCCTCTGGCGGCAGCGCAGGCGCCGTGCGGGTGCGTGAGTGCGAGGCGAGAGGGCGGAAGAGGCGGTGCTTTCCGCAGAAGCTGCATCCGCCAGGCCTCCGGCGTCATGGGCGAGCTGGTGAGGGAGGAGCTCTCAGCTCTGGCGGCTATTTTCTGTGGGCCGGACGAGTGGGAGGTGGTGAGCTGCTCAGGTGACCGACACCCCCACTCCCCTCGGCGACCCCACGAGGCCTGCGGGAGCCTGGCCCCGCTCTCTCGTGCTTCCTCGCGGCCTCAGAAGGAGCCCCGCGGCTCCGCCTAGGCCCCAGGGCCCCGAGGGACTCCAGAAATCCGCTTTTCCCGCGGAGGAAGCTGAGGCTCGAGCAGGTGTCCGAGCCCGAGCTCCAGTTCTGGGCCCCCGAGCCTCGGGGACGGGGCGAGGTTACAGCTCCAATGCGGCTCCGGGAGACTCCCCGCGTGTCTGTGGAGAGAGTGAAAGCCCCGAGAAAGCGTTTCCTCTCTCTAACCTTTGGCTTCATTTGTAATTATAACCACGTTAGCATTTTGCTTTGTGCATTGAAAGGAACCGCCTTTGGTGGCTGGCGGGCCCCTGGGTGCCCTTGACCTCCCTCGCCGCCCGCATCTGAAAAATGGGGGTGGCTACATCTGTAGAGCCCAGCATAGAAAGAGCTGGCTTTGGAGGCCCCCAGAGGTCGGTAGAGGCTTGGACTCGGCAGCCGCAGTGATGCGGGACTGGGCAGCCCGTGGGAGCCCCTTCCGTGGGAGGGCGCTACCGTGGGGGGGGGTCACAAGTTACAGGATCGCACCCCTCCCCTCAAACTCCCAGGGGTGCCAGGAAAGTGAAGTGAGACACATGCAAAGTGCTCCGTAAATCTTAAAGAGAGAAATCAGTATTTGGAGTAGGGAATAAAGGGTCTGTGAGTTAGGGCCTTTGTCTATTTGTCTATGTATGGGATGGCTAAATTGTATGGGCTTTTTTATATACTCTTACAGGAAACATTCAGAATAGCGGTTACTTCGCCGTCCTGCCACCCTGTTACTATGTATCCTGTTCACCTGTGTGCCTTTTATTTCCAACGCCTTTTCTAGTTCTTCCTTTGTATGCTAGCTGCTTATTCAGCATAAGCATAAGACTACCTGGAAGATAGTTGCGATTTATTTGTCATCATCTACTGGGGAGGATTAAAAAGTAGGGAGATTGTAAATCCAAAAAAAAAAAAAAAAAGCAAAGGAAAAGATCCTCCAAGTCAGCGTATGCTATGGTTCTTGGTGATTTCAATGCGAATATGGGCACAGGGAAGAATGTTGGAAAATATGGCCCAAAGGTGCCACAGTTCAGGGCCTGTCAGAAACTTCATGCTTATATGTTATGAATATTTTCTTCCAGAAACTCATTGGAAAGACATTAGACATGGTGAGCACTGAATAACATCATAAAAAATGAAATTGACTATATCTAAACAGACAGGAAATGGCTGGTTACTAATGTGAAATTCTGAAAAGAAACAGCTGTCTGTGTGTAATCATCCCATTGACTAGTTAGAGTAAGGGTTCCAATTGGCATAAAATTAGAAGAAAAGCTACAAATGGGAAGACACCATGCGTGGGGGCGATAGCTTCAATCTGACCTATTCATATGAAATGAGCTGAAAATTGGGAAATGGAAAATGATAAAGACACTGACTTTTATTATAATCAGTTCTTGAAAAAGTTTAACTTATGTAAAAGCAGTGGCTACAGCGAGGAGAAATAAAGGCTTCGCCTGCATCATCCAACAAACATTTAAAGTTCCTACTAAATTTGAAGTGAATGGAAAAACCAAAATGAAACAGTCTTTACCCACAAGTGCTTACATTTTATTGAGGGAGATGTGTATAAATATCTAAAATACATTAACAGGGAGGGAGATGCTTGGGGATTTTGAGGAGTATTTTGGAAGAAAAGAGGTATTCTTAAAGGTGAGGTAGAAGTGCATTCCAGGAATGGGTGACAGTAGGGAAAGCCAGTTTGAACTATAGAGTTCTAGAAGGAAGTAATTGATAAGGAGGTTGGGAAATTAAGTTGGGTCCAGGTTTTAAAGGGTTTTGAAAGCTAAATAAAGACATTTCTGTTTGATTCTAATGACTATTGGAAACTGAGGTATGGCAGAGGGATGGGATGGGGGTGGGGAGGGAAGGGTGGTATTGGGAAATGAAACCCAAGATTGGACTATTCTCTGAATGGATATACCTTATCCCAAAAGAAGCAAGATAGATGAAAGGGGATAGGGTGGGAAGCAGTGTACAATTAGCACTTATTTGAGGAAATCCAGGGACTATAGAAAGTAAGCATTATGTAGAGTATTTGGTGAAAGTCAATGCAAAAGCAGAAATTGCCACTGGATTATTTTACACACCACCAGGACAGAAAAGAAAGATGAGTTTGGGAAACAGCACAGAGAGGCATGATATATTAAAGTTGGAGGACCTAATTTTTAAAAACCTGTTAGTGCTCTTTCAGTCAAAAGAAGAACATCTAATTGACTGGCCTTAGTGATACTTTGATTTTCAAAAGATAGAAAAGGACCAGCAAGGGGAAATTCTGTTCTAGATTTGATTGTCACAAGCAAAGAGGAGCTAATTGCTGAGGTGGAAATAATGGGAGCTTGAGGAGAGGAGACTACTCCTTTCTTCAGTTCATTATGGAAGAGAGAAAATCTGGGCATACTTTAACATTTTAGTTTAATAGTTTAGTCCTACATTTTGAGAAAGCAAATTTTCAGAGTTCAGAGGAAAGATAGGTAGGGTCTCCTAGAGTAAAATACTTCATGGGAAGTCACCCAGGAGTGATTGGAGAGCCTCAAGAATGAAATTCTGAAGACACAAAGGGAAACAGTTGTGATGAGAAAAAGAAATGGGATATGTCTGAGGAGACCTATGTATGTACACAGAGACCAACTAACTCAGATTTTAAAAAAGATGAACAGAAGATGGAAGTGAGGCTGGGTAATGGAAGGTGCTTTTATGAGTGTGACATGGTCAGGAATAAATTTATGTCAGGAATCCTATAGCTCAAAATCAACAGAGAGTAGTGATAGAAGCTAAGGACAACAAAACGATTTTTAAAGAAATTTATATTAGGAGAAAAAGGTGAATTAAAGTAGACATAGGATCTTGACTTGGGATAGATATGTGGGGTGATAATTGGCTAGAAATAGCTACCCAGTTTAAATGACAGAAAGGACCAATATGGAATACCCAAGACAAGTAAGGAGATACCAGTATTGTCATGCTATTTTTGTGGAGAAGATGGAGAGATATGGAGTAGATCATAATACAGTCAGATGGATTCAGACTGGATGACCAAAACTCAAAGAGTAAATCATTCAGTGTTATTGTTAGTGGGAGGTTTCTTCGGGAGTACCCCAGAGATTTGTGCTTGGCCTTGTTATGTTTTTTTATCAGTGACTTGGATAAAGGTATAGATGGCATGCTCATCAATTTTGCAGATGACACAAAGCTAAGAGGGTGAGGTAATCTCGAGGATGAGTCAGGGTCCAAAAGGATCATAATAGGCTAGAGCAGGAGTTCCTAACCTGAGGTCTATGAATTCTTTTAAAAATATTTTGATAACTTTGAATGTAATTGGTTTCTTTTGTAATCCTATTTTTAAAAAATATATTTAAAAGCATTTTGAGAGGGTCCCATAGGTTTCACTAGATTTTCCTATATTAGAAATATATGTGTGTGCATATATGTATATGTATATGTATGCAAGTATATATCTATGTGTGCATTTATGCATGTGTATGTCATGTGTGTGGTGATGATTAAACCCATGGACTTACTGAGCATATAGGGAGAGAAGAGAAGAGAGCCCAGGACAGAGACTTCCTATCTAGGGACTGTGATATGTTTTATAGAGTCAGTAAAGAAGAATAAGGTAGAGTAATCAGACAAGTATGAGGAAAACCAAGTCAACAGATACTTGATCTCCTTTTCCAGGGGAGAAAGATTGCAGCCTAGGGCAACACTGCTTTAGAATATAAATTCACTTGTAAAATATGGAGGAAAATAGCAGAATGTTGTAAGTAGCATTGCTTCTTAAAACAGTGAAAAATCAGTGGATGCAAAAGTCTACAGAAAGTTTGGCCAAAATCATTTCCTAGTAATGTATTATTTAAATAATCCATTGATAATCCAAATGTACCAAGACAACTTCCCTGCTCACCCCAAACTGTAAGGAAATCAACTTTCTATATTTCTAGCTATTTTTTATTCCATTTTGATTGGTATTTTACTTAAAGCAGGGAAGTGGCATGGGTATCACAGGGACCCCCCCTCCCCCACATACCTCTTGACATCCCTCCGAACCAAATCCTGACTTTTCATTGGTGCTGACTTCACGTTGGGTCTTTCTCACTTCCTCATTGACCCCTGAAATGTTAGTGGTAGTTCCACAGCCATTGATGATTAGCATAAATTTATGTAGAGACATTTGCATTTCACATTTATATGTTTTCTTTCAATTCCATCTATATATACACTTGGGATTATCCGGTTTAGTTGACTTTGATGCCTAGCTTTTCTGTATGCTCATCTTCCCCTCAAGTTGTTGCTCATTAGTTTTATAGGAGCTTGTAATCATTTGTTATCCTCCTTCATAATTTATTTCAGATAAGTTTCTGTGCTAAACCAGTGTTGCCTTTGTGTGTTATATCTCTGCTGGAGTTGTTTCTGGGCTATTTTGCCCTCCTTGTTGTGGTAGCTTTTACATTGGGGAAAAGGGAAGGATATAGCCATTTATATAGCACTTACTATGTTCCAGGCGCTTTGCTAAGAGCTTACAAATATTATTTCATTTGATCTGCACAACAACTGTAGGAGGTAGATGCTATTACTCCCATTTTACAGATGAGGAAACTGAGGCAAACAGATGGTAAGTGACTTGCCCAGGGTCACACAGTATCTAAAGGTCAGTTTGAACTCAGGTCTTCCTGACTATATATATATAGGCCTAACACTCTATTCAATTGTACCACCTTGCTGCCTAAGAAATGGTGATAAAATGAATATTAAAGAGACAAATTAGCAGTGAAATGCTTTGGGAAAAAGCACTAATGTTAGGTGAAATGGTTAGTACAGATAACAATTATCTAGGTTAGTCATTTGTAAAATGTGCATACTGGGATAGTTATCCACATGATTGGAGAGAGCAGTACTAGGATTGGGTTCAGGTAGTTATAGAAGCTCCTTTCCCTTGGTAGCTGGAAAGTCAGAAAATTGAATTTTTTATATTTTTTGGGGAGGGAAGCTATTATAGGGGAGTTGGCTCTTTGTGCATCTGAGTGATTAATGGACTACTGAAATGCATCACTAGGGAAAGGTGATTCTCCAACAAGGAAGAGACGCCTTTTGTAGAACCATTTTCCATGGCTTGTTAGATTTGAAATTATGTTGACTCACTTATATAAAAGGAAGAAAAGGGATTTTTTCCCCTCTTAAAAAGACCATTTACCCCCATCATCTGGCATGTATAACGTGCAATTATGGCTCTGTCATAATAAGGGGGTGTGTGTGTGGGGGGTGTTACAAAGAGCAATGAAGGTCAGACCCTCAAGAAGCTTAGAGTTTTAATATAATGTTTTTTGATCTCTTTTCTCTTTTGATTTAGCTTGATTTCTTTATTCAGTGCATCCTGTTTTTTTCTCAAATGTTCATTGTTTATTTTTTACTGTCTGCATTTTTAAACTTTGATACCTTTTGTAGACTACTTAAAGACAAGGGTATTTTCATATTCGCCTTTTTATGCTTCTTAGTTATGTGTTTATGGGAAAATGGGTGCAGGTTCTCAGAATAATGACCTCTCATTTGTCATGAGAAGGAAGGGTGCGGTTTCTTAGGTTATAAGTACAAGCCTAAGAAATTGAAAAATGTTGCTTGGTTCAGAGAGAAACAAAGAAAATCTTTGACTTGCAATACAAGTGTGGAAAACAAGAGAACAGTGCCTTAATAATGAGGACACTGTGGACTTTTTATCAGCTGTTAAATTGAGCATGACTTTAAAGCCATGCCTCCTAATTAATTTAATTCAGTATTCTGGCATCAATAAGTAATTGAATTATAAAAGAACTTAGTATAACATCATAGCACTCTTTGTTACAGAAAAGTTCGTTGGGAAGTGGGACATTCACTGAATGTAATAGTGGTGTTTTTTTAATATGCTATGTAGAGAGCAGGGTAGCCTTATAGCTTCTATTGTTAGTGCCCAAATTACATATAAAGGTGGTGTAGGAAGCAGAAACTTGGCAGCTATAATCTCCCCCTTTGATATTCCCTATGCTGGCTGAACTTTGCAGTGTACATTCATTTCTTCCTCTTGCCACTGGGATATAGTGAATATGAGAGGATTGTAGCTTAGGTGCAGAAATAGTGAGCTATTTTGCCATAATGAAGTAGGGCCTAATTTTTGTTTGTGTGATAATCAACATGCCACAAAATAGATTCTGTATTGCAAAGACTAGTGTGAAATAGTGAAAAATAATGCTGGATAGGGGAAACCTAATAGGTTATTATTTGTGTGACCATAAGCAAAATCACACAACCTCTTAGATGCTCATTTTCCTCATCTGTAAAATAGAAATTATAATACAGCACCTAAGGTACCTACCTCAGGCTGTTTTGAGACAAATGAAATAATATATGTAAACGTTATTATAATAAAGCACTGTAAACCTTCAAGTACTATATAAATATCTTTTATAAGAATCCAATGATACAGAATCCTGAGTTTGAATCTAATCATTCCATATTAGTTCAGTTATCTAGTGTGAACCGAGGTTTAATTTTTTTTTCTTTTTTACAAGATAGATACTAGGTTTATTTATTACTTTCATGTTCCTGTTATTAAAGAAGAAATTACAGAACTTTGCTCTTTCTTTAGAATTTATTCTACCTCCTAACATAGGGTAAAATTTATATTTTCCTTTTTTTATGACTCTTGGCTTATAAAGAAAAACAAGCCTAACCTGTAATTTCATTGCTGTAAGTCAGGAACTTCCCTACCAATTCTGATTTGTACCTTCTCTGTAACTTATAGTTTTAAATTCATTCAATCAACAAGTATTTATTACATACCTACTACATACCAAGCATTGTGCGAGGTCCTAGAGAAGCAAAGACCAAAATAGAAGCGTTGCACTTAAGGAACTATTGGGTGGAAGCAGTAAGTATGTGGTGGGAGGGAGGGCATTAGCAATTTATAGGCATCAGGATGGGCTCCCGTAGGATGTACTTGAGCTGAACTTTAAAAGAAACTAGAGGTTCTAAGAGGTAGAGGTAAAGAAGAATATCTGTACTAGGCATAGGGCACAGGTTATGCAGAAGCACGAGTGGGAGATGGAATGATGTTTTCAGGGAATGGCTAGGCCAGTTTACCTAGAATGGAAGGCTACCACCATAATATAGGCCCTTGTCACCTTTCACCTAGAGCAGAAATTCCCAAACTTATTTGGCCTACCGTCCCCTTTAAAAAAAAAAATTACTTAGGTCCCCCCTGGAATTGTGAAATTCTATTTTCTTTAACCTTTTTTTTTTTTTGAAATTTACATCATTTCAAAAAATTATAAAATGTACATATTTTTAAAATAATACATCTTAAGTTTAATAATTTATTGTAAATTTGTGGGTTTTTTTCCTTGCATTGAAATTTTGATGATGCAGTATTATGTTGTGAAACCATATAGTATCATATTGTAAGCAAGTCACCATTAGCACATGTTCCTGCCAATGCATGCTGGACTTTCTGACAGTGTGTGACAGGGTCATCTGCCAACACTTGCTTGGTAAGACCTGTTGACAGACTTGACCACTGTTGGGTTATAACTTAGATTTTGTGTGTTTATTTGGAAAATAATGTAATCACTGTGTCTTTAACTCAATTGCACAACAGATGCAACATGTAAGAACAGTTTTCAAAGTGCTCTTATCTTTCCTTCTTTCCTTATTCTTCCGCTGGCCCATTATTTTTATTCAGTGCCCCCCAATTACACCCAAAGCTGTTATCACTCCCCTAGACCATTCCAGCATTCTCCAGGGAGTGGTATCACCTACTTTGGGAACGTGTGATTGTAATAGCTTCCTAGTTGGTCTCCCTGCCCCTAATCTTTCTCCTTTCCAAACCCTTCTTCACATAGTCATAGTGTGAATGGAGAAAAGGGTATGGATATGAGATATAATGTAGAGGTGTAATTGGTAAGACTTTGCAATTGATTTTATGTGAGGTGTGAGGTGAGAATGCAAAGTAGAAATTTGACTTTTGAGGTGATGAATCTGAGTGACCAGAAGGATGGGGGTGCCTTGAGTACAAAGAGGAAATTTAGGAAGGAAAAAGTTTTTTTTTTTTTGGGGGGGGGTGGTAATTAGTTCTGTGTTGAGTCTGAGATGCCTATTTGGAGTTGACCAGTTGGTAATTGGTGATAGGTAGAAACTTGGGTCAGATTCTGTAGATCTGGGAGACATTTGCATGAGTTGAAATAGAGAGAGAGAATAAAAATCACTACTTCCATATGTGTAAAGATGTTTCTTCCCTTCCCAGTTTATTTTTGTTAAAATTTTCACACTTATTTGAGTGATAGCTTGCATGAATTTTTATGAGAATTACTTTCTAAGAATATTTTGAAATGACTATAAATAAAAGCAACCTGTGTTTTTTGCCCAATCAGAGACAATGTCTTTTGCATTAATATGTCGGATATATTATATTGATAGATTTTTTTGGCTTTAAGTGAATTTTTTGGCTTTGAGTAATGTGGTCAGTCCTGTGCCTTACTCAAAAACTAATTTTATAGGAACACTTTTTTTTAAAGCTATCAGTTGGGCTAACCTATCAAAATTTAGAACAGCTCATGAACTCAAGTATTTGGGAGAAAACTATATTCCTATAATACATTTGATAGAATTTAAATTCCTTGAGAGAAAGGGTTGTTCATTTTTTGTATCTGTCTCTGGTGCCTAGGTCAGGGCCTGGCATATAGTAGTTAATAAATGCTTGTTGATTGATTGAATGCCAAATAATTAATTGAATGTAGAATATAGTAGGGAAAATGAATATCAGCATATCTCCTCACCAGGAGGTGGTGTGGTACATTTAGACTACTGCTTCTGGAGTCAAAGGATCTGGCTTCAGATTCTGCCTTTGACACTTATTAATTGTGTGATATTAGGCAAGTCACTTAATCTTCCTATACTTTATTTTCTTCATTTGTAAAATGAGGGGGTTGGACTAGATGACTCCTTAGGTCTTTTCCAGCTTTAGCATTGTGATCCTATGATTCAGATTCTTGTTTTAGAGGTTAGTCTTGAGGTTTTTTCGTAAGCTTTCTTTACCTTTTAATTTTTTTTTTTTTAAGCAATTGGGGTTAAGTAACTTGCTCAAGGTTACACGGCTAGTCATTATTTGTGTGTGGGTGCTCATTTTCTGAGGCTGGATTCGATCTCAGGTCATCCCAACTCCGAGGCCAGTGCTCTTACTCACTGTGCCACCTAGCTGCCCCTTTTAGGGCAATTGGGGTTAAGTAACTTGCCCAAGGTCACACGGCTAGGTTTTTGTTTGTGTGGATTAAGTGTCTGAGGCCGGATCCGAACTCAGGTCCTTCTGACTCCAGGGCTGTCGCTCTACTCACTGCGCCACCTAGCCGCCCCATACCTTTTAATTTTTGACAGCAGATGTTGATATATAATAAGATAGAGCACTTGATTTGGAGTCATAAGGAATGGAGTTCAAACCCTACCACAGATTATGTAGGTGACTCTTGTATGAGTAAGTAATTTAATTTAATCTCTGAACTGAGTTTCCTCATTTGCAAAATATGGACAATAATAGCTCCTACTTCAAATGGTTATTGTAAAGTTTAAAGGGAGATAATTTATATAAATCACTTTTAAAATCTTAACATATAAAAATATCAGTTCTTGTTATTATCATAATGTTTTCTAAAATTTATATGCATCAGAAAGATTAGAGGGAAAGATGAACAGTAGTCTTTCTTTTACTATTGAGTCACTAATTAAACCAACTCTGCTAATTCCTTTATTTGCCTCTTCCAATTGCAATTTCCTTATGTCTTCTGGTTTCACTTGTAGTAAGGGTCTCAGTAGTGACATGATTTAGTTTCTTGAGTAATCTATCCAGTTGTAGAGGCCACCTTAGCATAATTACTTTTTTATTTTGAAAATTGTCCTCCATTAGATTTAAAATCAAGTTAGAGTAATTTCTCTCTCTTACCACTTTAATCCCAGGTTGCTCTACTTTTCCATAATCATCCCATGTTTTTGTGCCCCAGAAGGCACACTGTAGAAGCTAACTTAACACATGGGAATCTCATGTTACTGTCCTTTGCTACCCAGCTTTTCCCCTTGCTGCAGCAACTTTATTACATCCTAGTTTTGGTGCTTAAGAAAGTCTGGCCCCCAGTAGACATTCTCATACCAACTATCCCCTATATGTGAAGTTTCTGTTTGCTTTTTAGTTGAAGTTAAAAATATCCAGAACATTGAGACTTTGGAGCCAGTTTTTCAGACTGTCTCCTAACTGGCAAGCTGTTTAATGAAAACTTTGAGCAGTCTGAACTGCCAGCCAGAGAGTGATCTTTATTCCATGACACAGTTCCACAAGTTAATTTATTGTTTTTAAATGGTCTAAAAACTGTCATTCTTGGAACTTTCTGTTTCTTCTTTGTTACCTTCTGTAACGGTGGAAGGTGACTTCACAGAACCTGAGGGCTATTTTATCTTTTTCTTTTTTCATGAATTGCCATTGCCAAACAGTTTATCAGTTGATAGATAACTTGCTGATGCTTACTTTACTAGGCTGGTGTTCAGCTAGCAAACCTATTGCATCCTGAAATCAGATTAAGAAAATGTATATATTCAGAATCTTTTTTGGGTCCCACAGTAATTACTTTGCTTACTATAGGAGCATCAGACTTTAAAATGTACTTTAGAAATTGTGATTCTTAAAAAAAAATTTTTTTTGTGCCAAATAGGTATATTTCCAAAATGAGAAGAGAAATAACTCCTTTATATAATGTAATAGTACAAAAATGAGAAGAGAAATAACTCCTTTATATAATGTAATAGTACAAAAGTTTCTGGGTGAGAAAGAGATATGGAATTAGGTAAGAATGACAGTAAGATTAAAAAGTAAACTTTTCACTAGTGTTTTTTATGATACTTGATGACTTTTTTAGGCATCCTCTTCATCCATTTTAAAAGTTTCTAGGATTCTATTTGTAATCCTTACCCCAATCAATTTGTAATCCTTACCCAATCAATAATTATAGCCTGTACTTATCACAGTCTTAGTTCTTTACTGAAATACTGTATTTCAAGCCTCCAGATTTGACTCTTGAGCCTCCACTCAATTTGGTGTGTGAGGGCTAGGAAAAGAATCTGAAGTCTCTGTAATTGAAAGGCCAAAAGTATAGGGAAAGGAGAAGTGCTAATATACTTGGTTGTGGATGACCAAGTGGGCACTTGAACCTTGGAAGTACATGGATTCCTGGTTCTTAGATTACTGAATCTTACTGAATGACACTAGAAAGCTTTTTTAATATGTGTAAAATGATCTTAGTAACAAATTGCATTATATAATAATTTTTACATACCTTTCACCTAATCTAATTTTTTTCTCATAACAACTGTTTGGGGTTGGAAAGAACAGTTATTTCTATTTGACAGATGATGAAATTGTGGCCTGAGTTGAATGACTAGCTCAGGTCATGTAGCTGATACATGTCATAGCCTGGGACTAGAACCTAGATTAGATTCCTTACCCAAAGCTCTTCCTTTAAATCTCAACATAAAGTAAAATTGGAATTAGTGGGCAGGGAATAGAAGCTTTGCCAAGGAGAAGATGGAAAAAAATATTTTTTAAAAAACACAATTATGTTTATAATTGAAAACTTTGGTTCACCCTACTATTATTTGATACCATTCTAGAAATGCTGGCTATGGCAAAGATGAGGGAAAAAATTAAGGCTTGCAAACGTTATCAAAGAGGTAATGCTGATTTGCAGATAACTTATGCTCATTTACAGATAATATGATAGTTCACTTAGAAAACCCTTTAGAATTAGCAAAGACTGATTTAAGATTATTACTAGTTTCTAACAGAATTAGGATATAAAATAAATCCATAAAAATAAGAAAACTAATAGGGATTGATAGGAAGAATTCCATTCAAAATGAATACAAAAAGCATAAAATAGCAAGATGTTTACTTAGGACTCATACACATACAATTGCAAAATACTCTTTACAAAAATGAAAGAAGACAAATAATTGGAGATTCATTATGCATGGTTGGGTTTTGATGATTTAAAAATGGAGACACATTATCTAAATTAGAATGCTGTACAGATTTAGTTCTCTACTAGTTAATGTACCAAGGGTACATATAATTAGACAAAATAATAACAGAATTCATTTGGAGGAGCAAAAGGTATAAAAACCAATGGAATGAAGGAGGCACAGCATCATCAGATCTCAGCTAGAATATAAAGTAGTAATCATTAAAACTACCTTAGTTCTATTTTAAAATAGAAAGTAGATCAGTATAACAGACTAGATAAGCAAGATTCAGAAGCAGTTGAATAGGACAGTTTCAATATTTGATAAATCCAAGAATAAAAATTACTGGGAGAAAGGCTCCTTGTTTAACAGAAGCTACTGATCAAATTGGAAAGCATTTTGGCAGAAGTTAAGTTTAGGTCAGCTGCTTATACCATATTCTTGCCTCTATGATTTCACTGACTTGAATTCCTTACAGTGATGTAGATTGCAACTCATCCTTGCCTACCCATCTTGTGTGATTATTATAATGTCATGTCGTAAATTCATCATAGAAGGTCTACCCAATGTGCTGGAGGCCTTTTTCACTTTATCTTGAAAACATGAGAGTGGAACACTGTCTTATCCATCCGTCTGCCATCCCTTGACATGACTAATTGATCTTTCTTTTTTCTTCATCTTCATAATTCCTTGATGACATATTGTTCTCTTATTATTTATTGAAGAGGCTGTTCGCTCCCACATATATCTTCCATTTTCTTCATTTGGCATTTATTTTTAATTCTTTTGAGGGAAGGGAGAAAGGGAAGGAACAAGCATTTATTAAGTTCCTACTAAGTACAAGACACTGGACTAAGTGCTTTACAAATATTATCTCATTTGAGCCTCACAACAACCCCGGGAGGCAGATATTATTATACCCATTTTATAGTTGAAGAAACTGAGGTTAAATGACTTGTCCAGGGTTACACAGCTTGTGTCAGCCAAGGTTTCTGGACACTGGTCAGAGGCAGGATTTGAACTCAGATTTTCCTAATAACAAGTATTATCCATTATGCCACCTAGCTGCTAGTGGCTAGAGGCTAGCTGACAGCTGTTGCATTCCTTGTTTTGCTGCCATAGAGCAACATTGGTAGAATGTTAATATTAGAAAGATTGATCTTTGCTTTTATGGGAAGTATAGGGGGTCATTAAAAGAGCTTTTCATTTTCTTGAAGGCAATCCAGCCCTCTCCTCTTCTTGTTCAACTCTTGACCCACTTGTCCCTATGTATTTGTGTGGCATATCTTCTTCTTCAATAAACTTCAGATGGGTATGTGACCTAAATATAAAAGGTCACACTATAATTAGGGGATGAGTGGAAGGAAAGCAGTAATGATAAGATTACAAAATAACCACAGTAATAGATTTTATATGGTGTGTTAAGATTTGCCAAGCACTTTACATATGTTATCTTACTTGATCCTCATAACAACTCTGGGAGGTAGGTAAGTGCTATTATTATCCCCATTTTACAAATGAGGAAATTGAGACTAAGAGACGTTAAGTGACTTGTTCAGGGTTTCATAGCTAGTAAATGTTGGGATTTAAACTCAGGTCTTCCTGACTCCAAGTCCAGCATTATTACCCATAAGAGAAGAAAGTGGTTCATGAAAAAGAAGGTGGCTGTTTCTGTTATCTAAATATATCATTATTCTCTCAACTCCAGCACGATAATATTCTCTTCTCGATTTTGCCTTTCCAAACCCTGCTTCTTCTTTATGGTCCAGTTCAATTCCCATGCCTTCTATAAAGGCTTTTGTGACAACTTCTCCAAACTTTAGATCACTTATGGTTTATGCCATTCTGTTTTAGTTCAAACCTGTGTTTTCATTGAACAACTCCTGGTGTAAGAAATTCTTTTTGATTCAGGTAGCAGTTTATTAGTTTCTTATAATTTTAGAGTTACATGGATCATCAAGAGGTTACTTAAATACTGGTCTTCATGTCTCCAAGGCTAGTTCTCTATCTGCTGTACCATGCTGCATTTCACAAAATCACAGAATTTGAGAGTGAGAAGAAAACTCAGTGGCTGGTCAGACCCATATAGTGAACAAATCTTCACTGTTAAATATTTGAAAAGTGGGTGTCCAGCCTGTTTAAGGAGCTCTGAGGATGGGTCATCAAATCCTACCCCCCTTCCCACACTGCTTAAGGCAGCCCCTTTCACTTGTGGACAGCTCTAATTATTAGCAAGTTTTTCCTAACATCAAACCAAAATTGGCCTTTGCAACTTTCACCCATTGCTCCTAGTTCTGCCCTCTGGGGCCAAACAGAACAACAAATGTAATCTTTCCTCCCCATAACAGCCCTTTAGTTACTTGATTACAGCTTTCTTTTCCTCCTTGCATCTTATTTGGCTGAGCATGCCAAATTCTTTCAAGCGATCCTCATATGTTGCAATCCTGTTTGCTTTCTGGACATTCTAGCATATCAGTGCCTCTTGGTGTAAAAAATAACAGTAACAACTAGCATTTGCATAGTGCTTTAATGTTTATCCTCACAGTAAACTGGGAGATAGGTGCTATTATTAGCTCTATTTTATATTTGAAACTGGGGCATAGAGAGTTTAAATGACTTACCCATGGTCATACAGCCAATAAATGTCTATGAGGCCATATTCAAACTTTGGTCTTCCATCTTCCTCTGTAAATGCAGTGCTCTGTCGACTTTATCACTTAGAACTGAGCACAGTACTTCAGATGACGTTTGATTAGGGTACTTAATAGGATGATCATTTCAAGTCAGGTGTTTATTAAGTGCCTAACTATGTGCCAGGCACTAGGACTACATATATAAGAGCAAAAACAATCCCTGCTGTCTTGGAGTTTATGTTCTGGAAGACAGCTTATAAAAGGAACCTGAAAAGAAGTGAGTGGGTGAGTGCAATAGGAGAAAGGTGAGAGAGATGGTACCTGCGTGAGGGCCTGGTAGAGAAAATTTTGAGAGTCAGAAAGTGGGCCTCCAAAAGGAAGGAAGACATGATTGGTCTGAGCACTTTTTAAAAAATGGAAGTTCTAGTATGAACCAGCTACTTAGGAAAGAGTTGCAGGAGTGGTATGAATTTCCATGGTATGAAGGCTGCTGTGGTCTGGAAGTCATGCCTCTTTTTTTTTTAATGCAGCCCAAGATTTCATTAGCCTTTTTGGCTGCTACATCACACAGTGATTTATTTTGATCTTGCAGTCCATTAAAAACTCCAGATTATTTTCAGAACAACCCCGTCTTACATCTTATATTTATGAAGTTGATTTTTTTTTGTACTTAAGAGTAACACTTTTCATTTATCCCTACTGAATTTCATCTTGATAGATTTAGTCCAATGCTCTAGCTCTGAAATTCTTTCTTTTATGTGTCATGGATCTGTTGGCAATCTGGTGAAACCTATGGGCCTTTTCTCACAATATAATGGTTTTTTTTTTTTTTAAGCAATTGGGGTTAAGTAACTTGCTCAAGGTTACACGGCTAGTCATTATTTGTGTGTGGGTGCTCATTTTCTGAGGCTGGATTCGATGTCGGGTCATCCCAACTCCGAGGCCGGTGCTCTTACTCACTGCGCCACCTAGCCGCACCAATATAATGTTTTAAAATGCATAACTTTTAAAAATAGGAATTCAGAGGAAACCAATTATATTGAATAATCAACATATTTTTAAAAATAATTCATGTTAAGAACCTGAATTGGATCTCAGTTTAAGAACCCCTGTTCTAGCCCATCATGATCCTTTTGGACCCTGACTCATAAACTGGATTATCTTTCCCTCTTAGCTTTGTGTCATCTGCAACATTGATGAGCATGCCATCTATGCCTTTATCCATGATGTTGATAAAGATGTCAAACATCAAAAGACCAAGCACAAATCCCTGAGGTACTGCTCTAGAGACTTTCCACCACATTGACATGGAATCATTTACTTTTTGAGTCTGGTCATCCACCTAGTTCTGAATCCATTTGACTGTATGATGGTCCTTATAGTATGAGATACTTTATCAAAATCTTCGCTAAAATTGAGGAAATCTATACCTACATAATTTCTCTCCTCTGCTAACTTAAAATCTTATTTAAAAAGGCAACAAGGATCACCTAGTATGACAGGTTCTTGACAAAGCCATGCTGTATTTTTGTATTCATTGCTTCTCTTTCTAGGTGTTTGCAAGCTATCCTTAATGAACCATTCTAGAATTTATCTAGCAATGAAAATAAAGTTCTCTACTGGCCTATAGTTTTCATATACTCTTCCTTTTTGAAAATTGGGAAAAGTCTTTCTCTAATTTTGTGGTACCTCTCCTGTTTCCCTTATTCTTTCAAATATCACTGACAGTGACTTCAGCAATTATATCTGCCAGGTCTTCCAGGACTCAAGGATATAGTAAATCTGGGCAAGGTGATTTGAATTCAAGGGCAGCTTAGGTACCCTTCTTACTATGTCTTTAGTTATCTTAGGTACCAATTCCCTGTTAGTCATTTTTGCTCTGTCAATTCTAGTTTAAAGGTTATGTCAGAGAGAAGAGGAAAAAAAAATTAGAATCGACAATTCTCCCTTCTCTTTGTTGTCAGTTATCATTCTCCAGTATGCCCTAAGGAAAGATCCTCTCCCTTCTTTGATCTTCCTTTTTCTCAGGGGGCAGGGGTTGGGAGTAGGGAAGGAGGGAAAAAAAAAGAACATAACGAAGTTCTTTTTTGGGGTCCTTAACATCTCTCCCTAACCTCAACTCATTCTGAGCTTTATTATTCCTGACAATTACTATTTTTACAGAACTGTTCCCTGATTTTGCTTCTATTTTTTTGTAACTTGTTATAGTATCTGTCATCTTTCTAAATAAAAACTCTAAACATTTTGGTTTTTTCTAAGCAAAAATTAGGAATTTTAATTTTAAAACTAGAAAATGACTGCAGTAAAATGAAAATAGTAAAAGTTTTGGATGGTTACTTCCATCTTGTTTCAAGATGGCATCCCAAAGTATGGCTGCTATGCTGCTTTCCAGAAAATAATTGACCATATTAAAGAGATATAGGTAGGCAGCTACTTTGGGTATTCATTCTTTGAATCTATTAGAGGCCCTTTTTTGGGTCACTTCTTGAAGACCCTACCAACCCTGAATTTCTAGAGTTTTCTTCAGTTGTTTTGAACACAGAAAAATCATGTAGAATCAGTGTATCAAATGATTATAGATTTAGACCCAGAAGAGATTTTAGAGTTAATATTATCCCACTTATTAATATTGCAGATTCAGACACTGAAGCCAGGAGAGGTTAAATAACTTGCTTGAGTTTACACAAATGACTAGAATCGCCAAGATCTAAATTTAAATCCTCTAAATGCAAATCCAGTACTCTTTTCTCTTGCCATGCCAGTCCTGACCCTCTAACTATTTGTGAGTTCTTTGATAAGAATTCTAGTTTGTTACAATTCTCATTTTAAAATTACCCTAGTTTATACTTTTTTTAGTATTTAAATATTTTATTTTGTATATTTTTCAGTGCTAAAATTTATTGCTTCTTAACATTAAGATTTTTTTTTTTGCTTTTCGGAGCGGGGAAGGTAGGGCAGTTGGGGTTAAGTGACTTGTCCAAGGTCACATGGCTAGTTTTGTGTTAAGTGTCTGAGGTTGGATTTGAACTCAGGTCCTCCTGACTCCAGGGCCAGTGCTCTCTATTCACTGAGCCACCTAGCCGCCCCAACATTAAGATTTTATTGCATCATTTTCTGTGTATACTTGGTTTATTCTCATTCACGTGATAGGAAGTCAAATTCTGTGATGATGGACTTCTCCAACTATTAAGAGCCACATACAGTGCTTTTAAATTAGTAAATAAAGATGTAAGTGAAAACAACTGTAAGATTTCATCTCACGCTTCGTAAAAAGGAAAACAACAAAAGATGGGGGATAGTCACTTTTGGAAGGGGCAAGGAAAGACACACTAATGTACAATTGGTGGAGTTGTGATCTGGTCCAGACATTCTAGAATATAATTTAGAGTCATCCTAAGAAAGTGACTAAAATGTCCATACTGTTTAATTCAAAGATCCCATTGCTAAGTATAAACTCCAAGAAGGTCGTTGATAAAAATGTATTATATGTAGCAATATATCAAATGTGTCATGTCTGTGACAGCATTTTTTGTAGTAAAAAAGAATAAAAATAATGTATATAGATGACCATTGGGGAATGCTAAATATTTGTGGTACGTGAGTATAATGGAGTATTATTATTACACTATAAGCAATGCTGAATATACTCTATCTAGAAAAGTATGAGAAAACATAAACTAAAAATGAAGTAAACAGTCAGGACTGTCCCAGCATAAGTGAAAAGAACAATAAAAGTCAGAACTGAATGTTGTAAAATTAGAATGATTAAGTTTGGGACCCCAAAAGAGATGTGAAAATAATCTTTTCACCTTTGAAGAAGTGACTTAGCTGATTGCTAGATGAGTTATCTTTGTTGAACTCCTTTTTAAAAAAAAAAACTTTTTGTTTTAAGAGTTTAATTTCTGGGACTGGAAGAGAGGAGAATAGATCGGGAAGTGAAGGTGATAGCAACAACAATAGCCCTTTATGGAATTTATATAGCCCTTTAAGATTTGCAGAATTCTTTAAATATATTGTCTCATTTTATCTTTGCAATATTGCTGGGAAGTAGGTACTGTTATCCTCATTTTATAGATGAGGAGACTGAGACAGACAGGTTAAATGACTTAGCCATTCACACAGCTCTAAGTGTTTGATATTGGATTTGAACTCAGGTCTGTTTCCTCCAGATAGATAGCTTTATCTGTTGTAACAACCTGGATGCCTAGAGCCTTGAGAGGTTAAGTGACCTACCCTGAGTCACACAGCCAGTATGTGTCAGTAGTAGGAGTTGAACTTCATTTTTCATGTTAAAATGATACTCCTTAAAATAGTGTTCTACCAGAAACTGAAGGCACCTAGGTGGTACAGTGGATAAAGTGCCTGGTCTGGAGTCAGGAGGACTTGAGTTCAAATGCAGCCTCTGACACTTACTACCTGTGTGACCCTAGATAAGTCATTTAGTTCTGTTTACCTCAGTTTCTTCATTTGTAAAATGAGCTAGAGAAAGAAATAACAAATCATTCCAGTATCTTTACTAAAACCCGGAAAGGAGGTTTGCAGTTTCCTTCAAATGCATAAAACCATTGTCTACGATTACATGTTGGAGGTACTAATACTACTTTGGACTTTAATAACATTTTTTTTTAAACAACTGGGGTTAAGTAACTTGCTCAAGGTTACACGGCCAGTCATTGTTTATGTGTAGGTGCTCATTTTCTGAGGCCGGGTCTGATCCCAGGTCATCCCGACTCCGGGGCCAAGCACTCTTACTCACTAAGCCATCTAGCCGCCCCAACTTTAATAACATTTTTACTCCAAAAAAGTACTTGCACGTATGAGCCAGTAGTATGCTTAATATTGTGCAGATGTGCTTTTTAATTCACCGGGAGAAAGTAGTTCTTAATGGGAAAAACACCTTTTGGGGATTAAAGTATCAGCTGGGGTGGGTAGGGCAAACTTCCCATTTAAAAAAATCTGTTTCTAATGTCTGTGCTTGTTATGGTTTGGGTCAAGCCAAGAATTTAGAAAGATAATGCTTCACCTTTCCTTGAGAATTTGGTTCCCACAAAGGTACTATCTTGGGAGGATGTGGTGTTAGGTGGCTATCTTTGTTCTCCATTAGGTTAGAATCTGCCCTTTGAATTATTGGTTTTAGAGTATTTCCACTTGAATTTAACAGGTTATTTGTCAGTTGTATTTTAAATCTTTAATATTAAAACTATTGTGGTCATTTGTAGCTTTTTTTTCCATAGAATTCTTAATAGTAACAGTTAAGGGAGTCATTATTAACAGATTTTAATTTATGGGTATAAGGAAATGTGGATTTATGAATTCCTTTATGAATGTAAGGAACTTTTAATATCACATATCTTAAAATGGAATTATAACTATATTAAATTGGTATTGCAGTGGTCTTTCTTAGTCCTGAAACTGGTGAACAGTGATTTTCAGGTATGAAAATGAGAAACCATTTGACTTCCTATCATGTGAAAAAAGAGATAAAACAAGTACATGCAAAGAAAGAGGCTGAGCTGGGCAGTAACTTGAACTTCAAAGAGTTCATTTGTGCGCCCGCTTTTGTTGTATTCTGCCTTTCTGATCTGCTTGTTTCTGCCCCCTGTAGAATGAATCAGTCTGACATTTTATCAACTTTTTTGAAAAGTGAGGTGAAATCAAGTAGAACACATCAAAGGGGTGAAGCAGAGCAGATGTGAAAGAGAACAGAATTCTTTAATACTTGGTGTCTGCTTTTTTCCTTGTCCTTAAAGAGCTAGAGTGGGTTTGGTTGCTATCCACTTGTTTTTACTTTATGATATTACCTTATTGTTGTATTGACTTGGATGTGTTTAATGAAAAAAATGGTCTGTTGGGAACATTGGCATATATACTTACCATATTTCCATCAAATGACTTTGATCAATTTTTCTTTTTCATTATTCACCAGTCTATTTGTTTTCTGATTTGATATCATCTTATTTCCTCAACTTGTATGTAATAATGTGCAATTTCTTTGAAAACTCCCAATTTTTGTTATCAGTAGTGAGTATTTTCACCCAAGTTCAAGAAAAAAAGTTTATGAGAATTAGTATCTTCTAATTTTTTGTCAGGACTAGGTAGATTGAATATAATTGACTAAGTGCTTGAAGGAAATAATTTGTAAGTAATAACTTTTGTTAGCTGTCAATATACCTTAAGACTTGAAAATTTTCACACTGAATTATGGTAAAACATTTTGAAATAAGCCTTCCCCTAACCCTCCTTATTTTGACTGCTTTCCCTCTGTTAATTATTTGCTATTTATTTTGTGTATAGCTTGTTTCATATTTTTTTTTGCATGTTGTCTCTCTCATTCCATTGTAAATTCCCTGAGGACAAGGTCTGTTCCAAGCACTTAGACACAGTGCCTGGCACATAGTATGTACTTAATAAATGTTTATTGATTAACTGTACTGTTAAGTTATTAATGTTCTGTTTAAACTGAATTATGCACAGTTGATTTTTGTTTTGGATCTCTTCCAGAAACTGATGGAGCTTCATTCAGAATTAACACAAGTGGACAAGGATTTTTGGATGAAAATATTCCATTAAATCTATCATTTCATTTACCAGCTACTTACCCATTTTGTTTACCAGGGATCTCAGTTAATTCTCAGCACCTTACCAGGGCACAGTGTATAGTTATAAAAGAGAAACTACTTGAACAAGCAAAAACACTTTTGTCTGAGCCAATGGTACATGAGCTGGTTCTCTGGATTCAACAAAACCTCAAGCATGTCATTGGGCAACCAGAAACAACTGTTAGCTCTGAAGACTGTACTTTGTCAGCAAGTACATCTATGGATGATGGAACATGGATAGCCCTTTTGCATTTAGATCACATGAGAGCAAAGACTAAGTATGTCAAAACTGTGGAGAAATGGGCTTCAAATTTAAGACTTACTGGAAGACTGATGTTTTGGGGCAAAATAATACTTATTCTTCTACAAGGAGACAGAAACAGTATCAAGGTGTTTGTTACTTAAAATAGATGGATAAGAGTGTTTTTTAGCAGTTAGTGAGGATGGGTAAATTATTAGGGATATAGCTGTAGTCTATATTGCTGTTGTTATAAGCCTTTATTTTCTTTGTAAGAATGTTTTTGTCTACTGGTTACATACAACAAACCTATGAAGCCTTGAAAAAAATTTTTTTAATTTATTAAATTATGCATTTTGAACTTAGTGGCTGGTAAATGGTATAAGATGAAGATATATATACATATATATGTGTGTGTATGTATGTATACATACCCTGTTCCTGCGTTTTACAGTGTTGGAGAGAGTAAGTTTTGTCCCAGTATTTGATTTTCATTCAAGTATCAGCCCAAATTTAGAGAGGCTCATTGCCAAAACATTAGCTTAGATAATTAATTTTATGGCCACAATGACATGTGAAAGAGCTTTGTGAAGTAGTACTCACATCAATGAAATAACATCTTTTGGAGGAATAAGATAGTAATTTCCATATATATATATATTATGAAGGTTTATATATGTGTTTATAGCTCCTTATAGAGAGGGACAGGAGCTCATAGTATATTATGTTTGGGATAAGCAATACATTTTTTTCTCACCTCTTGGCAGTTAAAAATAATCAGTGTGATTTGTTTTTTGTTTTTTGTTTTTTTTCATCTATACTGCCTGGAAAGTGTGGTCTGTGTCTTAAAACTGAGTTTTAGTTTCAGAGATATAGAACTATTATTGATTTCAATTCGTTACCTCCTACCATCTTTTTTTCTTTCTAGCTGATTTGTCTCAGCAGCTGCTTTCAAAATCAGTCCCTTTTTACATTTTGTATATCTCTTGAAATTTTTGTAACTTATTTATCTTGGGGACCAGAGGAGAAAAATTATTATTAAAATTAAAATATTTAACAGAGTATATTAATAAGTTTTGTTATTCCAGGTAAGTCAAAGTAACAAAAATTGTTTAAATTGGTTTTAATTTGTTTCATCTCATATAACCTGTAATCATAAAGACTTAAGAACTTTGGTATTGCTGCTTCATAGTATAATCTTTTTGTAAAACATTATCTTGGTATTTATCCAGATTAGTATTGAATTATGTAGTTAAAGCAAATTATTAGATTTTATTTGTATCCTTTTTTGGGGGCTGTGGAAAGATTCCATGTGTTTCAAAGTAATTTGTATTGAATTTAAGCTAATTGAATGTTTATAGGCAGATATTCAGATAGAAATCAAGATCCGTTCGCTTATTCATATACCACCCTTAGACATCAGGGACTTGTGATTTGTTCAGTGTTGGAATCCTGGCATGGGAGGATTCCTCGTTTTACACAAATTGCAAACCATCTGCAGATGTAGTCTCAATTGCCTGAGACCTAGAGAGGTTAAATAACTTACCTACAGTCACACAGTGAATATTTCTTGGGTTATCCTTGAACCCATATTTTCCTAAGTTCAGGATGAGTCTTCTCCCCCCAACTATGCTGCCTCTTAAAAGAAAGACTAAATGAAATTATAATAGACTAATTTGGATAAGTCAGTCAGCAAGTATCTATATGATTTGGAACACTTATCAGTGGAATAGGACACAACATTGGCAAATTGCTCTTTTCAGAGTTCATTTTTTTAATCTGTATACTGAAATACTGTAAAAATATATTTGTTTTTCAGCTTTTTAAAAGATCCTGTTTTAATTTGAAGGGTTGTCTTACCCATTTGAAGAGAGGTTCTGTGTTGTAGATGGAGAGCTGGCCTTAGAGTCAGAAGACCTGCATTAGAGTCACTCCTTAACTATAAGTTACTGAGCAATTACCATATATATTAGAAGAGGGAAT
Source organism: Gymnobelideus leadbeateri (assembly GCA_011680675.1). Lineage (NCBI taxonomy): Eukaryota > Metazoa > Chordata > Mammalia > Diprotodontia > Petauridae > Gymnobelideus > Gymnobelideus leadbeateri. The sequence goes on along the minus strand of WOXC01005900.1, from coordinate 87,009 downwards.
TTGCTCAGTAAGAGTTCCTTCACCAATAAAATCACAGTTTGGGACAAACTTCTTTTTTAATACATTCTAAACCTATTCATTGAGACCATAAATATGGCATGAAAATATTTGACTCTTCCTGTCATCTGTATGCAAACTCAGAGGTAGCTATGTAAAAATATGGACTAGGAAATGGATATTTTTATATATAAAATAAACCCTGTGTGTTTATGAGTTTTAAAACTAAATATCTAAGATAGTGGGATATGTATTTAATGTACTGATTTATCATTTAGGAATATATAATTCTTCAGAAAACCTCCAAAGTTGATGTGGACTCAAGCGGAAAGAAATGCAAAGAGAAAATGATTAGTATACTCTTTGAAACAAAAGTACAGATGGAACACAAAAGGTATAATTTAGTATTATTGCAGATAGAAAAGCAACTGAATCGATAATTACATTCTGACAAATCTAGGCATATTCATGAGTTTCTCTTGTATAATGCAGGTTCCTGGCATTTGAAGTCAAAGAGTATTCATCGTTGGATGAGCTACTAAAGGAATTTGAAGTTGCAGGGCTTAAGAAACTGTTCTCTGAGTTTGTACTTCCACTGGTAAAATGAAATTAAAAAAACACAGGAGTCTTTTAGTACAACAGGAAATGCACGTATTATTTTCTTTGAGTGATTACATCAAAACTTTTGGGGAGCAACTTTAATTTTTTTGGAATAAAATATGAAAATGTCTCAAGGAAAAAACAATTTAAATTTCATCAAAAGTTAGATTTAAATAAGCAATTTATCAAGTACCTATGTTCAAGTCAGTGTTAAGTCCTGGGAATAGAAAGGCAAAGAAAAGTGGTTTTGCCTGTGTCTTGATATTTACCAAGAAAATCTAAGTTTTAATTGATGACACATTTTTGAAAACCAAAATGGGAAAAAATGATGGTAAATTGTACCATCTTTCCAGGTTATATATTTTTCCTTTCTTTCACATAATGGTTTCTTAACTGTAACCTAACTGAACCTGAAGAAGTCCTTGTTTTTATGAGAAATTTTTTTTCTGGAAGTCTTTATCACTTTTCTTTAAAATAAATTATATGTGAAATTATTTACTTTCATGTTTTTATTTTTTTATTTTTTATTTTTTTGCATTTTGGAGGGCAATTGGGGTTAAGTAACTTGCCCAAGGCACAAGGCTAGGTTTTTGTTTGTGTGTGTTAAGTGTCTGAGGCCGGATCCGAACTCAGGTCCTTCTGACTCCAGGGCCAGCGCTCTACTCACTGCGCCACCTAGCCGCCCCTATGTTTTTATTTTTTAAATATCATTGTTATCTTAGATACAGAGATTTTTCTTCTCAAGGAATATAAATTAAAAGAAACCCCAGATGCCTAATTTAACCTACACCTGAACAAAAAAATCCTCTCTATAATTGGCATATGTGACAAATGAATGAATAAATAGAAAACATTTAAGTACTTATTACGTGATGGGTACTGTGTTGGGGATTCCAGTTAAAAAAAGTCCTTGTTCTTAATGATCTTATATTTTATTAGGGGGAGATAGCACACCTAAGAAACTAGTGAAGGGAGTTTTGGTCTGGGAAATCACAAGAATTGTGAGTGGAGGCATAGGGCAGCCAGTTGTTATGTTCTCTCTAGGAACAATGACAGAATTGATCTGATTACTGATCCCAGTGTAAGATGTGGAAACAAGGCAGATAGAAGGATACTTAAATTCCCTGTATTTTTTGGATGTGGATATAGCTAGGTGGGATTGAAGGATGTTCTGTTTTTGACTAGAGTGAGTTTGTTTGCCTTCATCAATTAGAATGCCCAAATATCTCAATCCCAGGGCAAAGTTCTAAAAATTGATGGATTTAAATGAAGGGAAAGTCTAACTTCTAAACTATTTTTGGCTTGTTCTAAGGAGGGCAGCTAGATGCTATAGTGGATAGAGTTTAGGCCTGGAATCAGGAAGATCTGATTTCAGATCCATTCTCAGACACTTATTAGTTGTATGACCCTGGGCAAGTCACTTAACCCTATTTGCTTCAGTTTCCTTATCTGAAAAATGAGTTGGAGAAGGAAATGACAAACTACTTCATTATATATCTTTGGAAAGAAAACCCCCAAATTGGGATCACAGAGTCAGACAGGACTGAACAACAATAGTTAGGAATTTTTTCCTTACACCAAATCTAATATGCTCCTTTATAACATCTGTTTATACATCCTAGTTTGGCTTCTAGATCTAAGTAGAACAACTCCATTTCCTTTTATACATTATGTCTCTTCAAATATTTGAAGACTTGCTTTCATGTCCTTTTAAGTTTTCTCCAGTCTAAATATTTTCATATTTAGCCCTACGATCTTAATATTTCAAGTTGGAGATAAAAAATTTTTACATTGCCTTTTGGTGTTGCTTAAATCAGTAGTCTGCAGAATACTAATACTTTAAAACATATCATAGCTGGCATTAAGGTTGTATAGAACTCAGTTTACGATTCCTTTCTTTGGGGCCCCCAAGCAGCATGACACTTTATTAGCAAAAAGATTAGAAATGTCAGTTTTAATTAAAACTCATATGAAAATGAATTGTTTAGTTTTATAAGTGGAGAATCACTTTTCACAAAATGACCTTCCCTTGTTGGACAAAGCAAATTGAAAGTGATATAAATTTTAGTTTTTATTTCTTGTAAAATCTATTAAGCATATTATCCTTAAGATACATTTATGTCCCATGGGGGAAATAAAACCATACCATAAAGCATATGTTAAATTTAAAACCTTTGTAAACTTTAAATAGTTACACTAGACCTATAAGTAGGCAAGTATACCCAGGAGAGGATACCTGTTATATACATGAGGCCATTGGGGCTTCTAAGCCAAGGGGCAAAGTGGGAGAGCAGGCCATGCTTTTTAATATCTAGTCCTCATAGGCAGAGAAGAAAGGCAAAGAAATCACAATGTGTTTTTTTTTTTCACATGCTTTATTAACTTCTGGTTTACATCATTCATTTCTGCCAGATTTTGAGTTACAAATTTTCTCCCCGTTTTTCCCCTACTGACCTTCCCAAAATAGTGGTCCCACAGGATATCCTCTCCTCCTATCTGGTCTCTCCCATATCCCCCCCTTTGACTTTTCCAGTAGGGCATGGTGGATTTCTATGCCTCAGTGCCTGTATATCTTATTTCCCAATTACATGTAAAATAGTATCAATAATAGTATATATATATACATATATATATATATATATATATATATATATTTAAACATTTGATTTTAAAACTTCGAATTCCAGATTCATTCCCTTCCTTCCTTGTCACCCGGTTGTACAGGTGTAGCTAATGCAAAAAATTACCATAGTAGATACATTGTAAACGACTGATTATATTTCCCTCTCTCCTCTCCCACCTCCCTCTTTTTCTGTTCTCTATTTTGGTTCTGTCCCTTTTCGCAAGTGTGTGCTTCCAACTTCCCTTCCCACCAGCCTGTCCTCCTTTCCATCATCCCCCCTCTCATCCCCTTCCTCCCTACTCTCCTGTAGGGTGAGATACCCTATTTAGTGTATATATCATTCCCTCCCTGAGCCAAATTCAATGAGAATAAGGTTGACCCATTCCCTTTTGCCTTCCTGTTCTTCCTCTCCATTGTAACCATTTTCCCTTGCCTCTTCTATATGAGATAGTTAACTCCTTTCTGTCTTTTCCCATCTCCTCTCATTATATTTCTCTCTCACCTCTTAATTTCACCTTTTGAGTATCATCCCTTCCTATTAAATTGGTCCTGTGCCCTCTATGTATAAATGTAAACATATATACACATACACATATGTATTCATATGCCCATATATCTTCCCTTATACACTATATATATTTCTATTCCCTTCAACTATTTTCATACTGAGAAAAGTTTCATCATTTACAATGATAATTTTTCCATGTAGGTATATAAATACTTCAACTTTGATAAGTTCCTTATGATTTCCTTTTCCTGTTTACCTTCTCATGCTTCTCTTGCTTCTTATATCTGAATGTCAGATTTTCTATTCAACTCTGGTTTTTTCTTCAAGAATACATCAAGGGATGATACTCAAAAGTCCTCTATTCCACTGAATGACCATATTTTCCCCTGGAACATGATACTCAGTTTTGCTGGGTAGGTTATTCTTGGCTTTAATCCCAGCTCCTTTGCCCTCTGGAATATCCTGTTCCAGGCCCTTCAATCCCTCAGTGTAGAAGTTGCCAGATCCTGTGTTATCCTGATTGTGTTTCCATAATATTCAAATTGTTTCTTCCTGGCTGCTTGTAATATTCTCTCCTTGATCTGGGAATTCTGGAAACTGGCTACAGTATTCCTAGGAGTTTTCTTTTTGGGATCTTTTTCAGGAGGTGATTGGTGGATTCATTCAACCCCTATTTTGCCTGGTTCTAAAAACTCAGGGCAGTTTTCCTTGAGAATTTCTGGAAGATGATTTCTAGGTTCTTTCTTTGATCATGGCTTTCAGGTAGTCCAACAATTTTAAAGATATCTCTCCTGGATCTATTTTCCAGGTTAGTGGTTTTTCCCATGAGATGTTTCACATTGCCTTCTATTCTTTTATTTGTTTGGATCTGTTTAATAGCATCTTGATTTCTCATAAAGTCACTAGCTTCCATTTGCTCCAATCTAATTCTGAAGGAATGATTCTCCTCAGTGAGCTTTTGAGATTCTTTTTCCATCTGGCAAATTCAGCTTTTTAAGGTATTCTCCTCATTGCCTTTTTGAGCCTCTTTTGCCATTTGAGTTAGTCTGTTTTTTAAAGTGTTATTTTCCTCAGTCAGGCTGTTAACTCTCATTTCATAATTTTCTTGCCTCATTCTCATTTCTCTTCCCAAATTTTCCTCCACTTCTCTTATCTGCTTCTTGAGGTCCTCTATGGCCTTTAACCAGCTTGTATTTTCCTTTGAAGCTTTTGGTGCAAGAGTTCTGACTTCACTGTCTTCCTCCTGTTCCATGCTTTTATCCTTTTTGTCCCCCAAATAGGACACTAATGTTGAATTTTTCTGTTTATTTTGTTTTCTTTGCCCAGGCATATAGCCATTCAATTACTTGACTTTTGGGCTTGTTGCCACAGTAGGACTGCCACCAGACAGGGGAGCTTCTGTCCCAAATGCTGGGGTTTTCTCAGCTGCCAGAAATAGTAGTTGGGTGCCTTCTCTGAAGCTTCCACATGCTCTGGCAAGCTGGTCACACACCCCAGGACCTCCACCCTAGACCACAATCCAGATCCAAGCAGGTTAAAACAAGCGCCATTACCCCTCAGACTGGTCGCTTGGTCCCCCTACAGTCTGCAGGCCAGGAGCTGAAGCTGCCACGTGGCACCATGAATCTCAGTGGCTTCTTGCCCTGGGGAATGAATGCCAATGCACTCTCAACTACTGGGTCCCAAAGTCCATACTGCACTGACCTCTCACTTTGTCCTTTGCATCTATGTGTTGATGATTCTGGAAACTGTCACAGCTGCTGGTCCCTCCAACCTGGGGCTGGTCAGGCCCGCCCTGGAGCTAAAATCTCCAGCTCATATGCAGGTCTGGGCTCGGCTCCCAGAGCACTGTGCTGGCTGATTCCTGCTGGCCTGCTAGGCTGTCCCCAGCAGGAGATTAACTTCTCTGTGTCATTTTGTGGGTTATGTAACTCATAAGGTTGTTGAGACTCCTCTTTTACATGAATTGGGGAAGGTGGAAGCCAGAGCTATAGGGAGATCCTGTTTCTACTCCACCATCTTGACTCTGCTCCCTTTCACCACCCTGCCCCTCAATGTGTTCTAATGAATAGAATAGTCCTGATTTTCTGTTAACTTCCAGTTTAGTAGGGAAAGGGATTGTTACAGGATTTCAAAGTTGAATGGGACTTCAGAAGTTACCTTTACAACCCGTATCTGAAAAAGAAACTTGTTTACAAAGTAACCAACAAATATTTATCTAAAGCAAGGGTTCTTAACTTCTGAGGTCTGTGAACTTTTTTTAATATTTTGATAAATGTATTTCGATATTATTGTTTCCTTTGTAATCCATTGGGTTTTATATATGTAAAAAGAAATTTTGAGACAAAGTTGGTAGGCTTCACTAGGTTGCCAAAGGAGTCCCTGGTACAAAAGGTTAAGAACTCCTGATAATCTTTATTTGAAGACTTCAAGTGAATAAACCACTACATTGCAAGACAGCCCTTTCCACTTTTGACTTTCTCTAATTGTTAGTTCATTAAAAAAATTTTTTTTCAATGTCCATCATCGTACCTGTTCTGCCTTCTGGTGCTAGGCAAATGAAATACAATCTCGCTTCTGTTTGACAGTCCTTTAGGTATTTGAAAATGGCTATTCTTATTTCTTTAAATTTCTTTCCTACAGGCTAAACATCAGTCCTTTAAATAGATCCACATATAGCATGAACTTGAAGTCATTCATCATTCTGGTTATTCTGTACACCCTTTCTCACTCATATTCTTCCTAAAATATGCTAAAACTGAGCATAGCACTACAGGTGTGATCTGACCAGGGCAGAACTTGTTACGACTATAATCTCTGTATTCCTGGAAAACATGCTTTTTACAAAAAAAATTTTTAACTGATTTCTTTTAGATTTCTCCTTATATTCCCCTCTCTCCAGCTGCCAGGAGGAATCTTTTTTGAACGAGGAAAAAAATCCAGTAAATTCAATCAACATGTTGAAAAAGAAATGATATAATACTCATTGTTCTACTCCTTATATCTCTAGTTGGGGGCCAAGGTTATCCAAAAAATTATTACAACATTCAGTTTTGAGTTTTTAAATTTGCATGGTTTTATTCAATGTGCATATTGCTTTCCTGGCTCTATTTACTTCACTTTGTGTTAATTCATATAAATCTTTCTATGCTTCTCTATATTCCACATGTTTGTTATTTCTTGTAGCACAGTACTATTTGTTAGAATAATTTAACAGTTTGTTTAGCCATTTCCCAAATAATGGGCATCTACCTTATTTCCTGTTCCTTTTTTGCCATGAAAAGTGCTACTATAAATATTTTGATACAGTCTTTATATAGTCTTTCTATTAATGACCAGCTTGGAATATGTGGCCCAGTAGAATGCCTGGGTCAAAAAGTCTGGACTTTAGTCACTTTATTTGAGTAATTCTAAGTTGCTTTCCAAAATGGCTAAATTATGTCTTTCTTAATGTAGCATTCCTGATGTCATGGTCCTCTTTGAGATTGAAGGACAAACAACAAGTGTTGAGTGGGTTCCATGAGAGGTCTTTGGCATCTGAGAATGCCACTGACCCCTTTTATTAATTATTGCTAACATGATTAATAAAATGATTAATTACCCAGAGCATTGTGTCTCTTGAACTTTTAATACATCACACAATGATAGCAGTAACAGTCACAACAAAGAGACCAATTAAGAGACTTTCTAAATGTATACCAGGAAATATGGTTGAAAGTATAAATCTGGTAGTTGTTGTTTATCCTTCATTCTCACTATCCTCACTTTCTCCTCTGGAGCCATCTGGGTCCAGTGGCAAGATACAGATGTAGATAAGTATAACTGGAGATGGTGTGGCAACCCCCACCTTCCACCTCAACCAATTATATGTAGTTGGAAGAATGAGTGCTCCAGAGGGTGACAAAACAACTTTGATTGGTTAACAAGTGAGGAAAGAACGGAAATGATAATGAGAGGTGGGCCTATTCTAATGAGAAACCAGTGGATGTGACTTAGATTACATCTTTTCCTTCCAAATCATCCCCAGCCTTTGGCAATCTAGATAAAGGACCTATCTTCACTCAAATCTGAGTAGAACACAATGTTCTTCTCCACTTGGTGGGATCTGAACAATATTGAGAAGAAAGTTCATTTAATCTCACTATTAGTAATGTCCTTCAGATGCTGGTTTGGCCTAGTAGAGAATGAAATTAAAGGAAGGGAAAAACCTGTATCTCCCCAATAACTGATTATATAACAATCATTGCTCTCATAATCTCTCTCTGCTGCATTTATTCTTTCCTCCTATTTTTTATAAGTAGATTTCCAAGTTTAAGAAATAACTTTCTCCTTTAAAATATACTAAATTTGTTTTAATAATTTGGGTCAATGAGCAAACTATTTTAAAAATAAAATCTAAGAAATTTATAACAGCTTTTTGATCAAGTTATTACATAATAGCTTTAAGCAAAATCATGAAGTAGGTCAACTGTTTCTTACTCATTTCCCAGTCTTCTACCCTATTTGTTTTTTATTCCCTCTTCACAACAACATAAAATATCTTTCTGCAGCTTGCCTTTTTGAAGAAAGAAAATTGACTTCTTTTAGTCAGTTACTATAAGCAATTCTGTCTATAAGAAGCTGAAATAGTCACGAACTAGACAGTATAGAATACAGTTTTGAGCTCACCTTAATGTTTTCAGGTACCTTGATATTTCTGGGTTTCTAAATGGAGCTATCAATTTGACCTTGCTAAACTTCTATTGGAAACACATAACTAAGATGGTGACTGGGAAAGAATCCCTGGAATGAACTCAACCCTTATTCATTCCTCTTGCTTTTTCTCACTGCTGTCAGATGTAAGAATTGATCCTAATCCTAAGAGAATAGTGGGTTTCTCAGTCAAGGAAAAAACTTCCAGTGGAATGGCTGTGAAGTAGAACTGGAAAACATGAAGAAGGAAGGTGGGAATGGGGACAGTAGAAATCACTAAGCAAAGACCTGATTCTCTCCTATCTCTCTAGACCTCTGGCCTTCGGTAATGTTAATTTCTCTGGCAGAAATTTTGTAGCATGATTCTTATCATCTTGCAGATAGCTTAAAAGACATGTTAGATGCACAAATGCTCAATTCAACCTAAATATTTGCATTAGCTCTATTATTTAGTAGTTCAAGCTACTAACCTCTTTTCTCCTTTTATTATATATATTATTCATTCAAGAACCATCTGTTGAGTATTTTTTATGGACATGGTACTATTTATCTAGACACAGTTCAGAACATGCATACACATAAAACAATTTCTTCTCCTATAGCTTATGATCTAGTAGGAGATATATTTTGAATTTAAAACATAAATCATCAGGGACTGGGTCTTTGTTACCTAAAAGACCTTTTGCAAGTCTGGAACTGTTAATTACTAAGAAATAAAAGTTGTTAGTGGGTAAAGGAAGTAAGATTTTGTTCAGTTCAACATATTCCTATTAAATGTTGTAGTGAAAAGAGTGATGGACTTTAGTCAGGAGATGTGTGTTAAAATCCTGTTTTTGATCCTACTTGCTGTGTGAGATAGGGCAAATCCCTTAAACCTCTCAGCCTGTTTTCTCCTGCAATAATAATAATATCTGTAGTAACTACCTCAAATGGCAGTTGTGCGAATCCAAGCTATAATCTATGTAAAAGTGCCTTTTGAAAACCACAATGATCCATACAAATGTTGCTACTTAAAGGATTTGTAATTTTGTCAATGTGGGTACTCCTATTGATACAGTTTAGAGTTCCTTTATAATTTAATAGACTGTCCTCAAGAGTTGTTATGGTAAAAAAATTCTTTCCTTTTCAAATAACTACTGATGAACTTCTGTAAATTGGTCCAGACTATTCCTTGCATGTACTTAAAACCTTTCCAAGAATCTGTGAGCTCTTTAGCTCTGTGGACATAGCCTGAAAGAAACCAGGATAGCTGCCATATTCATGAAATAGCAGCATTGATAGGCTATGCAAAATATCCAGATTAATGTGATACAAGCAAATTAAGCATAGTTAACAAATTATACAACCTGATTCATTATGCTAATTCAAATGTATAAAAAGCAAAAGACAAAAAAGCATGAAGTAGTGTGAATATATGCATAATTGAATACATGTAATTTCATGCAGAGCAAATATTACTTGAGTAAGAGTTGGCATTATCATCTGGCTACACATGTAGCTGTTTATCCAGCTTCACCTGAGATGTTAGAAGTTAGCCTGGTCACCATTCAAGTAGCCTTTGCTTTTCTCTGATCTTTTAATTGCTGTCTTTGTACCAGTGTTGGTTGATAATACTGGTTGACCATAATCTGCCTCAGGGACTATAATCCCTATTTTTCTAAACCTGGGGTTCTAGAGGGATCAGGCTACTTTTGCAGTTGTTAGTTCTTGAGGTACAATCTTTATTCATAGGCAAAATTTTCATTTGTAATAACTGTTTTTGATCTACTGCCTGGGTCAGGCACACTTTGCAATAAATAAAGGTCTCTGGTTTGAGTCTGCTGAGATCAATGTCTGTCAGTTTCAACTTACTTGGCAGGGTCCAATAAATGCTTTCAGTAGGCTATCTTTACAAGCTACCTCCCACCCCTGACTATTTTGTAAATAGGCAAGTTGCTCATTCTCTCCTCTATTAAGTATGGAGTGATTTTCCATCGGTCTGCTAACTTGTGCATCCTCTGACAACCAATGTTTCTTAGCAATCTGTTGCCTTGTTGAAAGTTTCACCCACAAATTTGGACCATTATATATTTTATTTCTTTTAATGTTTTTATGGGCTAAAGTTGTAGGTAAACTTCCTTTAGTTTCTCAGCTGAGAGTTATATTGATTTCTGCAATTTCTCAGTCTTTGGAGGCTCCCAAACACAAAGCAGATAGGTATGGCTTATGCCCTCAAATCACTAAATAGTGTATTAAGCCAGGAACATCATTCTTGGTGTTTTATGTATCTACCAGAAAAGTGAGATACCAGTTCTGCTGAGATTTATGTTATAGTTTCAATATTGCTACTACATTTATCAGTATATGATTAAAATGTTAAGACAGTGAGTCTCCTCTAGTGTGGCAAGGCATTTTTTTTTCGAGACTTCTCAATGTTAGCAAAAACTCATGATGAAACATGCTATTTAGTTCCAGATAGTGAGCTCAGTATTCAGATTGAAGCATATTTTCTTTTCTCCTTTTTTTTTTGGACATAGCAAATGTGGGAACTTGTTTTTGTGTGACTTAATATTTGTCATGAGTTTTCTTTTTCTTGCCTTGTCAATGTGTAGGGGAGGGGGAAAAGGGAGAGAATTTGGAACAGAAAATAAATAAATTCTTAAAACACCAAAGCTAACATTTCTTTGAGCAGTGTACTTTCTATGTCTCTGCCCAAGTCTAAATGGGTCCTGGCAGGAAGTCCATAAACTGAAAAATTTCTCTCACTATATTTTAGCATCTGTGGAAGCTTTCTGTTTCTTGGTTGGGTTTTCTTGTACGTTACATACCTTATGAAGTGGTCACTTATCACTAATATGTTGCTTTTTCTATCTCCAAGAAATAAAATGTAAATGCAGATGAGTTCTAGCATTTTATTGGTGTTAACGTTCTCCAAATATGCAGTGTGATTTGGTATTGCTTTTTCTTTGCACACTCTGGGCACAAGTCATACTTTTTGGTGAGCTGTGTGGCTGTCTTGAGCAGGAAGAATATTTCTTACAACTCTAGGGTTATTCTTTGACCCATATTTACAACTAGAGTCATTATATAAAGTTTTCATGACTGTAGAGTGATATGCCCCAGTCAGTATCAACTGTTTTTGGTTATCATACATGTGATCAGTGACAGTCTAGTATAGTACTCTTGATCATAGCTCTGACTTCTACTATTGTCTTGATAATAATATATCTTTGAGGGATTGGCATTTGAGCCCTTTGACATTACTTGCTTCTTATCATGTATTCACACAGTCCTTCATCAGCATCAGCCTTCTGTTCTTTTAATCGTCATGCACAGACAACAGAGGTAAATAGCATTGGCTTAATGAAGTGAGGCTCACATGTACTGTTGGCATATTACCTGGTGGAAACTTTCAGCTATACTGTCATCTCTTTGTCTCCCTTGGGCTGTTTATTACATATAGCTTTCACTCCTTTAGGTATTAGCATAGTTTCATTCACATGGCCTTCTGCATAGGGAATGGGTATTTATATATTTTCTAGTTGGTAGTGGATGTTGAATTCGTAGTCGGCTAGTGATGTCACCCATTTCTGGCAGACAGTATCCCAGAAGACTCTGGTCAGAATATGTCAGTGGAATTTTGTCAGTCCAGACTTGAACTTTACTCCATACAAATAGTCTTTGAATTTCTCAGTGCCCTTCCATTTCAATGTGAGAAACTCTAACTACTAGTTTGGATAAATGATTGCTCACTCATGATAAGTGCAGAGATGGTGGTTCCCTTCTTAACTGAATTCCATGCCCCTTCTCAAGTCCATCAGTAATTGCCACTGTTTGGCCACAAAATTGCTACTGTTTGGCCATAACCATAAAATACTTTGAATTTATGTATGTATTCTAAGTATGAGTCCTTCTACTTCTTCCAGTGCTCAAAAACAAGCCTTTAAGGTTTTTCATTAAGTAGCAGATCTTGTTATTATCAAAATCCTACCATTTTTGTAATAGTTCTATTGTAATCTGGCCCAGTTCTCTCAAAGTTTTCCTCAGAACAACCAGAGTTATTCCCTGAAAATGTTCCCAATTTTGGCTTATCTTTGCTGTCTTTAACAGTATGTACAGTTTTCAGTCTAAAGGGGAAGGAAACTTCTCAGGGCCTTTTAGGGGATCTAGCCACCAACTTGACATATTGGTAAGGTGATTCTATGCACCATGATGGAACTATCTTTTGGTCTTCCCTTCAAAGCCGTATTGTTATTTGAGTTGGGGAAGCTTCCCCCTCTCTCCACCATGGATAATAGAGAAACATCTTTGGAGTGTACACTCAGCATTGTTCAAGAATAATTCTGCTAGAAAAGGTCCTTCAGGGACATTCTGTATAGGTGAAACTCCAAACCTATTGTCAAATCCAAATCTTACTTGCTATGCTCTGTCATTTCAATTCATCATTGCTGTGTGTGTGGTATCTTTTCCCCCTCAAATGGAGTCCTGTGAACCAATTTCCAAGACTGCACTTATCTGATTTTTTAAAGGTATTCTCAAATGTTCAAATGACAAGTAATTTAGAGTATATCCTTCAGAGATGCTCCCAACTTCACTCCCACATATACTTTTGATAGTTCCCTGATTCATTTACTCTGATCTTCACGAAGTCTGTGACATCCTTTTTAATAAACACATGTTCTGTTCCACGTATCAGTAGTCCCTTATGTATATCAACTTCCATAAATTGACAACATTTTTCAAATGCCATTCTCATATTCTCACAGTGTTGTTCCATAATGCTACCCAATCACCAACCAATTTGATCAATTTCAACAATTAAATTAGGAATACAGTAATAACAATGACATTAGCAGATTATGCAATTATAGGATGATGTCCTCTTAGTCATAAATTAGAACTAAGATTTTTTTGCAATTATATAAGACATTTCCATGTTAGTCATTTTGTACAAGAAGACATAAATAAAAGAAAAAAAGTGAAAAATTGCACTCTTCAGTCTGTATTCAGTCAGTATCAGTTCTTTCTTTAAGTTGGATAGTATACTTCATCATAAATCCTTTGGGATTGTTTTGGATCACTATATTGCTGAGAATAACTTAAGCCATTCACAGTTCTTGATAGAATAATATTGGTGTTACTGTGTACAATGTTCTCTTGGTTCCGTTCACTTTACTATGCATCAGTTCATGTAAATTCAGGTTTTTATGAAATCATCCTGCTTGTCATTTCTTATAGCACAATAATATTCTATTACAGTCATATACCACAACTTGTTTACCATTACTCAATTGATGGGTATCACTTTGTTTTAAAATTCTTAGTCATTACAAAAAGAGCTGATATAAATATTTACATACAAATATGTACTTTCTCCTCCTTTTTTGGGATGTCTTTGGGATATAGACCTAGTTGTGGTTTTGCTGGATCAAAAGGCATGCCCAGTTTGATAGCCCTTAGGGCATAGTTCCAAATTGCTCTCCAGAATGGTTGGATCAGTTCATAACTCCACCAAGAGTGCATTAGTGTCCCAATTTTCCCACATCCCCTCCAACATCCAATATTTTCCTTATTTGTCATATTAGCTACTCTGATATGTGTGAGGTGGTACCTCAGAGTTGTTTTAATTTCTATTGCCCTGATCAATAGTGATATAGAGCATTTTTTTCATATGACTAGAGGTAGCTTTAATTTCTTTGTCTGAAAATTGCCTGTTCATATCCTTAGACCATTTATCACTTAGGAAATGAATTGTATTTTTATAGATTTGACTTAGTTCTATATATATTTGAGAAATGAGACTTTTATCAGATATATTTGTTGCAAAAATTTCCCCCCAGTTTTCTGCTTTCCTAATAATTTTGGTTGCATTGGTTTTGCTTGTGCAAAAACTTTTAAATTTTATATAATCAAGATTATCTGTTTTATATTTTGCAATGCTCTACATCTTTGGTTCTAAGTTCTTCTTTTATCTGTAAATCTGACAGATAAATTATTTCAGACTCTCTTAATTTGCTTGTGGTATTGCCCATTAGGTATAAATCATACGCCCATTTTGACCTTATTTTGCAATGCAGTGTTGTTGTTTGTACCTCCTCTAAGACGACCATAATATCAGGGAGGTGATGCTATGACACACAAGTAAATTGGATTTAAGTGAGGGAGGACTTGCAAAGTCGCCAGCCTCACTTTCTCCTCTGGTGCGATCTGAGTTCAGTGACTAGATAGAGATCAGGACAACTGGAGATACAGTGGGAGACCATGGCCTTTTTTTTTTTTAAGCTAGAGTCTTTAACAGGTCTCAGTTTGACTGAGGCAACACCCATTTAGTGGTTTAGGCTAGGTAAGAAATGCAGCAGAGAATGATCTCTTTTACTTAGTAAAAAAAAAAAGAAAGAAAGAAAATTGATGGGTTAGGGGGAGGAGACTCTCAGGGTTTCTGGCCAAAACAGAAACAATTGCTATTTACGTTCACTCTGAACCAATCAGGGCCCAAACAATGAACAGGTGGGGCTTAGGGCCAGTCAATGAAAGCCATAATGATCTGGGTTTAAGACAAAGTACTTAAGAAAAATAATCTAGCCTGTAAATCCAAAGGTATCTTGTGAGGTTTCAGCAATCAAGATTTACATTCCTTTGGTGGAGCACCTGTGGGAAAGGAAGGAAAGAAAGAAGGAAGGAAGAAAAAGAAAGAGTTGTGTTGCCCAGCTGGTCAGTTCCATTTGGATCCCCTGTGGGGCAACTAGTACTACTCACAGAAGTTGTTGTTTGTCCTTCATTCTTGAAGAGGACCATGACTTCAGGGAGGTAATGCCATGATGCCAGGTGGAGGTAATAGTGAAAAGGTAGACGAGGTATTATGGACAGAACCTGGCAATACCCTGAATACTTTGTGGGACTATATGGGAGAGTATATAAAAGGGAAGAGGTAGGGCCAACCCTGGGGGGAAGGGTGGGAGTGGGTAGTGGTGGCAGCAGTGGAGGCTGCTGCTGCTGGCTGCTGTTGCTGGCTGCCCGTCTTGGACCTTGCTCCCCTCCTGCCACCAGCCATGTTGGGCTAATAAGCTGCTTCTCACTCTGCCATTTTGGCACTGGAAGTCCAATTAAGATTATGAAAATAAAAATGTTTAGTATAATACCTTGAACAGTAATGGAGAAAATCTTGCTTAAAAGGCAGATACACAAAATAAAACCCTTCAAAAAAATTAGCACAGTATTCCTAAACATAGAGGAGGAAACATTTATCCTAGTTTCTAGGCTGACTTTCTATCCAGTATACCAAACTTCTTCTCTAAGTGTTAAGTGTACAAAAATAAAAATGAAAATAAGCCTCTGACTTCAATATATGAATATTTATTGAGAGATACAGTTGGTAGAGTTGATAAATACAGGGAAATTTGAGGAAAGAGAGAGGACTAGGAACTAGTGTTGTTTGAGTTAGATTTTCCCTCTGTAGACTTTCCTGTCACTTCTGGGCTTGCTTCTCTAGAATTGTATTATATAAGATCCTATCATTATTTCTCCAAATCCTTTAAAAGGTTTAACAAATTTCAAAATCTTCCAAAGTTCTGGATGCATGTCAGACTTTGCGGCATTGCTTTAATTTTTTTTTTTTACCACAAAAGATGAAGTGATAACTTCTCATCCAAGGTTTCCTTTTTTCTTATTCCATAAACCAGCCTTTCCATGTTGGTAAGAATTGATAACAGTACCAACAACAGTAATAATAACTGGCATTTTAATAATGCTTTAAGGTTTGTAAAGCACTTCACGGTTATTTCACATTTGCTTCTCATAACAACTGGGGGAGGTGGGTGCTGTGGGAGAGGTGGTCAACAATCAAAAGTTCTTTTGGATGGACTGGTAGGGAAGAAGAGGAAGAAGAGAGTCAGGAATGAAATTAAATGTGGGTAGGGATTTTCTTGAAATAGTAGAATAGTGGTCTGTGAGTGGCAGTGATGTTTAGATATCCTTTTTAAAACTTTTGTGATATCAATGTCTTCTTTAGGGGAAAGTTCACATTGCTCAAAAACATCTTCCTCACAAGATTAGTGGCAGTGTATGACATGGCTTATTTTCAAGAGTGAGTTGGAGCAACACCCATGAGTTTAATATGAGAAATTGTTTCCTTTAACTGACTTCTTTTTTTGGGGGGGAGGGGGGAGGGCAGGGCAATTGGGGTTAAGTGACTTGCCCAAGGTCACACAGCTAGTAAGTGTGTCAGGTGTCTGAGGCCAGATTTGAACTCAGGTCCTCTTGACTCCAGGGCTGCTGTTCTATTCACTGTGCCACCTAGCTGCCCCTTTTAACTGACTTTTTTTTGGAATAGTTTTATTTTTTTAAAAAATCGATAAAAATAGATTTTATTTTTCTCACCTTCCTCCATTCCTTGGGAGAAAAAAAGGAAAAACAAAATCCTTGTAACGAATGTGACAAATTAGTACTCAGACAAAATCCAAAAACATGTCTCAGTTCTGTACCTTGAGTCCATCACACCTCTGTCAGAGAGGTAGTTAGGACATTTTATTCTCTGGAATTGTGGTTGGCCATTGCATTGATTGGATTATTTTTACATCGTTCCTGCTTGTTACATTATTGATATTATAATATAAGTTGTTCTTCTGCTTAACTTACTCTGCATCAATTCATAGAAGTTTTTTCAGATTTCTCTACAACCATCCCCTTTGTCATTTCATACAGAACAATAGTATTCCACTACATTCATATACCATAATTTGTTCAGCCATTCCCCAATTGGCAGGGACCCTCTTAATTTCCAGGTCTTTGTCAGCACAGCAAGAGTTGTCATAAATATCTTGGTGCACATGAATCCCTCCCCTGTTAAAATAAAATCTCTTTGGGGCATAGTAGTGGTGTTGCTGGATCAAAGGGAATAAACAATTTTGTAACCTTTGAGGTGTAGTTCCATATTGCTTTCCAGGATGACTAGACCAATTTGCAGTTCTACCAACAGTACATTAAGTTCCTGTTTCCCCACAGCCTCTTCAACATTTGTTTTCTTCTTTGCTGGTCTGTCAATTATGAGGTAGAACCACAGAGCTGTTTTAGTTTGCATTTCACTAATTATTAGTGACTTGGAAAATTTTTTCATCTGACTATTCATAGACTGAACTTCTTATTCTGAAAACTGCGTGTTCAGTATCCTTTGATCATTTGTCAGTTGGCAATGAAGATTTCTATAATAACTGCCTTTTGACCAGATGTACAAGCTATGCTGGTACACATTCCAATATACTACTTCGTATTTTCTTATATTTCACCTATGTTTTTAGGAATGTGGAAGTCAATTTAATAAGCTTTAAATTATCTTTCAGTACTCTGTAAATATATAAAAAGCAGCTAGATGGTGCAGTGGACAGGGCACCGAGCTTGGAGTCAGGAAGGACTGAGTTCAAATGTGGCCTCAGATATTTGCTAGCAGTGTGACTCTGGGCAATTCACTTAACTCTTAATTTCCTTAAAAGCCTTAATTTCCTCATCTGTAAAACAAGTTGGAGAATGAAATGGCAAACCATTCTAGTGCTTTTGCCAAGAAAACCCCGAATGGGATCACGAAGAGTTGGGCACAATTGAAACGCGTGAACAACAACAAATTTATATATATATATATAAATTGTAGGTACAGTTGATATTATATATATAAGTTGTTGATATTATAATATATATAATAATAACAATATAATATCAACAATATAACAACCAGTGAGACTAGGCTAAATTAGGCATTTTTCTGGTACAAATATATTCAGAATTATGATAACAATGACATTGGCAACTCAGATTTTATGATATTTTAGGGTTTACAAATTATATTCTTCATAACAATCCTTGAAAGGAAGGAGAAAAGGAGAAAATTTTAAGGCAGCTATGTGTCATAGTGGATAGAGTGATTTACCAAGAATTACAGAGACTGAAGTCTGTTCAAATTCTGTCTCAGTTACTTAAGAGTTTATGGAACCCTGAGGAAATCACTCAGCCCCTTTCAGCCCTACTTTCTTCATCTTTAAAATGAAGTGGTTGAAACCATTTAGGTGCGCTAAGTTCTAACTCTATGATCTTTGGTTTTCATAAGGCCCATTGCCTGATTTGTATCAATGTAGTCAGCCCACACAAATACTTATTTCCTAGAAAGCCAACCAGAAAAGTATAATACAGTACTCTATATTCATATTAGTCCTTTAAAGTTTTACAAGTATTTTCATCACAATACGGTTTATCCGTATAGTATTTATCCCTCTAGTATATCCCCATAATAATAATTTTTTCTAGGGGTTGGATATCTGTATAACAGTCTTTTCTTGGTATTATAGGGCTAGTCAATATATATTTATTAAGCACCTACTGTGTGGTAGGCAGTGCTAAGTAAGTGCTGGGGGTACAAAATAAGAGAAAGAAAGATACCCCCTGCTCTCAAGGAGTTTACAATCTAAGGGGGGAAAGACAGTCACAGAAGGAAGCTGAAAAAGGGGATTTGCCAGAGGGTACCAGGCTTGGGAGCCTGTTTGAGGAGTTGAAATCAAAAGCTATCATGAATAGCAGTCATCATATAGTATGATAAAAGGGGAAGGCCTCCACATTTATTGAGGCATGGAAGTCTTTGCTTTGCCTTTCACTGATTACTTCCCATGCTACAATAAATTCACTATACAACTGAAGTCCACTTTCTTCTTCCAGCAGCAAGCTATAGGGCTTGACCTCCTGTCACCCCTTTGTGATTTTTAATTACTACTACTCTAAACTTAGGTTCCAGTTGTTCAGTTCAGACTTTAGGAGAGCGAGGACTTTGCCTTCCCTCCTCATTGTATTCATCCAAGTTGATCTGCTAACCAATGATTGTTATCTAAGGCTCTGTCCTGGGCCCTCTTCTCCGTCTTGGTGATCTCATCAGCCCCCATGATTTCAATTACCATCTCTCTGAAGATGATTCAGAAATCTATATATCCATCTCTAGTCTCTCTCCTGAACTCCTTTCTTGCATAGCCAACTGCTTTTAGGGAATACTGAACTGGATGTTCCCTGAACATCTCAGAATCAGTATGTTAAAAACAGAATTAATTTTCCTTATCCCCAAACCCTTTACTCTTCTAGACTTCCCAATGAGTATCGAGGGTGTAAGTCACCTAGGCTTGCAACCTTGGTGTCATTTTTGTGTTCTTTCTTCAACTTACTCCATATATCCTTTTTTTTTTTTTTTGCTTTTTGGGGGGCAATTGGGGTTAAGCAATTTGCCCAAAGTCACACGGCTAGTAATTGTGTTAAGTGTCTGAGGCCAGATTTGAACTCAGGTCCTCTTGACTCCAGGGCTGGTGCTCTATTCACTGCGCTGCCTAGCCACCCCCCATATATCCTTTTTGTTGCCAAGTCTTATTGTTTGTACCTTTGTAACATCTCTGGTATATTTGTGTAGGTTAAAAAAATCTTCTCTTGGCTTCTGAACATATTCCTGAGTTTATATTCATAGTAAACTTTTAGAATTTCCTCCAAAATCCCCAAACTATCTCACTATAGTTTTATTGATTTATTTATTTTGGAATAGCATGCCACCTGTGTCCTAGGATCTGTAATTATTTCATTAGTTTCAGAAATACTATGTGTTATTAATCACAGTCTTCTAAAAAATGAAATTGGACTACCTTTCCCTCTATACTTAAAAACATTGTATTCTGCTATAATATATTCTCTATTCTCTAAAACCAGTTTTTGTAATCATTCATTGTAATTATGGTGAATATATACTGAAATCTTTTCTCACAAACTTGTGTGTTTAATTTGGAATCATAGAGTCAGAAATCAGAAGGTACCTTAGAAATCTTCTATGATAACCTTCAGCCAAATGCATGACTCTTCAAAGGCATCTCTGATAGGCAGATTACCTTCACTGGAGGAAACATCACAACCTTGGAGGCACCTTGCTCCATTGTTGGACAGCTCTAGTTATATTGAGCTGAAATCTGCTTTCCTGAACTTTTCACCTCTTGGTACCCTCTGTAGTATCATAGAATAAGCCTTCATTCTCTTTTACATGGTGGCTATTCAATTAATGGTAAGAGCAGTTATATTTTTTTAGCATTCCCAGTTATTGCGATTATTCTTCACATGACGTGATTTCTAGACTTTTTATAATTCTAGTCACATTTCTCCCCCCCCTTTAAAAAAAAGCTAGATAACAATATTACCAGAGTGTGGAAGAACTTTTTTGTTCCTGGAAATTTTATATTATGGAGGGCTTGGCAACAGGTATTCCAGATTAACCTATCCTCAACTTTTTCAGCTTCCCAAAAGAAGGTAGGCTTTTCAACTAGTCTTTTAAAAACAAAATAAACCATTAAATCATGTGATTTTCTTTGCTGATAGAGTTAATATAAACTTAGGGACCAGCAGTTAGCTAATGGACTGATTTGGACAAGAGCGATTGTGGGAAGAGACTAGGCAACTTCTAAGTTGATCAAGCCTTAAATAATGTACTAATTTTTCTAACGTGCTTTTTACTGGAACATATGGTAGATGTCATTTTTATCCACACATGCTTATTTAATGAGGCAATAGCAGAATCAATTATTAACACAACTTTTTTTAATCTGGTAATATTTTTAATATCGTATGTACTTTTCAATCTGAACCCTAAGAAAATTTTAAAAGTATACTTTAAACCATCTTCACTTTTAATTTTTTTTGCACAAAATGGTAATGCAGTTTTGTATTTGGGTTGATAATATTGCTTTCAGTTGTA
The DNA here is from genome assembly GCA_011680675.1 of Gymnobelideus leadbeateri. Classification (NCBI taxonomy): domain Eukaryota; kingdom Metazoa; phylum Chordata; class Mammalia; order Diprotodontia; family Petauridae; genus Gymnobelideus; species Gymnobelideus leadbeateri. Next base: position 65,859 of record WOXC01005900.1, on the reverse strand, counting down.
ATATAGAGATTGAGGAGGAATGAAAAATGATAGGGTATGACTGAGAGGCTTAAAGTGGTACAGTGTAGATAGAGACTTTTGTCTCTAATCAGCAACAAACATGATCATAGTGTTGATGAAGGTCCCCTACATAATTGGATTTGTTTTGTTCAAATGGGTCACAAAATTAAAAGGAGGACTGAACAATGAAGATTGGAAAACTTTCAGCTGTTGTTTGTAAGAACACATTCCTTAATTTTTGTCCAAGTTAAAATGTAAAGATATTATGTCAATTACAATGTTATTGCAGCTATATTTAGAAATATAAAAATGATCAAATACCTTGCAGATATAAAAAAAAGTAAATGTAAAAATAATAGAATTTAGTACCCTTCACTGGAAAGATTTTAAAAAAATATCACCCAGTGGAAAACAAATGAATTCTAGGCAAGATTTCTTGAGAATAACCTTTGCTACTTGGATTTGTATAGGTAATGGATTAAAGACCAGAATTTGGGAGATAATAGAAGTTACTTATTAACTGGAGATAATTTAATTATAAATTTGATTTTTCTTTTCCTTTTTCTAAAGGAAATGTGAGCTCAAAGGTGTAAACTTTTTTTCTTTTCTTTTTTGGAGGGGGGAAGGTAGGGCAATTGGGGTTAAGTGACTTGCCCAAGGTCACACAGCTAGTTTTTGTGTTAAGTGTCTGAGGCCAAATTTTAACTCAGGTCCTCCTGACTCCAGGGCTGGTGCTCTATTCACTGTGATACCTAGCCACCCCAAAGGTGTTAACTTTTTAAGATTTTATTTTGGCATTAGAATTTAAACCTTTCCCTGATGATCATATGTATCCTTTCTTTAATATTATACTGTCTTTAGCAACTTTGAAACCTGTAAGAATGATGATCAATAAAATGACCGTCTAAAATTTGCTATCCACCTCCTGAGATGGTAGATTTAGGGTCTTTCTCCAATGAATTAAGACAAACAGAGGTTAAGTGATTTGCCCAAGGTCATATAGCCAGTAAGTGTCTTGAACTCAGGTTTTTTTTTTAAAGAAAATATTTAATAGCATTTTATTTTTTTCCGTGATATGTAAAGATAGCTTTCAACATTCACTTTTGTAAGGTTGAGTTCCAAATTTTTCTCCCTTCCTCCCTTCACTTTCTCCTCTCCAAGATAGCAAACAACCTGATACATTATGCATGTACAATCATGTTAAACATATTTCTACATTAGTCATATTGTGAAAGAAGAATCAAAACAAAAGGGAAAAACCTTTTTTAGAGGTTTTTATGTTATTTTATAAATGTAAATTTATATTTTACATATAAAAAATATTTTCTCTGTAAAAAATAAGAAACAAAAAACAAAAAAGGTGAAAATAGTATGCTTCAATCTGTATTCATACTATTCAGTTTTTTCTCTAGATATAGATGGAATTTTTTGTCTTGAGTCTTTTGGAATAATCTTGGATCATTGTATTGCTAAGAAGAGCTAGATCTATCAAAGCTGGTCATCCCACAATGTTGCTGTTACTGTGTACAATGTTCTCCTGGTCCTAATCACTTCACTCAGTATCAATTCACATATATCTTTCCAGGTTTTTCTGAAATCTGCCTGCTCGTCATTTCTTATAGAACAATAGCATTCCATTACATTCATATACCACATGTTTGGCCTTTCCTCAATTAATGGGTATTCCTTCAATTTCCAATTCATTGCCACCAATAAAAGAGCTGCTATAAATATTTTTATACATCTGGGTCCTTTTCTCTTTTTTATAATCTCTTTGGGATATAGACTTAGTAGTGATATTGTTAGATAAAAGGATATCCATAGTTTGGTTACTCTTTGGCCATAGTTCCAAATTGCTCTTTAGAATTGTTGAATCAGTTCAAATTGCTCTTTAGAATTGTTGGATCAGTTCACAACTCACCTAACAGTGCATTAGTGTTCTAATTTTCCCACATCTTCTTTAACATTTATCATTTTTCTTTTCTATCATATTAGCCAATCTGATATGTGTGAGGTGATACCTCAGAGTTGTTTCAATTTTCATTTCTCTAATCAATAGTGATTTAGAGCATTTTTTCATATGACAATAGATAGCTTTAATTTCTTCATCTGAAAATTGCCTGTTCATATCCTTTGACTATTTATCAATTGTGGAATGACTTATATTCTTAAAAATTTGACTTAGTTCTCTATATATTTGAGAAATGAGGCCTTTTATCAGAAACACTGGTTATAAAAATTGTTTCTCAGCTTTATGCTTTCCTTCTAATCTTGGTTGCATTGGTTTTGTTTGTGCAAAACCCTTTTAATTTAATGTAATAAAAATAATCCGTTTTGCACTTCATAATGCTCTCTATCTCTTTTTTGGTCATAAATTCTTCCCTTCTCCATAGGTCTGACAGATAAACTATTCCTTGATCTTATAATTTGCTTAAGGTATTACCTTTTATGTGTAAATCATATAATCATTTCGACCTTATCTTGGTATAGGGTGTGAGATGTTCTATCTCTATGCCTAGTTTCTGGCATACTATTTTCTAGTTTTCCCAGTAGTTATTGTCAAATAGTAAGCTCTTAACCCAGTAGTTCAGCCTTTGGGTTTATCAAACAGTAGGTTACTATACATATTGATTGTTGTTTCTTATATACCCAATCTTTTCTATTGATCCACAGCTCTTTCTCAGCCAGTACCGAATAGTTTTGACGATTGCTGTATTATAACATAGTTTTAGATCTAGTACAGTGAGGACACCTTCCTTTGTATTTTTCATTAATTCCCTTGATATTCTTGACCTTCTGTTCTTCCATATGAAGATATATTATTCTTTTTTCTAGCTCTGTAAAATAATTTTTGGTAGTTTGATTGATATGGCAATATTAGCTTGGCCTATCTATGAGTAATTGATAGTTTTCCATTTGTTTGGATCTAACTTTATATGTGTGAAAAGTGGTTTGTAATTGTGTTCATATAGTTCTGGGTTTGTCTTGGCAGGTAGACTCCAAAATATTTTCTATTGTCTTCAGGTGTTTTAAATGAAATTTTTCTGTCTCTTGCTTTTGGGCTTTGTTGATAAGATATAGAAATGCCAATGATTTATGTGGGTTGGACACAGATCTTCTTGAGTTGAGGCCCGGCACTTTATCCACTGAGCCACATAACTGCCATTTATATACCCATACATACCTATGGGTATATAAATGTATGTATGTATGTACACACACACACACACACACACACACACACACTTGTATACAGTCAACAAGGGAATTTGTTTTGCTTGACTGTTTATTTTCTACAAAGAGCTTGTTTTTTCTTTTTCCTTCCCAAAGGAGTGGGAGATAGTAGGGTGGGAGGAAGAAAAAATAGATTTCTATTACTTAAAACTTTTTAAAAAAAATAGAGAAGTGGTAAGGGGAGGTGCTACAAATGTGTAATGTTACATGCAATTTCAGATGAGGTCACTATATTGTTATTTTTTCCTTAATTGCTTTGTTACAAGAGATTGCTGTAAATGTTTGTAATATAGAAACAAAACTCATCAGTAAAACTTAAAAAAAAAAGATTACACTATCTCTCTCTTTTTTTTTTTTGTTTTGGAGGGGGGAAGGCAAGGCAATTGGGGTTAAGTGACTTGCCCAAGGTCACACAGCTAGTTTTTGTGTTAAGTGTCTGAGGCCAGATTTGAACTCAGGTCCTCCTGACTCCCTGGCCAGTCCTCTGTTCACTGTGCCACCTAGCTGCCCCATGCACTATATCTTTAAAGTACTTTTACTTGGTATCCTGAAAGGTAAAAATAATTTTGTGTTTACCTTTTCCATTATGCAAATTCAGTTATTGTGAACAAAGTATTGGATGTATTTAATTTGTAGCAACTATAGCAATAGTTGCAGAATTAGGGAATATAAACATCTTAATAGCAACCCATAGTTATTGTTTTGGATTGTTATATGTGTAAGCTTTAATATCCATATTAGTCGATATTGAGTAAATCATATAGTATTCTCTTCTAGTAAGTACCCCCCCCCCACACACACACATGCAAAACTACATAACTGACTCTTTTCTGATATGGGAGGGAAAAAAATCCTTGCCTAGAATATAAAAACATTATGCACATTAACTTAGGGAGTCTTTGAACTTCAAGAAAAAAAATCTCCATACTTTGGGTATGGAATAATTATGTATTCAAGGACTTTAATTTTATGCTAATCATACAGCAAGCTTTATTTTCCTTTGTTTTGTTTGCATTTCTTAAGGATAATTTAATGCAAATAACCTCTTCATATACTGCATTAGAACATTTCAGATGGTGGCACTATAGTTAAGATCTTATCAGTACTTCCATTATAAATCTCTATTACTCGTAGTTTATAATTTAATTGCAGAAACTTGCTGCTGGCTGAAACAAGATACTTAGAGTTTCAGGCTAGAAACAGTGTTTTTCTTTTTAAAATTTCCTCCTCTCCCCATGTAATTACATATTAGTGCAAGTATAGGGAGGAACTGATTCAGCCAAATTATTGATTCTGAAAAATGTTAAGCAGATCATTGTCAAGTAAAGTAAACCCTACTTAAAAATAACTGATAACTAATCAATGTACTATCGATAGTTTAACCATATCAAAAGGGATAAAACTACAATTGCCTATTCTTTATTATACAGAACAAACAACAACCAAACAAACAAAAGCCCCACACATAAGAAACAGAACAGGAAAACTTAAGGGAATAGAAAATGTCAGAATGTATACTTGACAGTGCCAGAATCATTCTAAGGGGCCAGTCACTTGTAAAACTATTTCTTAAACCATAACTTAGTTTAAACTAGAACTTAGTATTTCTTTTATGGAATTTGGATTCTCATTTCTTTCATACAAAATTGACAAATTAAGGAAAAAGAAGAAAAAGGTGAAGAGATGCATTTTCTATGGTTCTTTACCTTCTCTGACATATAAATCATGCCTCTAAGTTTATGCTTCAGTTATCATGACAGGCTACAGAGGTTAATTAGTATGCACAGGAGTCTTAATGTCTTCTCATAGTGGAGTTCAGAAGATCAATTTTAGGACACATGGTGGTTTTGCTATCAGATTTCCAACCAGAAGCTTGTAGTGGAAAAAGGTTAACCTGTCAGGGGATAAGTAGTGTCTAATCAACCATGTTCAATTTCGTTTTTATCAAACTTGGGGAAAAAAATATCAGGTGGAGAGAACATGATGTTCTATTTCATTCAACCACATTGACCTTCATCCATTTAATCCCAATCTATTATACCAAATGTATGACTGTGACTATGTGTATGGTTCTGACTTTTCACCCACATGGTAACAAATCTTTTTCCTTAAAAACTGTTTAACCCAGAATGTAGGCAACCGCTTCAGGGGGGTTACATCTTGACTCTTTCCTTTATCATTTTCAAGTTCTAAGACAGAGATAATGAAAGAAAACCAATTCTGAAGACTCAAAGCAAGTAGGAAAACTTTTTATAAAAGTAAATAACATATGATAGATATCTATTCATATATTACATAAAGAAAAAAGTTCTGAAGACTCAAAGCAATTCTGAAAACATTTACTTTTGGGGTGGATAAGTAGTGCAGTGAATAGAGCACTGGTCCTGAAGTCAGGAGGACTTGAGTTCAAATTTGGCCTCAGACACTTAACACAGTGATTAGCCATGTGACTTTGGGCAAATCACTTAATCCCAATTGCCCTCCAAAAAGAAAATATTTACTTTTTATCCCAGTTAAAAAAATACATATATTTACAGATACTTTAAAATAATTTGAAATGAAAATTTATTGTGTTGCAAGGTTGATTGCTTTTGGGACCCAGAGAAAATTGTTGAAAAGACCTAAACTTTTAAAATTTGAGAAACAGATTTAAGGAATATTGTGTTCATCTATAGCTATACACATACACACTTACGTGTGTATGTATGTATGTGTGTTTATATGTATATGTAAAATCTATTGCCAAAGATTTCAGGGTACTTATGAATATTAAAAAAAAACTAATTCAGCAAGAATTCCTTTAAGGTAAAACTATTTCATAGATATGGAAATTTAGGACTGGAAAGACTAAGTAAAAAATTCAAGTCTATATGACAATTCAGTGATTGAGGGGTGGGAAGACTCATAAATCCCTCTATCTCTAGATAGACTTGGGTTTGAAGGCTAGATGTGTGACCAGAAAAAAATCACCTCACTGTTCAGATCCTCAATTTCCCCATCCGTGGAATGTCTGTAATAGTCCCTATAATACCTTCATCACAGGGTTGTAATGAAAGTACTTTATGAAGTTTTTTTGTTGTTCAGTTATTTCAGTTATGACTTCCTTGTGACGCCATTTGTGGTTTTCTTGGCAAAGATATTGGAATGGTTCGCTAGTTCCTTCTCTATCTCTTTTTATAGATGAGGAAACTGAGGCAAACAGGGTTAAGTGACTTGCCCAGGGTCACATAGCTAATAATTGTCTGAAGTAGGATGTGTACTCAGGACTCCAAGCCCAGTGCCACCTTAGCTATGAACTTTAATGCATTATATAAATAAGAACTATTTTTGTCTAATTACGTCAGGAGAGAAACAGCAAGGGATGAGGGATATAGAATTGGCCTTGAAGTCAAATCAGGAAGGCCTCAGTTAATTCTGGCTTCTGACACAAACTAGTTGTGTTTCTCTGGGCAAGTCACTTAATCTCCTTACCCCACTTAAGAAAGGTATCCATGGAATTTGCCTTATTTTCCACCAGGCTATTCTGGGTTTCATGATCTCCAGAAACTCCTCAGTTTGTAAATTTAATTTTAACTCTGTAACCCATACATCTTCAGATCATTTCCCATCCCTGAAGGACTTTATCATGCCCCTGACTTGGGATAACCTCCCTTTTCAGCTTCTTTTAGTCTTGTCTCCCGGTTAGGTTGTGAGCTCCTTGAAGGCAAGGACAATCTTATGCCTTTCTTTGTATTCCCAGTGTGTAGCATAGTTCTTCACACATAGCAAGGTGCTTAGGAAGTCTTGGTATTGATATTGATACTGTGATCTAGTGATTATAGTGTATCTAGTAGAAGAAGATAATCAACAGTATCGGATCTGTAGAGATGTCAAGAAGGATAAAGATTGAGAGAAGGCTGTTAGATTTGGTAAGCAGAGATCAATGAACCCTCCATTTCCAGAATTGGAATTCCTAGAAACATTTCCTGTTTTCCCTATCCCCTTCCCAGAAAGAACCAGAGTCAACAACAGTGGACCTGATTGGCTTGCTTAATACTTCCTTATTTCCTATATGTGGTTAAGATATGTGGTAAAAGTTATAGAGGAGCTCAGTTCCCCTGTACACATCCCAACCAAATAAAACAAAATAAAACTTTCAAAGAGTAACAGAAGGTACCCAACTCTTTGTTGGCTTGTGTGTGGTTGAACTCCTGCAGATTGCTGTTTGATCCAGTCACAGTTAGCCTAGTGGGAGGTTCTGCAGGTTCAGAGTGACTAAACATTTTGGTTTGGGACCTCTTGCTTTGGTTATTCCACTCCAGGCTTAGGCCAGAACTGGGTCATCGCTCTGTTTCTGGGTGGACAGTCACACAGGTATGTTTCCAGAACTTGTTCCTTCCTCAGGATTCATTTAGGCCACACCTTTACAAACAACTGCTCCCTTTTCCTTTGGATCTGTGACCTGCAACTGGATAATGGGACAGAGACAGAGTTGTCAGATGGCACCCATTTTTTAATCCAGTGCAAGTTAGGGGTCCCCTGGGATCTCTTTCTTTCCTTTTGCTTTGTCTTGAGCCTCCTTCCCTCCCTGGGTACTAGAATACTCCCTCTACATGCTTCTCCTGGTCAGCCCCTCCCCCAGGGATACAAATCTCTCCATCTCCCTAAGCTTCCCTCAGCCAGAAAAATGACTCAGTGTAACTTTTTCTTTGATTTTCTATCAGAATTTGGTTTCCTGCATTTTATAGGTTGTTGGGGAGAAGGTATGCTGGGAGAGCTAGACAAAAATGCTCCCTCTCTGCCATTTTAACTTTGCCCCCTCATTCTTTGCAAAAAAAGGTTAGGGGCAGGGGAGATAAGAACTATAAGAAGATATGAGGGGGGAAAATATACAAATAATAATCATAACTGCAATATAAATGGAATATCACCATTAAACAGAAGATAGTAGATTGAGATTATATTATTTTCAAGAAGCATACCTGAAACATAAAGATTCATACATAGTTAAAATAAGAGGCTAGAACAGAATTTATTGTACATCAGGCTTATTTCAGAAAGCAAAAGCAGCAATCATACTTTCAGAGCAGGTAACAGTAAAAATGAGATAAGGGTAATTATATTATGCTTAGATATATCATAGATAATGACAATGTCAATACTCAAGATATTAAATATATATTAATATATGTACCAGAATATATTATGCACCAAAAGTAATATTAATATGTACACCAATGGCACAGCACTAAGCACTTAAAGGAACAGTTACCTGAATTATAGAGAGAAATAACGAAAGTGTAGTAGTTGGGGACTTCAACACTTCAGAGCTAGACAAATCAAATGACAAAAAAAACCAAGAAAGGTGTTAAGGATCAGAAGAGAATTTTAGAAAAGTTAGGCATGATAGACCTCTGGAAATTACAGAATGTGAATGGAAAGGAATACACACATGCACACACACGTACATATAGATACACACATATGTGTATATACATATATGCATATATACAAATATATGTTGTACAAAGGAATGTTAGAAAATTGATCATGTGCCAGGCATAAAAACCTCATAAACAAAAGTAAAAAAGAAAAATATCAAACATATCTTTTGCTATCCTCAATGCAATAAAATTCATAATAAAGGACATTTGAAGAAAGGATTAAAACTTAAAATAGAAACTAAATAATTTAATCCTAAGGAATTAGTGGGCAAAAGAAAAATTATAGAAACAAAAATTTATAAAAGAAAGTCACAACAATGAGACATCTCTAAAATTTGAGATGTAGTCTAAATAAGTTTTAGGTGAAAATCTGTATCTCTAAATGCTTTCATGAACAACAACAACCACAAAAGGAACAGATAAATTAATTGGACATTCAACTTAAAAATTAGAAGGGCAAGAAATTTAAAAACTTAAACATAAAAATAAAAATTATGAAAATAATTTGCTTGATAAAACTGGCATCTTATTTTTTGAGAAAACTAAAAAAAATAGGCAAATGATTGGTTAATTTGATAAAAAAGAGAAAAACCAATGTGCCAATATAAAAATGAAAAAGGAGACAGTACAACAAATGAAGAAGAAATAAAGGAAATCATGTGAACTATTTTGACAAATTAGATCCCAATAAAAGTGACACCAAATGAAATAAATGAATATTTCCAACCCCCTAGCTCCCATAAACTATCCAGGTTAACCAAAAAAAGGGGAAAGTTTAAATAACCCTCATCTCCAAAAACTATATTGAACAAGTCTTAAAGAATTTCCCAAAGAAAAAAGGACCTTAGGACTAGATGGATTTACAAGTAAATTTTTTACTAGATATTCAATTATAATCTAATGATAGAAGATATGGTTGGATAGTGAGCATAGAAGTAGAATGTAGGTAGTGGAAAGAATTGTGGTATGATCATCCTTATGTGTAGCTCAGGTGGAATTAAGGGCTTGAGTAGTTTGAGGAATGGAGAAATTAGAGTATTTGAAGGATCGTGAGTGTGTGTGTGTGTTATCTATATAGTGTGTATATATAGCACTACTTTTAAGGCAATCTATTTAACTATTAGACAATGTTAATTCTTAGGAAGATCTTCATAATTTTGAATCAAAATATCTAACTTCCACACCTTGGTTTTCATCTTCTCTTAAAAAAACCCCAACAACACAAAACAACAATTGATTGACAAGTCTTTATTAAGCATGTACTATAAACCAGGCTCTGTGTTAGTTTCTGGGGATACAAAGCCAAAAATGGAACCATTTCGGCATTCAAGTGATTTAGAGTCTGTCTGTTGGGGATAAACTACATGTACATATGTAAGTATTTAAAAAGGAAATATATGGTAACTTTTTGGGATGGGGAAACATCAGCAACTGGGGGATCAAAAAAGGTCTAGTGGAAGATGTGCCATCTGAGCTGAATTTTGAAGAAAGCTTTATGTTCACTCACAAACTACTTGTATTTTGAATAAACACAATTTTAATTTGATTCTCCTGGGTTTATGGTCATCACAGTATTGTTGAGGATCAAATGTCATACAGTATGTAAATCACTTTACAAATCTTAAAGAATTATATAAATGAAAATGATTGTTGTTATTGTAAATAGTCCATTACATTTTGAGTTCATTTTAAGCCCAGAGGGAAATACAATATCCTATAAACTACACTTAGTTTCCTTTCTTCAGCTTTAGGAAATTATTTTAGATGAAAAGTTCTGAGTTTAGTGACACTTGCTCCAAGTCAACAGTTAAGAAATTACTACACTTGGCAGAAGATGGGTTCTGTACCTAACCTTAACATTTATATTTATCTCTAGTTAACCCCAACCTCTTTGTGGTTAAGACAAGATTTAGTTTACTGGAAAAATTTGGGTAACAAAATAGCAGATTATGTTACAGTGTCTCTAGATGGACAAGCACCAGGAGAGTAAGTTGGGGAGAGCAGATATTTTTTGGGACTTCCCTTAGTTTGGGTCCTCCACTTTGAGATGCTTGTAGAACCAATGACATTCCTTGATATCTCCGTTCTCTGCCACAGATTAATCCTATTTGTTCTTCAGAGGTGTGCTGGAGATGCCATGTTTGCTCTTGACCCCTGGAATCCAGACCCTTAGAATCTCTCCTTTCAGTTCTGAGATAAAGTCTTCCTTGCTTGGGAATAACCCAACCACTTACACAATGGCTTTTATTGGTTGGTGGAGGCATACTGGTTCTGTTCACTCTGTTTTGATTGATTTAATAAAAAAAAAAACTAGCTAAAAAAGTGATGAGGTATGGTTCATTCCTATTCTGCATTATGACGAAACTTCCTTCAGTTAATTAAAAGAGAACTAGAGGTGATGATAGAATTTGGGTAGACTTAATTTTAGGTGACATAGGTTTAGTCACAGAGGAAATATAATTCCTACATACATGTGCCTGTGTTTACATTTATATACAACATATGTCACTCAAAGTCAAGTTTGTGAAAATGAACTTCAATCACATTTTTCAATGGCCGAATTTAATCGCAGGCATACAACAAGTCTTTAGGTTCATTGTTTCTCCATTATACTGTTTTTATGCTTAATTTTTTCCCACTCAAATCAGTAGCTTTAATTTCTGAAGAGCTGATTTCCAATATTTAAAAGACTTCATGTTAAATTGAATGTAGTGCTGGAACACTTTTAGTTATGGCAAAGTGCCTTTCCATTAAATGGATCTGTGGGGGAAAAAGATTTATCATGGTTAATGAATTCAGGGATTTCAGTTGCTGAAAGTAGTCTCATGATGCATAATATACATAGCATTACTCACCCATAACATCGTCAGGCTTGCCGCATAAGAGCTGCTAAATACATTTTGAGTATAATAAAAACTTGGCTTATTGAAAAGAGCATGATGCTTGCCACCTTCTCATTTCTGTATCTACTGCTATTGACTAGGGGTGGCGAATCTGAATAAAATCTATGAATTGCATTGGCCTTAAAGATTACTTGCTAAACCAGTGTTATCACAGGTAATATCAACAATATATGTATGAAGCCCTGAAATTCAGATTGTATTTTCTTGTGTGTGATTGCCTTCAGAACTCTGGTGGTGAATTTTATGAACCACATTATCAGCTTCATAGTTTTGCACAGGTCTTGAGTCAAAGGAAAAAGAAAAAAACAACCCTTCTGTGGTGATAGGAATTAAGCAGTTCTGATTTTCTGAAAATCTCTGACTGCATCACTTTAACATTTATATATTAAGAAAACATTAATAAAAGGATATTTATTACTTAAAAAAAACCTAAGTATTTATTGCATCTAGGTGGTGGAGTGTTAGACTTGGCATCAGGAAAGACCTAAGTACAGATCCTTCCTAGTTGTATGACCCTGGGCAAATCACTCTCAGCCTTAGTTTGTAAAAAGGGAGTGATGATAGCATCTACTCCACTGAATTGTGATATTCAAGGGAAATGTACTTGTACTTATATTATATTGTTATATATGTTAAATAAATTCTGACTATAATAACAATAATATCTTTTATAACATAAAATAAATATTTTAAATATTGAACATTTTAAATCAAATGTGAAAAGTTGTAAATGACTTCATTTGAACATCATTTTGAGAGGTGATTTAGGAACAAGCTATTTCAGATATGTGCCATTCTGCCATCTTTTAATGGAATTATCTAATATTATATTTTTGAGACCATCACTTAATGCTAAATTCCTTTTGAGGGTATCAGGAGGTATTTTAATTAAGTTTTCAAAATTGCTTTTGGATCATCTTTAAAAGTCTTTACTGCTTTATTTCTATTAACAAATTAGTAATTAAAATTTAAAAGAAATAATCACAGTAGGTCATATTTTTATTAACTTGAGGTAGATAATGAACCTGCCCTATATACAGACTGAGCTAAATCTTCTGAGAGACCAGGGATGGTGTGTTTTAATTAAGGTAATCCTTATTTGCATCTAACAAACAGCATTGCTACTTAGAAATTTAAGACCTTAGTGATGCATATTAGTACATTACCTCAACAAATCTAATAGAGATTTAATACTTGTATTTGAAGTAGCAATCTGTCATAAATTAGGAGCATTTGCATAGTAAATTTCAAGGATGTTATTCTTTGCAGTTTTATATAATTAAGGAACACATTAAACATTAAAATTTCATAATTTTTGTAGTGCTAGGGAAGCATGCTTTGTTATTAAACTAAGCCTCATTTTCATCTTCACATAACCCTATGGAAAAGTACAAGTTTAATAAAGATATAATTAATGTACAGTCACTGAGGTTTTTTTTTCTTAAATTTTGATGGTTCATACATTAAAAAAATTGTTTTGGCATACACAATGAAATAGAAGGAATCCATTTGATTGTATGGAGAGCACTTTATCATAAGAAAAAGGTAGGCCAGGAGATAGACCCCTGAGAAACACTACTAAATGGTTATAAGCTACATTAGCTATAAACTAAGTGTCCTTTAAGCAGAGGTAGGGGCAGGATCTTTCTCTATTAGTCTAATGTTTTACAGTATTAATAGATACCTGAAGGCAGTTATACTAAAGAAATAAAAGATTCCTTTTAATTAAGAATGACAACTTTTCCCTCAAGGTACCGTTTATTTTGATGTTTAACAAGATACATTATTGTTACTTTATTGTTCCAAAGAGAATTATTTTAGAAAATGCAGTTTTAGATAATTCATGGCAGCCAAGATCACCCATGGTCATTTAAAATTAAATTTTAAAAGTGACTTCCTCTGCTACTTACAATACCTCACTCGTAAGGTGACCTAGGCCTATGGTGTGAGTAAGTAGGTAGGTAAAGGAGGAGTGGGGAATATATTCTAATTCCTTTTTTTCCCCTCCCAAACTGATATATTTGTATTTTCTTTTTGCTATTATCCAAAAACTACTTGGGTACAAGAAAAATGTTCTTTGAGGGATTAGGAATGTTTTGATTGAGTCAAGAGATAGAACTAGGAACTATGTGTTAAAGTTCTGAAAAAGGAAATTTATTCTTGAAGCAATGAAAAGCTTTTCAACTGTCAGAGCTATCCAAAAGTGGAAAGGTCTTTATCAGGAGGGATCAGGTTCCCTTTCTTCAAGCAAAAGATGGATGACTAATTGTCAGATGTATTGGAAAGGAAATCCTTCTTCAGTTACATGTTGGACTAGGATGCAGGGGTTCCTCTTCTTTTTTCATATCAGAGATGTTTTTGGAAGTCTGATGAAACCTATGGACTCTTCAGAATAATTTTTAAAAATTAAAAAAGGAGCAGGTAGGTGGTGAAGTGGATAGAGTACTGGTTCTACATCAGGAGGAGCTGAGTTCAAATCCAGCGTCATGCATTTACTAGCTGTATGACCCTGGGTAAATCACTTAACTCCTATTGCCTACAAAAAACAAAACAAAACAAAATTAAAAAACAAGGAAGTGCTAAATTCTAGTTAGAGGTTAGTGAAATTAAAGATGTAATTTTTTTCCTATCTATGTTCACATACCTTCTGAAATTTATACAAGGGAACTATATATACTACCTGTCCCTGATTTGCATACTAATGAACTCCAGATTAACAAACCCTGTTATAGAGTTTGTCCAGCAGCATGCAAATTAGGGACAGGTCATATTTATGGACAATGAATTGGGGGAGGAAAGCAAGCAGGATTGCTTTCAGGAAACTGCAAATCTCCTTTTAAGAGATGATATAAGGGAGTCATAGGAAACACTGCAGGAATTTTCTAACTAACCAGGAGTGCTAGGAAAATTTTCCCTTTTATAACCTGCCAGCCTAAGAAGAATGAACAGACTATGGGTATGATCAGAGGCACATGAATTAGAGGTAGAAGGAACTTTGGAAGTCACTGAGTCTAACCATCTTTACAGATGAGGAAATAGAGGCTGAAAATGGTTAAATTATTTGCCCAGGATCACACAATCAGTAAGCATTTGAAGCAGAATTTGAATTTGGGTCTTCCTGATTCAGAGCCCAACAATCTGTTGGCTGTGCCACCCGGATGAAGAAGAGGTTCTGGAATTACAATCAGTGTGATCGGATGCTTATTCTGAATTAATAAATAAATGAAAAAGAATTTGTTCAGCACCAATTATATGTCAGGGGCTGGGGATATAAACACAAATGTGGGACAGTCCCTGCCCTCAAGCAGCTTACATTTTCATAGTGGGAGGCAACATATAGGGAAATGGTGGCCAGGGAATGGAGTTTTGCTCTGGTAAGTTGCAATAGTATTAGTATGGTTACTGTTACCAGAACAAGAGATGGAGATGGTGGGGAGCTATGCATATAATGGCTAGACAAATGTTAAGATACTAAGAAAGGCCCTATTTTCTTGTGTAGGACTGGATGGGATTGTTGTTGTTTTTCAGTCCTGTCCTACTCTCTGTGACCCCACTTGGAATTTTCTTGGCAAAGATACTGGAGTGGTTTGCCTTTCCTTTTCCAGGGTCCTAATTTTACAGATGAGCTGAGGCAAACAGGATTAAATGGTGTGCCCAGAGTCACACAGCTAGTTAAGTGTCTGAGGTCAGATTTGAACTCTCCTGACTTCAGGCCCAGCACTCCATATGCTGCACCACCTACCGTCCGCTGGATGGGATAGCAACTTAGAAAAGAGCAGAATCGTGCCTTTTGACTTAGGTTAATTCTGGGGACATACAGTCATTGATGGGAGAGGCAGGCAGACTCCAGAACAAATTAAATTGGTACACCTCTACTCACTGGGCAAGGATCTCACATTTAGAGTATCAACAGCTAAATGAATAATTACAGATGGTCTAAAAAGTGCACAGCTCTTAATATCCTTTGCCCCCTTTTTTTCTGCTGCCCTGATGTCATTGTAGGAGAAGGGAGTTTCAAATTACTAAAGAGCATGTCATGTTTTCTTTTGTTTTATGTGCCAATGTGGTCAAATAATTCATCCCTGGGTGGCTGTCTTGCTAGCCCCTTCATTCCTAGCAAGGTTGCTCCTCCTAAAGTGCAAATAGTTCCAAAGCCTTTGTAGCATAGTAGATAGTGGATATATGACTGAACAGCAGGTCTTCTGAAAAAGAAAGCTGGAGCTTTTATTGAACTAGAAGGCAACAGATTGATATGGCAGCTCCAAAACATAATGCAATCTTAGGCAACATTAAGAGAGATGTGGTATTAATGATAAATATTCACCACATAGGCTCCACTACTAATTTATGTTATGCAATCTCAACTGGTCCCTTACTGCTACAAGACAATCTTTTTACAACTTCCCAATTGACTCACTTTCCCACTCACCACATTAGCTCTTCTAAATGTTTTGACCTCTTCTCAAATCCTCAGTAATTCCTACTCCCCTCACCATCTCAGATGAGAACATTTCCCTCATATTTCACTGAAAAAAGTTGAGGCCATTTGCTGAGGTCTTTCTCCTCCTCCTCTTCTTTAACTCTCATCTCACAGATGCCTTCTATAGCTACCTGTGTGTGACAAATTGAGGTGGCTCTTCTCCTGGCCAAGCTGTACCCCTCCAGGGGTAAGGAAAGGCTTATCTTGGATACCTTGTAAACGGGACCTAAGTTACTAAAGATCCTGGGAGTTGCTTTTCCTAGCTCAGGAAAATAATATTATTATAATATAAAAAGTAGTAATATAGTATTACTATATTATAAGCTATTATAGGATTAGAACCATAGAGTTTTTCTGCTACTGGGGCAGCTTTTATTCCTTCTAGACAGACACCCATACAGTCCTGGCAGACAGTGACTTACTGACTGACTGACTTGGAGAGAGTGACTGGCAGCAGCAAACATTAGGAGTAGATGAAGACCACTGGAGATTGATCCTAAGCTTTGTGGTATCGGGAGACTCTTCCTCTCCCTGTCTTGTTGCTTGGCCTGTTAAAAAATTCTAATAGGGTGTAAATGAATTATGATTATTTGGAGAAATTGCTAGAATAGTGGTGCATTTACTCCATCCCTTGTTTCTCTCTTCTGTTTTATTGCTTCTTGGGAATACTAAGTTTTTGTCTGCTATTTAAAATTTTGCTTATTGGTTATTTGTATTTTAAATGTTTTTTTAAATAAACATCAATTTAATTGAATTATGAGTTTGTACTTTTTCTGTAGGAATGTGATGGGGGAAGGCAAGGAGTGGAATAATTGATTACACCAAATTCAACTGGCTGGGGAAACTTCTTTCTGACCTGGTGATAAAAAGAATAACTTGGAAGCTCAGTGATTTACAAATTGCACTAATTACATGTATTTTAAAACTTTCTAATTGTGTGGAGAAGAGAAGAAATGTGGAGCCAGGACACTGTTCTGATCTAAAAAACCCTTTGAGTTTATCACAGGTGGTAACAGTCAGACTAATTTTATAATGATGATGCTGGTGAAGAGGATGACATCTAGTTGTATATAACTTTGTATAGCACTTCAAAGATTATAAAGCACTTTATATATGTGTATATATAAAAATACACATACATATGCAACACACACACACACATACACATATATATGCTCATCTGATGCTCACAATAACCCTGTAAGGTATTATCCTTATTTTATAGAAGAAGAAACTTATGCAAATAGATGTTAAATGACTTGTCTGTGGTCACACAACTAGTACATTTCTGAGGCTAGATTTGAACTCAGGTCCAGCAAACTCCAAGTCCAGCATTCTATCCACTGCACCACCTAACTGTGTAGATATAAAGAAAAGGAAATCTGTGCTAGAGGTGATATTGTTTTCTCAAGATAGTTGAAAAATTGAATATTAGGGAAAAAATCACGGAGGATATCACTGCCTAAAAAAAAAGGTGATACAGAGGACAACTATTGATCTATTTTTTCCCATAAAACAAGCCACCCCATACATACATTAAGATCATGTGCTATTTCTTCACCCATACAACAAAGCTTTGTTCAATAATCCTCTGATTATCATTAAGAGAGACAAAAAGAGAAAGCTGTATGTTTAGCAAGTGTCACAGATGATTCAAACTGAAGTAAGATTATGGATACTGAATCCCTCCAATTGCTCATGTATACACATGATTTCATCAAGTCCTGTGATGCTGTAGAGCCTCCTAAATGAGAGCCACATCTGACATTGGTGGCCTTCCATAAGGAAGAACCATATAACATTACTGAGAGAATATCATGCACATGTTAAGCCTTTGAAGCAATGAGCATCTAAGGAGAGTTGAAACCTTTGTATAGTTTCCTAAATGTGAATTCTAATACTGACTGCAATGGAAATCCTATACATACATATGTGCATGTCAGTGTGTGTGTGTGTGTGTGTGTTTGTGTGTGTGTGTTGTATGTTGACAGTCTGGTGTAGTGGAGAGAGGGCTAGCCTAAAAGTCAGGATAACCTGGATTAAAATGCCCCCATTACACTTACTGGCTATGTGACTTTAGGCAAGCTGCTTAATCTCTCAGTGGACTAGACAAGTGTACAAGGTATGAGTTGGAGAACAATTGTAGATGGGTTAGAGGGAGCTTAGTTAGTCACCAGATGTTTCCTGCACTGATGAAATCATTTCTAGTTTAAAAAATATACATATACATACACACACAGACATACACGTTTGTGCTAATGGACTAATTTAATGGGCTAGCTGTCCATGATTTGGGCAATATATGTTTTCCACCTGCCCTTTTTTTCCTTTTTCTTTTTGTTTACTTCAGTGTGGATGGTTGTACTAATCTCAGTTGAATGACAAAGGATTCTATTTAGAATCCATGGAGCAGTGTGGCTGGTACAATGCTATCTAAGAATGAAACATTTGCTATCATTAGGAAATCCTATCTGAACCCTATGCAAGAAATTCTTCTTGACTCTGGTGAGAATCACAAAGAGCTTGTTTATCTTTGTACTAGGTGGATGTCTGGAAATGTATCTTTCAGTGCCTTCAAAATTGTGTTTTCTTCTTCATCTTGGATTTCCCCTGTGCATCTTTGGTTAGTCAGCTTCATTTCCTGACTTTAGTTTAATACTGTGGATGCTTAGGTGATGGAGTTCAAAGATTCCTATAGAATCACCAGTAGGTCTGTTGCATCTATTCATTGTCTTCCTTCCATTTTCACTGACAAATATTCTTTGGATGAAAAGGCCTAGTTATGTCTTATGCCAAGTTCTGCAGCTTTGTTGGCTGATTTTTACCATTTTTTGAAGTAATTCAACTCCTAATTTCCTGTTGTCATTTTATAAATGGATTCAAATTCTAAATTGGAGATGTTCTTGACAGTTGGGGAAGAGGTCAAATATTTCCTGACAGATAATTTCTGGGTTCCTTTGACCCTGTGATTGTGATGACTGTTTAGCATTGGTTAAACTTTTCTAAAAAATGGTGATAGAGTCGATGTTTCTGCTTTTATCCATTTCCCATTTGTCAGAGTTGACAGCCTATTTAAATAGTTCAAATTGGGGTTGCTATAATTGCATATTATGTCTTCTTTTCATCTTTATGTTTCTAATCTTACCTTTTTTCTAAGCAGTCAACTATAACAGTCAACTGTTCTAAAATATTTCCTTTCTCTTAATATATAGTCAATTCATTTTAGTGTATTACTATTCAATGCCCATCAATTTCCAGTGCTTTTTGCCTCTTTTTAAAAAGAATTACATTCAATAAATATTTAGTAAGTACCAGTGCTAGACCCTATGAATTCATGATATATAGATATGAAAATTCTGAGCAGTCTATAAGGCTACTTGTTGAAAGTCCCTTTTACTTCTTGATCCCTATTTTCCAGTGTGGTTTTCACTGTCTTCCTCTTTCTTTACCCACCATTGCACTGAAGTTACTGAGTTTCAGGGCACATATTGAGTTTGGAGTATCTTCTCAAGTAGTGGGTATTCAAACTATCAGTTAGTATCCATCCTCACTTTGGTGCCTCTGTATTGGTCTGGTGGTACCTCTGTAGGGTTCTGGGACCTTCTCTTTCTTTTTTTCCTCCTCTTTCTTTTGGTTAGTTCATATGTGAATGAGGTTTGTATCATCTATTCCCCCTCTATTTGTATACCTTATTTGTATAAATGTCTATTTGTGCACCTTGATTATGTGAGATAATTTTTTTCCTAATCTTTCTTTATCTTCCCTCTCCCTAGTGTATCCCTCTTTCTTCCCTTTCTTTTCTTAAGATCATCAAGATATAACAGAATCACTTGTATCCTTGTCTAACTGAACTCTTTATATGAACCTTAATGATGAGAGGGTTCAAAGGGGACGTGTTATCATTTCCTTACATTTGAATGTAGGCAGTTTATCTCATCTAGACCTTTGTTATTACACATTTATAGTTATCTTTTTATGCTTCTCTTTACTCCTTTATTTGAATTTCAAAGTTTCTCTGCAGCTCTGGTCTTTTTATTAGAAATGCTCGGAAGTCCTCTGTTTCTTTAAAAGTCCATTTGGTCCCAGTAGTGTTATACTCAGTTTTACATGGTAAATTATTCTTGGCTGTAGGCCCATATTCTTTGTCTTCTGGAATATCATATTCCATATCTACTGTGTTTTTAGAGTGGTGGCTGCTAAATTGTGGGTGATCTTGATTCTTGTTCCTCGGTACTTGATTCTTTCTGATTGCTTGTAGCATTTTTTTTTCTTTGACCCGGAAGCTCTAGATTTTGACTATAATGATCCTGGCAGGTTTCATTTTGGAATTTCTTTCAGGAGATGACCAGGATTTTTTCAATTTCCACTTTTCCTTCTGGTTCTAAGAGATCTGGGCAGTTTTAAGATTTCTTGAAAATATGAAATCCAGGCTCTTTTTTTTGGTCATGGCAGTCAGATAGTACAATGACTCTTAACTTTTTTCTCCTTGATCTCTTTTTCAGGTTAGTTGTTTTTGCTGTTAAATACCTTATATTTTCTTCCATCTTTTTTACCCTTTAGTTTTGTTTTAGTATTTTTTTGTTACTTTGTGGAATCATTGCTTTTACTTGGTCTTTTCTAATTTTCAAGGAGTTTATTGCTTGAACAAGGCTTTATACCTTTCATATCAAACTGTTAATTACCTTTCTAATTATTTTTCAATGGTCCTTATTTCTTTTCCATTTTTAAGTCAAGTTCTCTCATTCCATTTAAAAAATACTCCACATTCTAAAACACTTGCTCCACTTCTTCCAGGAATTCTAGTTGACATTATTCCCGAGCTATGTTTTTCTCTGAGACTTTGCTTGCAGATGTTTTGTAGTCATTCTCTTCTTCTGTGTTTGTGTCTTGAGCTTTCCTACCACCATAATATCTTCTTCTTCTTCTTCTTCTTCTTCTTCTTCTTCTTCTTCTTCTTCTTCTCCTTCTCCTTCTCCTTCTCCTTCTTCTCCTCCTCCTCCTCCTCCTCCTCCTCCTCCTTCTTCTCCTTTTCCTTCTCCTCCTCCTCCTCCTCCCTCCTTTTTCTTCTTGTTTGCCCTTTCTTCCAGCCTATTACCTGACTTTGGACTTGATATTAGGGCTAGGTTCTGCTTCTTTTCTGGAGGGAAGATATGGGCTGGTCCTATTGTTGCTTTCTTAGGATATTGAGTGTTTTGTTATTCCAGGATCTCAGGAACAGGCTGGGGACCTGAAAGCTTTCAGTCCTCTCAAAGTGGTCAGACCCAGGGCAAGAATGATTGCTGCCTGCTGGTCTGAACTCTGCAAGTTACTGCCCTGGGTTTGGAGCTGAGCAAGAGTAGACGGCTGCTAGATCCAGACTCCTTTAGCCAGATAGAAAGCTCTGTTAGTTCAGAGTGGCAGAATTTGTAGGGTCCCCTTTAGTCTAGGATTCCTCTGCAAGCTGGGCTAGGTGTTTTAATTGGGATCCTGCTCTATGGCTAGAATCTGACCCATACCATTACTGTTGCTGACTTCTTAACTTTCTTCTTGGTATACTGTTCCAGGCCTTCCTATTCCAGTATAGGTCACCTTAGCTTGCCCTGGGTCTATGAACTGGAACTGAGTAGTGGGTAACCAAGCTATTAGTTAGCACCCATCCTTGCTTCAGTGCCCCCATATTGGTCTAATGGTGCTGCAGTATGGTTCTAGGAACTCCTCTTTCTCTGGTGTACAGCCTCACACAGGATGCTTCCATCTTCCTCAGGTGTGCTGCTAGCCCAACCATTTCCCATTGTCTGAAAATATCACCACTTTTCTGTAGCACCAATGCAATATTCACAGCACCCATGTTCACTATAAATATATCTGCATGGTGCTCGATCACAAAATATAACAGACTCTCCATATAGAAGACAGAAGCAAAACATTTATTCAGACAACAGAAAACCAAATCCCAACACTAGGAAACTGAATGCACCACAAAGTAGCAGAGAGCCACACTATCCATTAGCCTTCCCACAAACCAACACAAGCCTAGCTGTCACAGCAGGTGGCAAAAACCCAACTTTTACTCACAAGCATTTCTATCTCCCTCAGAAGAGCTCTGTCCTCCCAACCATCTAGTCTAGCTCTGTCTCCCAGCTTCCATGGGCTGTGCTCCACCCTTCAGGAAACTCCTCTCACCACAGGCTCTATGTGACTACATTTAGCCTATTAGGGGGCAGAGTTTATTTTCAAAGTAGGAAAGGTCTTCAAATTCCCTTAGGCTTTTTAAGGGGCAGGGAAGATCTTCAAATTCCCATTCCCCTTACACTATCTCCTTAGGTTAAGCTGGGCTGAACAAATGACTCACTGTAACTTTTCTGGATTTCCTCACTAGAATTTGGTATGATGCATTTTCTAGATCTGTCTGGAGAACTTTGTGGATAGGAACTCGAGGTCCTGTTTGCTACCACTCCACTATCTTCATCAATAGTTAAATTAATGTCCATAGATTCTCTAAGTGCTTTGTGATTCTCAGTACTGAGGAAACTAAAATTATCATTTAATAATTGATTCTACTTTTTACTTGACCCTTTCTCCCATTTTGTCAAGTCCCATTTCTCAGTTAAGCTGAAAATGTAACTTGTCCTAGCTTGAATTGACTTAAAAGCGTGATTGAAAGGGAACACTATAGTGATATAGTTGCTATAAGTTATGCAAGTAGCCCCTGGGACATCTGCCTTGTTGTCTGTACTCCTCCTCCTTCCCAAGGAGGATAATTTGGGACTCTGCTTTTTTTTCCTGTAAACAAAAGCCAATTTAATCACCAAAAGATAGTTCTTTTGACCTTGTCTCTCCTTGTGAAATTAGGGGTGGTTTGATCTCTTCCAAGTGGATGACTAACCAGGTGGTCTTGATTTAGGTGGTTGTGATTCTCTAGTCAAAATTACATGAGGTAGTTGAGTCCTATAAAACAATTAACATTACTTAATTGTACAAGAGGGGCGCTGTTAGCCAATTGTGGTGTTCTTTGACCACACAGGATTCCTCCTTTCCTGCATCTCAATAAAGAGGGTCCTTCCCCTCCCCCTCTCCCTTTCCTGATTGCTGACCTGACCAAGGGGGCCACACTGGCCCACTTTATTAACAGCCATATCTATCACTGTTAATAAACCATTATCTTGCTTTGAGAAAACAGGCCTCAGTTTGCCTTTGTTGCATTTTATTCATCACACTATCCTCTGCCCTCTTTTGTCATGGCTGTTGTCATTATGGAATTGGAGGACATAGTGAAGGACTGAAGCTTGTTTTGTATTTTTATCTGTTTCATGGATCAGCATAGCCAAAACATTCATTGCCTGGTGGCCAACCTTCTGTTGATACACCTTTTTGTAATTATCTAGACTGGCTTGTATACTTTAATACAATCTGCTTCTAGTCCTGTACTCATAACCACTCATTAAAATTTATTTTATACTGTGTGGCTTAGAAAGTGAAGGAAACCTCCAGCACATTGGACAGCCCTTCTGTAGCCAAATTTTGGGAGGATATGCATAGGAATCACACAGGATGGGCAGGCATGGATGGGCTGCTCTCTGTATCATTGGAAGGAACTCTTGCAAATGAGATCACAGATGCATTTGAGAGAATTTTTGTGATTCTTTGGGTACTATATAGTGTATCAAATATCATAGGAGCTCATCAAAGATGAATTACTGAACACCTACAAATACTTTTGTTTGCTTCTTTGGGAGCATATAGTCTGAAACAGACAGTACTGATTTAAACAAAATAAAAATAGCTAATAAGGACAGAAATTTTAAAAAATCAATTATTATAGTGATATAGTTACTTGTGTTTTCTGTAAAGGCATAGGAAAACATTATCACAGCCATTCAGAGGTATTAAACAACAACAACACAACCCTGCCCAAAAAACTGCTCTTTAACATTTGTCTCTTTTATTTTTCTCTGCTTTGCTAAGGTATCCATCTGTATTTTTCTCTTAAACTGTAAACTTATTTTTGAAACCACTGGTGTTGTCAACCAGACTGGCCATTATTTGGAGCTTTCCAAAAATTTATGAGTCTTTGGGGGTCTCTGGTGAATGCCTAAATTCTCTGAATAGAAAGAAAAATTAGAAACAACATTTACCTTCTTCAGCCCCCACCTCACAGGAGGATTACATTTTTTTTTATTATCATAAGCAAACACTCACTATAGAGGTGAAAGATTAGGAAATTTATTGGGAAAAAATTAAGAATTCTACTTTGCTGAGTGCTGTGAGCAAAAGTGAGTCTAAGATCCTACGATGGGCATAAGTGTCTGAGTATTATGCTTAAAACCCTAAAACAAACAAGCAAAAAAGGTGTGAGCTGACAGCTAAAAGCATCATTGGTTTTCCATGAATAGTGAGTTATAGTAGTAATTTCATTAATTTCTTCACCTCAGTCAAGATATGTTAGTATAAGTTGCTTAACTAAACATTAGAAGACCTATCTCATTTAACCTTTGGTCTTTTACTCTGTAACCAGGAGTAGTGAAGAAATAAATTAGTGTAACATCCTTTTTTAGAAAAAAAAAACCCTGAAGATAAGCAGTGGGTGTAATTCTTTTCCTGTTTTTAATTTAATGGCAAGTTTATGATTTTATGCAAAACCATTTGCATTATATCTGACCCTCTGGGAGCTAGGTTTCCCCCCCTTTTTTTGTGGGTATAATTTTGCGTCTTTAATAATCTGCTGTTTAAATCCAGCCTGAGCTTGATTAATGAATTGTGATGAGCTATTGCATTAATTTTCAGGTTTGGTCTAATACCCTAAAAGGCTGCAGCAGTGCTTGGAGTTATTAATGCTAATAAACTCTCTAAGAAAAGCCATGGGAGGATAGTGTGAAAAAATAATGTGGAAAAAACCTCTGTCTTTTGGGGTAGGGGAGGGCTATACAGTGCTGGCATGGGGGCAGTCTCTATTTCTTATTGCAAAATGGGTTACAGAGCCACTAAATACAAGACAGTATTGAATGAGGAAACCCAGCTAGAGCTTCATTCTGCAATAATGTCCTCCTAGAAAGATTGCATTCCCTACTACAGTCTGCCCCTCTGGCAAGTCAATATTCTGCCTACCCTTCAGTGTTCTATTTTCAGACACTGACCCCAACATGGACCTGACATCTACTGGTACCAGTGCGATGGAATCATAGCAAGGCCTTAGTGGTGCTGAAAAAAAAAATCTTTGTTCAAGAACGTTTATAGCTTTAAGAAGCAAAAGCAATCAGACCACCCCTCCCCCCACCTCATGCCAACCTCCCAAAACCGTTTTCTACCAATTAGATGGATTAGAGATTAAAAAAAAAGAATAATCAGAGGCATAGTGATATAGAGTCCAGTTCCCACATTTTATAAAGTTAGTTGCTTTTATGGAGGATTTTCACAAAGTGTTATGACTGTTTATAGTTACTGACATTCAACTTTTATTCCATCCACTAGCTCAGTGTGTAGACTATTAACTGACTTTTTTTTTTAAAGCATTGCCTTAATAGAACAAAGGGAACTGTAATTCTCTTAGGGCAAATGCAGTTGTAGAGAGGTAAGAAAGGGTTCAAGATGTTAAATTAGCATAGGTAGAGGGAAAACAACCTGAGGAAAAGTATATTGGATAGACTTTACTTCAAATTTAGAGCTGAGGGATTTCTGGAAACAGACCTATAGCATACAGAAGGTCCAAAAGGAAATTTTATGTGTGTGGGTGTATGTATTACACACACCCCCCCACCCCTCCCCCACCCCCCCCACATACACACACACACATAGACACACATTTATAATCTCTCTCTATATATAAACACACATAACACTCTAGCATCTTTACCAAGAAAACTCCAAATGGGGTCATGTAGAGTGAGATATGACTGAAAAGACTTAACAACAACAACATATATGTATACATACTCCCACTACCACATATATGTTTATTAGAAGAGAATTAAATAATTTATTTCATATGTGTGTATGTAGATATTGTGTGTGTGTGTGTGTGTGTGTGTGTGTGTGTGTGTTTGGTAATGGTAGTATTGTAGTATCAGCCTGGGACCCATAAGGGTTTAATTCTTGGACCACCTGATTTCTTGTGCAACTCTGACCAAGGTGCTATGGTATTTAGCAATACCTTGGTTTTCTTAGATGAAAAATAGGAAGAAGAGTAAATCATAGGGAATCAAACTGAATAAAAGAATATTTTTTGAACTCATGTTGGATATAGGTACAAGGGACAAGGACTTAAACCTTCAGCTCTTCCACATTTGCATTTAATGAATTACTTGATTATGTTGTTGATAACAATTAGGATATGAAAGAAGGTCAAATTGCTGAGGGAAGATGGAATCAGATAATATCAGTGTGGGATTGGTGGTATATTTTAAAATCAATGTACATATAATTTCAGGGAACCAAAAAGGGAACGCTGATACTTCAGTGTCTAGGTTCATCAGTCAATAAATTAAAAAGCATTTTTATTCAATGTCCGATATGTGCTAGGCATGTAGCTCCTTTTACATAGTCTGCTGACATCTGCAGTGTTAGATTGGATACAGTTTCTAAGATCAAGACTTCCTATTGGAAGATGTTTCTTGGAATTGGTGTATTCCCTTTATGATGCCACTGGGAGTCGGAACTATGAAGAAGACAGCTTTGAATCACAGGTCTAAACCTAAATAGATGTGTGATTTTTGACGAGTTACTTAATCTCTCTGGTTTGTCTATAAAATGAGGGTGTTGAACTAATTAATCTCTTAGCTTCCTTCCAGCTTTAACAACGCATGCATCCATCGGTGCAATTCCAAAATTCATCAACATTTCTCATCTGCTCTGGCTGGCTCAAAGAATAGTGGGTCATTTCTGCAAATTCTTTCTTATTAGAAGTCCTCAAGACAAGGCTGAGTGAACACGTGTTGGGGATGTTGGGATTCCCAGACAGCCTTTAAAGGTCCTTCCAACTCTAGGAAAGTGTGTGTTAACCTCAGCTTAGCTTTCACAAGTTATCACTCATCCTAAAAGCTTCTTAACTGCTGGGCTAGTCCTATTTACCCAGGTTATAGAGAAAGTATTTCACTCCCCCTCCTGCCCCGACAAAATTCAAGGATGAGATAATCATGTTAAAATAGCTCTAAACCACTATTTTTCTTTCCTGGTCTTAGAAGAATAATTCCAGTGGGACATTTCCAGTTTGATAGGATTCTAGGTACATGATTATGCCACAGATACTGTACTTGAAGCAATCTGTGTTTTGACGTGATAAACTGATAATCGCTTTACAGCTAAGTTGGTTCGCAGATAGGCAGTTAATATTGTGAAACTTCAATAAAGTCAGCTGTCAATGTAATAGATATTGCATGTGAACTTTCTGATCCTTCATTGTAATCCTTTGAATCTCCCTTATCCATCATTCCATAATACGTTTGTTTAGTAGGGAAACAGGCTTCTAAAATCTCACCATCAAAGGTAAGCCTAGACAATAACATTTCCAAATCTGACACACCATTCTCAGCAACACTGTCAGAAGTCTATTTAGCTTTCAAATTTAGTGAAGTGATGTAAATTTATAGAAGAATGGCAAGAGACTGAAAAGTTTTCCTTTTTCTTTTCTGACCAAGGAAAAGTTTTAGACTCAATCACAGAATGTCAAAGCTAGGAGGGACCTAGGGGCCATCTAGTTTTACTTTTTCATTTTAGAGGTGGTGAGATGGTAACACTGAGGCACAGAGATGGGAAAGGTTTCTCCAAGGGCACCAGAATATCTGATTCAAATCCAGATTGCCTAATTCCTTCCCAGTTCTGGCAGTGTGTCTTGGTGGGTAGCTTGCTGGACCCTGGGTTAAGATGTTCTGGCTACAAATTCTGTTTCAGACACCGTTCTGTGACCCTGGGTAAATTATTTAACCTGACTCAGAATCACCAAATCACCAAATTTTGGAGAGAAATTAGAAGATACTGCAGTAGCCATCCAGACTAATCCATACACAAAAGTAACCCTTGATGTAATTTACTTGACAATATGCCATCTAGCTTCTTTTGAAGATTTCTAGTGAGAATGAAGTTACTAATTCCCAAGACTGTGCATTATATTTTGTACATCTCTAACTGTTGAGAAGATTTTCCTGATATCAAACCTTAATTAGACTCTTTGTCACTCTTGTTTTAGTACTCTGGTGCCAGTCAGAACAAACTAAGGTGCTCCTCTGTGTGAAAGACCTTCAAATACTTGAACCATTTGCCCCTCCAGAGAATTCTTTTCTTTAAGGTAAACATCTTATGATATATGGACTCAATGCCCTTTACTAGCTTGATTTTTATTTTTTAATTTGTTTTAATTTTATTTATTATTATTTTTTAGACAATTTTCTAAAATGTGCCTCCATCCTACACTTGTAAAGTTTTTTTTTTTAATTTGACTATTAGACTTAACATTGGTTCCTATTGATTTTCGTTTTGTTAGATTCAGCCCAATATTTTTGAGCCCTGACTATTCCTTCCAGTGTGTTAGTTATCCTTCCTTCCAACCCCCACCTTGGTATCATCTGTGAATTTGATAAGCACACCACCTATGCTTTTATTCAAGTCATTTATGAAAATGTGAAACAGTACAGGACCAAGTACAAATTATGGAGTTACTCTGCAGGAGACCTTCTGTCAAGTTGACTGAACCATTAATGACTTTTTTTTGAGTCTGGACATGCAACAGTTTTAAGAACATCTGATTGTATTATCAGTGTGTCTACATTTCTCCATTTTTTTCCTGCAAAAATAATATGACACATTTTGTTAGGATTCATAGTCCTTGGCATGAGGCAGATGCTTAATAATAGGGCATTGAACTTGTAGTCAGGAAGACCAGAGTCGAAAGTCTGCCTCAGACACTTACTAGCTATATTGACTGTGGGTAAGTCACTTGGTCTCCTTGGCTATAGAATGAGGGTAATAAGAACAAATGCCTCCTGGACTTGTTAATACAAAATGTGATCTTTGTAAAGTGCTTTGCAAACCTATAAGTGCTATATAAACATTTGTATTATTGTTAACTACTATATAAATATTATTATTCTTGTTAATTACTAAAAATGCTCAGCAATCTTTATCTCCTTGCTTTTTTAGTACATGGGCCAGGTGACTTGAATTTATCAAAGGCATCTAGGAGCTCTATTGTTACATTTTTCTTTTTCTGAGTTATCATCTACCTTTATTTTTCTGTCATTTTAGTGCAAAGGTTATTTTCCTTTGTAGATAAAAGAGAAGCCAAATAAAAACTGAGCAGCTTTGCCTTTTTTCTTTTATCTCAGTTTCCTCATCTATAAAATGGGGATAACCCTACACCATAGGGTCATTGTGACTTTGCAAAGCTTAATACATTACATAAATGGTAGCTGTTATTATTTGCATAGCCCTCCCATCCCACCCTCCCCATAAAACATTCAAGCAGTATATTTATGTATCTATTTGCCTGTGAGTTTGCACTATATCTATTTCACTGGCTTGTCATAATGCATAATTTCCAGTGGATAGGAGTTTTTCTACTAAAGGAGAATCAAACAACTAGATGGATGGAAAATTTAGTTCTGGTGATCGTTAGGCTTAAAAGAACTATGGTTTTAACAATGGTAGCAAAGTATTTGAAAAAGCAATTATAATCCCAAAGAAATTCACCTTTGAAAAAGAAGTTGGAGTGATTTACTGTTAACTATACTTGGTTATCTTGCCCAAATGGATTATCTTCCCAGTAATACCACAGGGGGGTACCTATGTGACCTAAGGGCCTAAACTCCAGGGAGAAATCAATAATAAACCAGCTTAGCTTTTCCACGTTGTCACCATTTAAAAAAGTGACTTTCACTCTGTTCTCATACTCCCCAGGGTATACACTGGTTTATCTGCAGGGTAAATGGATTTTACACAGTGTGGGGTTCAGTTCTGGGAGTAGAAATTTTCTTCGTTTAATCCTAGGAAATGGAGATAACTGCCAGTAGATTGTAGAACCAAACAAAGCAAACAGTTCTCATGCTTAAATTAAGCAATTCTATAAAGTTACTAAAAAGAGCCATACAAACTAGAAGAGGTGAGGTCAAAAGTTGGGCTGTATTCAGAAAGCAGCTGCTATTCCTGGTGGAAATTCTGAAGGATTCTGACTGGTTTTCCTTGGAGCTAAATTATGTATTTCTTTTCTTTTTTATGTATTTCTTTTCTTAACAGTCTTGTAATTCATTATTCTCACATTCAAACACATGAAGTTAGGAGCTTTTCCCAGTCATGGACTGCATAATTTGGTCAAATATTTATAGTTTAGGAAAAAGTAGTATTCTTTCTCCCTAAAGACAGTCTAAGATAGTTAGATAAAGACCTTCTTAAAGAATTGTGGAAACTACCAGGTTGAGGTACATGAGCTTTTCTTAAATATATGGATTAGGATCACATTGAAAAATACTTTTGTTCAAAGAAAAACTTAAGGAAGCCTAAAGAATTATATCATATCAGAAAATATTCTTCCCCAAGCATCCATTACAAATAATTCTTATGTCAACTTTGTTCGTAGCATAGTTCTTGTACAATCCAGGTTTTGATGTCAGGAGAACATTGTTATTTACCAATGTACCCTTGACAGTACCTTGTTTTCCTTTTTAGGGTTGGTGGGTAATATTTGCTGAGAAGGTAGGGAGGAGGCAATCTGTGTCCTACCCATGGAATACTAGTTCACTTCAGTTATTCAATCTGACAAATATTTGTTAAATTCTTATTGTGTCTTGTTCTGGGCACAAAAGGAAGAGAGATATAAAATATTTGATAAGAAGAAAACATGCTATCACTATAAGATAGGACACAGAGACACATAATTATAACACAAAATAATGCATAGTAAATATCGGAGAAAAGCAATCAAAATGCTGTTTGGGAAAATGGCATCTGAGGCAGCCTTTTAAGGTACAGACACTATTTTAGCATGTTGGAGGTGGAGTAGAAAGGAAATTCTAGGCATAAGCACAGGTATGATGGTGGAAAATTTCAGAATGTGGTCAGAGTCAGGGGAGGGAGAATGGAGGGTCACATTTGGAAGGACTATAGAGTATGTGGAATGAAGTAGTCTGATATAAGAATAGAAAGGTGGGATAGTATCAGATTGTGGAGAGCCTTGAATACCAGGGTAAGAAGTCTAAATTTTTATCTAGTATGAAATAGGGTTTTTTTTTTGAGCAAAAGAGTGAGAAAGCTAGATCTGGATTTAAAGAAGGTGAATTGTTACCATTGTGAAAGAAGGGGCTACAAAAAAAGATGAGAATGGAGGTGAGAACTCAATTGAACTTGACATATTTATTAAAAGTATAGTATCCACTCTGTGCAAGATACTGGAGAAGGAAATGGCAACTGCTCTAGTATCTTTTCAAAGAAAACCCCAAATGACTGAACAACAACATAAGATTTTAGATCAAGAGTTGTGTGGAACCTGACAGGTCAAATAGTCCCAATTCCCTCATTTTATAGATTGGGAAATTGAGGCCTAGAGAGATTAAATTAGATTTAATTAGATGACAATCCATTATATTGTAAACTCTTTGAGGGCTTTTGTTGTTGAGTGTTTCAGTTGTGTCTGACTCTCTTGACCCCATTTGGGGTCTTCTTGGCAAAGATACTGGAGAGGTTTGCCATTTTCTTCTCCAGCTCATTTTACATATGAGGAAACTCATACAAACTGGGTTAAAGGACTTTCCTGGGGTCACACAGCTAGTAAGGGTATGAGGTGGGATCTTTCTGACTCAAGGCCCTGTGCTGTCTCCATCGGACCACCTAGCTAGCTGCCTCTTTGAGGGCAGGGTCTGTTGTTTTTTGTCTTTTTGTATGCCTAGCCTCAGCACAGGGTCTGTCACACAGTAGATTCTTAATAATAATTGGTTAAGTTATTTACCCAAGGTTGCACAAGTAATAAGTGGATGAGCTGGGATATGAGTTCAGGGCATGTGACTCTAACTTCAGTATTCTGTTGCCAATGGGGAGGTTTATATTTGATCCCAGAGGCAGTTGGAGCCACTTTAGATTTTAGAGTAGGGGAGTGACAGGCAGGACCTTCACTCTAGGGAGATGGCAGAGACTGCAGGCAGAAGCCCCACGTCCAAGTCTATTACAGTATTACAGAAATAGATAATGAAGGCCTGAATGAGGGCAGTGAATAAGGGGATTAGAATGACAGGTATGCTGGGTATAAACAGGCAAGACTTGTCAACTGATAGGATAATGGGGAGATGGTGAGAGAAAGGGAAAGCCATTGATGAGTTTGAGTTTGACAACTAGAGGACTAAGTAGCATCCTTAATAGATTGAAAAAATTTTTAGCTACCTTTTTCCTGATTGTCCCACTGTATTAAAGAACTATTTCCATTTTCTGCTTTTATTAAATCATTTACATGTAAGTATTTAACATATTTTTTATTCTGGATTTAATTTTTTTTCAGATTCTGGACCTGTTGGACCCAACTGATTTCAATAGCTGTCTCAGCTATTTTGTGAGTAGTATATTTTTTACATCCTCTCATTGGTTTTGCCAGAAAATCAGATTCTTCCCTTTACCTTGTGCCCCAAATCTACTTCATTCTGAGTCATCTTCTTAGTTTAGTGAACTCTGGGCTTAATTCAATTCATACAGGGTAGGCAAGGCAGACTAGCTGAAGGAGAGATAGGAGGTAGTATGTATTGGACAAGTAGATGATCACCTTGACCATCATCTCCCTCAGTCCCTAATGGACAGCTCAAGACAGTGAACCCATGAGTCTTGAGACTAACAATGTTTTTAGACCAGTGCTGTTGGCCATCATCATGGGAAGCATCCCCTTTGGAGATACATTACCTTCTAGAGGGGCTATAACTGCAGTTACTGAAGACCCGGAAAAGAAGGTTCTTGACTCCAAAGTCCTTCATAATATCAAATGGGTCAACATCAGAAACTGCTACAATTTTATCATTGGAAAGAACATCAAAGAAGAGGAATTAGCATCTTCTTTGCCATATTACCCTAAGGACCATGACATTTTTTCCATTTAACTTGCTTCTTATATGTTGTCTCCTGATCAGAAAGTCAGTTTCTTGGGAGCTTATCTTTTATATTTGTATCCCTAGAACTTAGCTCAGGTCCATGCACATAGTAAGAGCTTAATAATTGTCACACTCATTTATTCATGCCTGCATTCATTCATTCAATTTAACCTTATTCAACAAGGTGCTATATTTTGTTTTATTGATTCCAGTGGGAATTGAATGATGTAATGTGCTCTGCTCTTTTTTTCATACTAAATTTCTAGGACATCTCACACAGCCAAGGATGGCCCACATGATAATCAGAAGAGTTATTTGAAAGTGTGGTACATTAGTATGCACAAAGAATAGAGGGGAGAGATAAAAATAGAGAAGGTAAGCTCAAAGACTTGGAAGTGGGGAACAAGAGAGATATCTTCAAGTATTAGAAGATATGTGAAAGAGAGATGAGATTTCTTCTGCTTGACCTCAGAGGACAAAATTAAGAGTAATGGGAGAAAGTCGTGGAGAGGTATATATTTGGGCCTATGTAAAGAGAAACTGATAATCAGAACTATCCCAAAGTGAAATGAATTGTCCTTATTGTCAATTGATTCCTTTTCGTTAGCCTTCTTCTAGCAGAGTCCATGTAAATCACGTTTCAGCAGTATAGTAAAGGAGATTTCTTTTTTAGGCAGTATTTGAAGTGAAAGGCCTCTGAGGTCCCTTCCAGCTATGTTTTGGGAACAAAATACAGCTGCTGAAGTGGGGAAATTTAGTGGCATATACTCTATGGATCTTCTTTCTAAATTTTCAAGTTGATAATTGCTTTTGTTGAAGGAATTTTTTTTAGTACACCTGTTAAAAATACCCCAAATGGGCCAGCCCCACAAATTAGTCAATAGTACAGTTGTTGAGTTGTTTTTCAGTCATGTCTGACTCTTTGTGACTGAATTTAGGGTTTTCTTAGCCTTGATACTGGAGGGGTTTGCCATTTCCTTCTCCAGCTCATTTTACAGATGAGGAAACTGTACAGTAAAAAAATTAAATAAATGAATGCTTGCTACCCCCAATTCCACTTAATAAATGCTAGTTAACTTATTGGCTCATCCTGTCCTCTCCATAAAGGACATTAAAATATAAATGACATAAAGTACAAATAGAGACTATTGGAGATGAGAGTTTGGTTAAATACTTCGAAGGCGTTCAGTTGTCCTGTTCTCTTCCTCCTTACCAAGGCCCAGATATGATATTCTTTTAAGTTAACATAGCACATTTCAAGAGGAGGCTGGGCATTTGGGTGCTCCTTGGTCCTGTCCATTGCAGACTCATCAAAATGCTGATGTGAGATGCTAAGAAAGACAAACTAATCCATGAAAAAGTCTTAACAGGTCATTTTAACTTTGCATTTTATTTAAACTATTTATTTTCCCACATAGATTCATAGAATAAGTGGTCATGTAGCCTTGCTTAAAATCATTTCTGGTGAAGGTAAAAACATTACTTTCCAAGGGAGCTCATTCTACTTTTGGGTATCCTAGTTCCATTTATACTTCTTGGATCATGCTATGTCCTATCCTGTTTGATGAGTTTACTAGGCTTTTCCATGGGGGGGGCGGGGGGGATTAAGCTGAATTGTTCTGCTTTCTCTGTCTTTTATCGACATTGTGTCCTATCCCTCTCCCTCTGGTTGAGTACTTCTTGGTTCTTCATTTTGTCCTGAATACAAATAAAATATCCCTATATATGTTTAGTATTTTTGGAGCTTTCAGTTTATTCTGGGTTTTAGCCTTCCTCAATTTATTATTAACATTTTATGCCATTCTTTTGTATTCTTTCTTGGAATGTGCCCCTGCCTCCATTTTTTTTGTACCTGAATTAAAAAAAACAACAACAGACATCTGAACTCATCAGAGTTCCCTATGTAGCCACGAGGCGCTGCCTCCCACCTCTTGCCCTCTTTGTCTTCAAATCAGTTCAATGAACGTTTATTTTAAGGGCCTGTGAGGTACTGAGTATACAAAGGCAAAAATGAAAGAGTCCTTTGTCCTAAGGGAGCTTAAATTCTCCTGGAGGGATGCATCATGTCCACATATAAGTCACTGAAAAGCTCTATGGGGAAGGAGGGAACAGTAATAACTGATTGGGGAGGGGGGTGTTAGGAGATACTTTTTTAGGAGGTGGCAACTGGGCCGAGCCTTGAAAGAAGCTGAATATTCTAAGAGGTGAGAAGGGAGGGCATTGTAGGTCTGAGGGACAACCTGCTAGGTAGTGCAGTGGATAGCGTTCTTGCCCTGGAGTTAGGAAGACCTGAGTTCAAAATGTGACCTCAGACACCTATTAACTGTGTGACCCTTTGCAAGTCACTTAACTTCTCTTTGCTTCAGTTTCCTCATTTATAAAACTGGGATAATAATAATACCTACCTCTCAGGTTTGTTGTGAGGATCAAATGATCCAAATGTTAGTATTTGTAAATCGTGGTATTGGGCATATGATAACCTCTCTATAAATGTTAGCTATTATTGTCACACAGATGAAAGATGAAATACCAAGTCTGGGGAACTTCTACATTAGTCTGGCTGTGCGGTAGAATATATGAAGGAAAGTTATATGAAATAAATCTGGAAAGGTGGGTGGGAGACTGGCTGTGAAGGCTTTTTATAATACTAGACCAAGGAAATAGTATTTTATCCTAGCCACTGGTTTTTCAATAGGGGAGTAACATGGTCAAATGTGTATTAGGAATATCAGTTGAAAGTTGTATGGTGAATTGATTGGAAAGGGAAGAACGGATGCAGGGAGACAAATTAGGAGGCTATTACAACAGTAAAAGCAAGAGGCTATGGGTACCTGAACTGGAGTAGTGGGTGTGTGAGTGGAGAGGAGACATGTAAGATGTGTTGTAAAGGTAAAACTGACAAGACTTGGCAACTCATTGGGTATGGGAAGTGAGGGAAAAGACAGCATGAGGAATGGCACTGAGATTGAAAATCTGGGTAATGGATTCTATATAGGAGTATCCTCAGTAGAAATATAGCATCTTGGAGAAGTGGTGGTTTTGAGGTGTGGGGGAAGATAATACATTGTATGTTGAGTTAAGTCAAATTTTAGAATTGAATGGGACTCCTAGGTGGAGTTAGCTAGCTAGTAATGAAAAAATAGAATTCAGGATGCACATTAAGATTGTGTGTGTGTTTGTACACATATATACATATACACATAAACGTATACCGCTTATGAAAACATAGATGCATGGAATGTAATGATATAACCAAAACAGAGACTTTAGATAGAGAGGAGAAGATGGCTCAGCTCAGGACAATATCTTAGGGAATTTCCATGAACTAGGGGAAAAAAATTCATGAGGAGAGGTTAGATGCTTAGGAGGAGAACCAGAAGAAAGCAATGTCATAGAAACTAAAAGAAGATAGAATTTTCAAGGGGAAGAGAATATAGTCAACAGTATATAGAAATTTGCAGAGGTCAAGTGGGATGAAGACTGAGAAAAGGTCATCAGATTTACCAATTAGGTCATTGGTAACTTTAGGGACAGTAGTTTCAGTTGAACAATGAAATCAGGTTTTGAACCCACTCCCTCCAAATCCAGTGCATTTTCCCCTGTGTCAGGCTAGGACAAGGGGTTGAGAAGTGAATAGAAGATGAGAAAATTGAGGCAACAAGTGTAGATAATTTTTCTAGGAATTTGGCTATAAAAGAGAGATGAGGCAGTGTAATGGAGTGATGGAAAGGCAGAGTCAAGTAAAGGTTTTTTTTAAGAAAGGGAAGAGATGGTCATATCTGTAAGCAGCAGGGAAAGATTCAGTATCTAAAGACTGATTGAGGAGAGAGATGGAGATTGAAGGGGCAAACTTCCAGAAGGTCATCCCTTCATCAAGGGGCTAGCAGGAAGGGCGTAAGTGGAGGGTGTGACCTTGGCAAGGAAATATGCCCTTTCTTTCTCCGAGACTGATGAAAAGCAGAAGTATTTTGAAAGAAGGAGAGTTTTGAAGTATGGAACACTAGGGAAGATGGAGGTCATGGCAGTTGGTTTTTTTTTTTTCTTTGTAAAGTAGGAGGCAAAGTCTTCTGTTGAGAGCGAGGAGCACAGGGAAAAGTAAAAAAAAAAAGGCTTAAAGAAGGAAGTCCATACTGGGAAATGCTGCAGTAATAAGTGTGACATAGTCAATTAGAGAATAGTAAAAGTATTGTATGTTCCCTGTTCTTGGAGTCCTTTCCCTCCTCATCTCTTCTGACTCTGTTTCCCCAATTTCCATCAAGACTAATTTTATATGAGAGCTTCTGTAGGAGGCTAGTCCTGCCTATTGCTAGACTGTGACCTCCTTGAAAAAAAGGGCTATTTTTGTCTTTCTTTGCTTCCCCCAGCACTGTGTAGCAGTGCCAGGCACAAAAGAAAGGCTTCATGAATGTTTGCTTGGCTATCTGACTAATCTGAGAATGTTTAGCTTGGAGAATAGAAATTTAGAAGGTCACGGCTGTTGTCTTTAAGTATTCAAAGTGCTATCATTTGGTCCAGGGATGAGACTGACCAGAGGGCTGAACAAAAAGAAATGGGCATAAACTGAAATAATGTAGACTTGATTTGAGGAAAGCCATCACAAAGGCTTCCAAAAACCTGATAATTTGCCTCAAGAGGTTGCCTTATTTTCCCTCTCATTGATGATCTTCATGCCATGACTGAATAAATGACCATTTGTCAAAGAGGTTGCAATATAATTTTTATAAAGGTACTGTTTTGGAGGGTTTGTGATTCATTCTCTGATGGACTGAAAGTCTTCTCTGAATATTCAGATTTAAACTCCTTTCCTTTTCCTGTTCTGTTTAGATAGGGTACTCTCAACTTACTATTATAGGATCAAAAACTCTAAGTGAGCCAGTTTTAATAGATAAAAGCCAATTTAAGCAGAAGGATTTTGATAACCTAGGTATGGTTGGTTGTTCTTCTTCTGGAGAAACAATGAACTGTTTTGTGAATGAAGAAAACCTTTAATTGTTTCCTACATGTTGTGGTGCCAAAATAATATTAATAACTGGCATTTATTGAGTGTTTTATAATTTTCAAAGGACTTTACATACCTCATTACCTTTGCAAACATTATTTGATCTTAATAACCACCCTGTAAAGGAGACATATTTAGTAGCTACATTTTACAGATGAGGAAACCGAATCTCAGAGAAGTTGAATGACTTGTTGAGGGTCACATATATAGAAAGGGGGGGGGATTTGAATATAAAATGATCAACAAATATGAACAATGACTTGACTGGCTAATTTTTGGAAGCATTTCTAGTGTTTTTTTCCAGTTGTACCACTTGGGTAAGGCACAAGATCTTGAGGAAAACACCCATATTATCTCATTACTACTAAAAAAACAAAAACAAAACTACTCAGACTAACTGGGAAGATAACTTTATAATATAAAAATAAGAAGAGATATTTTATACATATGCATATCTCTCTGTAGATTATTAATTTACATTAGAAACTGAAAGATAGACATGATTACCTTATTAATCAATTAGCAAGCATTCATTATAGCACTTTCTATATTCCAGACACTTTGTTAGGTGTTGGGGCTGTAAAGACAAGCATGAAACAATCCTTGTCCCTGAGGAGTTTATGATATAATGGAGAAAACTTTAACAAGGAGTCTGTGCCTAATTTAACTTAGATTTTGTCCTTTTGCTGATTTCAAACCCATATCAGCCCATGACCTTCTTGACAAGCTTTCTGTTTTTTTTCCCTCTTTCTCTTTTTTTCTGTCTCTGTCTCTGTTTCTTTTTGTCTCTCTGTCTCAGTCTCTCACTGTCTCTGACCCTATCTCTCTCTCCTGAAAGTTAAAAAAAAAAGTGACTCAGTTCAGTCATATTCAAAGACATATTCAAATTAAAAAAGGGAGCTAATTTCTGAAGGGAAGGCATCAGTAGTTGGGGAGACTTGGAAAGGTGACTCCTTAACTGAGTCTCAGGTAGTGGGGAATTCTTGGAAGCTCTCTGGTATAGAAACAATAGTGCTATTAGAAACCAGGCCATGGGCCATCTGGAAGATGACTTAAGACTGTATTTTAAGAACTGCTATTTAATAACTGACATTTATATATTGCTTTAAGATTTCAAAGCACTTTACATACATTTCAGACTTTCCTCCCCTTAATTTCATGATTACAGACCTAACTTCAGTTTTCCAAGGGCTATCAGTCGAGTGTTGAGTATGTTAATTAAAAAAAAATACCATTTCATTAGAGGAACTACTTTGGATAAAGAAACCATTTTGAGATATGCCTTTCCTTTTTAAAAAATGACATCTCTAAAAAGGAAAACTTGTAAACACAATGAAGTGTGAATAGAAACTGAGTAATCTTTGGTTAGGTATTCAATAGTTCCTTTTCCTCTAAAATGAGTCTAGTTTATGGGCCTTTTCAAGTGGTCAACTCCCAGGCAATTAATGCACTAACCTAGTATAATAAGGTATTCCAATCAGGAAAACCGAGTTCTTCAATTTGTTACTTCTTGCTCTGCCTTGCCCATTACCAGCAGAAAAAAAATCCCTTCTCTAACCAGAATTCCTATCTGTGGCTAGAAACTACATTAGACTTGAAAAACACTTTGGCTCCAGTGCCTTCAGCGATGTTCTCTTTCTCCTGCAGGGTGGGATTGGGGCTTGAAGGCAGCAGTGGGATAGGGTCTGGGCTGAGACGCAGCGACCCCCTTTCTTTGCACAGAATTGTGTTGGGGCTTTTCCACTTTGCTAAGTTCGAATGCTTCATCATTCACAATAGGCCTCCAATAGAATAATCATCACCACCTTGTGTTTTGTGAAGTCATGCTCTGGGTAAGTATTATTCACAAGTGTATCCCTGCATATTATTTAGCAGTTAATTATTGGTCTTCATGCATAAAATGAATGTGACATTTGAGACAGATGTTTATTGTTGACTACATATATATTCCTCCCCCCACCCCCATCCCCAAGCTTTAGCTACTGAAATGAGCTCCAATTATCATCACAAAGGACTGCATTTGTACATTTGGGAGGTCACATTCTGAACACTGACACACAGGGATGGTGCACTGGTGTGGTTCTGAACACACAAACAATAATTTCCTTTTTTAATGCACAGTATGGAATGAGGTAGGCTCAAACAATTGAGTTAAATGCTAGAGAGAATGGACGATGTCCACCAGGGGCCGCTGTTGAACTTCTAAAGAAATTGATATTGAGAAAGAAAGAAAGAAGGGTGGGGGCAGGGAAGGAGGGGAATGAAATAGAAGGGAAAAAAAACCTGGAAGAAAATCTGACATTTCTGTCTGACTTTGAGCATCCTTTGCTGATGCCACCCATGGAATGTTTCGGAAGTGTCAGTAATAAATACTTCTATCAGAAATCTTCATATTCTATATATCTGTATTGCGTACCCCAAGGAGAGTCATACAAGAGAGACATAGCTGTCAGAGCCTAATTTTGGCTCTGAAAACTATGGAGGTTGTCAGACTTCTTTTCCCATGTGTGATATTTATCTTGCCTCACAAACAAACGAATCCTGGGTTTTAATTAATTTCCAAGTGCCTCCCGTGATAATTTTTTTTGCCCTAATATATTAATATGATGATTCAAACTTTTGTTCAGTGGCAGACTTTTTGTTAGAAATCACTAAAGGCTTGGAGAGTGTTTAGTGTTATCAATAAGCGACAATGTTCCTTGGTTTTGCTGTGAATCAATAATGGTGCTCTTTCCTTCTGTTTATTTTTAGAAGCTTCGATGTGATTTTAGATCCTTAAAGTGTTTTAGGAGATTCTGGGTAAACTGATTCTCTTTCCTCTGATTGGAGGAAGCCCTGGAGTACTCTGTCCTTATTGCCTTGAGAAGACTTACTTGGAAAAGTTCTTGATTCCATGATGAGGGAGTGCATTTTCTCCTCAAAACCCCCCCCTTCAAGAAGGACTTGATTCTTCATAAAGGAGGCAGAAGTAGCCTGTTGAAAAGCTGTGTGCCACTGAAATTGATAAGCAATGGGGCATCGAGTGAGTTCATTTCTTCTTTCACTAGCCAATAGCCCTCTCGATAGTTAATGAGAAATGAAAAACCCACAAGATGATAAGAAAAACTTGAAGTGGAGGAATGGTCGGAAGTACTATGCACATTTCATTTGAATTAATAAACAATATTCTTTGGAAGCAAATGTGCTGTGGTGATTTTTTAAAAATAGAAATTAGGTCTTGGGTAATGTTGCTCTCATGGGCATAGGTTTACCTCATTGCTTTATGACGTTTCTCTCTATGCTAATACTATTGTGATTAGAAGGTTGTCTGAAAATTAATACACATTTCTAAATTCTCTTTTTAGCTCTTTGATTACTGGAGTGATTGGAGAATTGTAGAAGTAATAGTTATCTTTCTGTGAAAAAGATAACCAAACAATATAGGGAAAATGGTACTAAAAGAAGTTAATTTATAATTTCATTTAAAAGGCTATTAATTACTAGCAGCAAAGAGATTTTTAAAAATTCTAGAAAAATACATGACACTGTTTCTTCTTACATGTCTGGAGACTATATTTGGATCAATATGATTTTCCTTCCCCCCACTTTGACAGTTTCATTTCCCCTTTCACTAAAAAAAGCATCTTTCCTATCTCCATTAGGGAATTTTAGAAAAATAAGACCCTACTGAGGAGTTTTTAAAGGGGTTTTTTTTTTTGGTACGAATGATGTGTATTTTTCTATCCTGGATGGTATTTGTAAGTATAACAGAACCAACCTTTTAAACACAGATTGCGTCTGACAGGCTTTGTTTTATGTGATTTCCAAGAACTATTGTAGAAATGCTTCTTAATTGAAATAGTTCTCCTTTTTGGTATTTCTTTCATTGTCCTTTCCTTCTTGACATCTCATACATTAAATCAGAGACTGTTTTGGAGACATGAAATGACAGCTTTTTCAGAGCATGATTCTGGATCCTGATAGATTCGCACCTCTCGAAGCAGACAGGTTGCTATTGCCAGCCTCTGAAGAACCCTATTGTACGATGGCGCGTCCGTCATCTGGAAACACAACCATAAACGGCAGGTTAATCACTGAGGAAAGACCCATGTCATTTCTCCACTACCCTGCTTCCTATGCAAAAGCTATAAAGCCAAGTAATATCTTTTTCTGCTGTTTACTTTAATAAAACCTGGGACCCACTTTAGTTTGAGACGTTATTTCCTTTTGGCCAGAGTGGGTGGGGGATAGACTACTCACATAATTTAGTCCTGTGTTGTAAGGGAAAATTGAAGCATCCTCTTGGAATATTTTTTCCCCTCATTCTACCCTCTCATGATGAGAGAACACATAAAGTGAATGAGATGTGACATCGGCATGCACAGAGAACCCATTTGTTACATGGAAATTCAGAGGAAAATGTTATTTGACTTCCAGTGATGTTTTGGAGTTAGAAACCAGAGTCATATATATTTTAAAAATTTTGTATTTATATCTGGCTGTGGAAATAAAAGCAAGGCGTGATGCAAAGATATGATAGCACCAAACAGAACAGAGCAGCAGCCCAGACCCTGACAATGGGGAAGCCGACAGGCTGGGTAATTCTAGGTATTCTGGGTATTTTATGCTTTTCAGTTCTACCTAACTCTTTGTAACTTTACAATGTAAGATTCAGAAATTGGAGCCAATTACCATAATATGTGGTGGTTTGGTAGGAGCATGCTCTACAGCAGACAGTTAAAAGGTTTTATTGCTATTAGGAGCGTGTTAATGTCCTTGATAATGTCTCTACTTGCTTTGTAATGTCTCTTGTTGAAGTATAGAATTCTTTTATCTTCTTATTACATTATGCAAAAACTTGAATTGAAAAGATATTTGCAGGAACATTTAAAGTAGTGCATCAATCAGTTTCAAAGAAGAGAAAATGTTCTCAGAATAGCTTATAAAAGGATAAGTGTCAGTTTTACTTTGGATGAACAAAGGAACCAACGTAGAAAGCACTTTATTGTAAAAGCATACTGTGCAATTCAATAAATATGCCATATAAATATAAAGGAGAAGAAAGTTCATAATTATCTGATGACTTAAATGTAATTTAAGTAATACTTTTAAAATGCACCCACTATGGAATACTTCTCCTCTCCTTTCCCCTATGTTCTTGGTCCTAGCCTAGAAGCCTCTATTAGGTTATAACTTAACTCTCTCTCTGATAACTTAAGGATTTGAATGGATAAAAACCCAGGCCTATTTTAATATGTTTTTGGCAGATGCAGAGATGAGTGAATGCGGGAATTCATAGTAAAAGTTTTAACAACGACTTAATTATGCTTAGAAACAAAGTCTACCCTCCCACCCCCCATTGATCAGTTCTTATCTATACTGTATTCATTTGTCCTTTGTTCTGTCATTCTTTACCATCCTTGGGGGATGCAGTATTTTTGAACTCGAATATAAATGTATTGTGACCAGAATTAACATTTGTAAGTGTTTTATATTTGTTCAGAAAATCCATACACAGAGTTGTTCCTGGGCTTTTCACCAAATACATTGCGTGCTTTTTCTTATAACTAGAGACATTTTTTCTTGCATTAGAAATTTGGACTTACCTCTTAAGTGTTACATGTATGATTTTTTAAAATTAAAAATTGTTTTCTAGGAAATAAACCTTAACCTATCTGGCATTGTCATAGGAAATGAATTATAGATTTTAAATGATCATTTGGTTTCAGGATACACAATGGGTGGCAGTAATCTTACTGAAAATGAAGTTAAGGTATGTGGACATTATCCTCTCATTCCTTGAAATCTCTATGATATATACTTTTGTATAAGTAACACCAAAAAAAGACACATTTTCAGCTTGCCGAGAACAGTTTTGTACATAGGAAATGTTTAAGAATTTTTTGCTGATAATTGACAAAAACCTAAAGAGCAAAATATTTCAATATATGACAATTTAGTTTCTGTTTTGAACCCAGGTTATTTAAAGAAGCATATATACCCTTTTAACTGGAATAGGTG
Source organism: Gymnobelideus leadbeateri (assembly GCA_011680675.1). NCBI lineage: Eukaryota > Metazoa > Chordata > Mammalia > Diprotodontia > Petauridae > Gymnobelideus > Gymnobelideus leadbeateri. Next base: position 21,796 of record WOXC01005900.1, on the reverse strand, counting down.
AAAATGATTTTTCTTCCTACAGAGACAGGCCTTTCTGAGATTCAGTAAACTTCCATCCAAGCCCTATTTTTCCTGCATTAGTATTATCATTCATTGCTTCAGTTGGTGAAATTATATTTGTGATAACATTTTTCCAAGAAAATAATTTTTTACTTATTCCAAAACTATGAGTCTGGCACATTTTATATTAAGAATCAATAAATAGCTTTATGGGCAACATTATTTGCTGGCATCTTCTTTTCCTAGCACTTTTGTTGTCCGTGAGGCCTAATTCATTAAAATAATTTCCTGCTCATTTCAGTGGATTTTCCTATGAAATCTTTACAGAAACAACGCTGAACCTGCCTCTGCTCTATGATGCACCACATTTTCTCATCATCACATTCTCTTGGCCTGTTTGAGAACATGCTCATTTGTAAAATACAAGGAAAATTACCCTGTAAAAGACTTATTTAGCAGTAACAAAACTTCTCAGATTTCCAAAAAAAAAGAGGATTTTTAAGTTATTGAACCCCTGGGAAAGCAGTAATTTACTACCAGCAAGTTAGTATGTTGTACACATCTGTGTACTGCTTCGGAAAATAAAGGTTGTTACCATAGCAACCGCCACATAATATGGAACATACGTTACTTGTGAGATTCTAAGCTTCGTGTTAAAAAAAATTCCTCCTTTCATGGCTGCTCGCTGATGTTTCAAGAACTGCTGTCTTCCTTTCATCTTTTTACCGGGGTCTATGTTATAACTAGTGTCCTATGCTTTAATTTCCCTTCCTTCCCCCTTGTTTCTTTTTGCTTAGAATACTTCTCTCAACATTTTGTTTTCTTTATTGATAACTTCGTCATGCGACTATCCTGATCTGGTGACCACATCTGTTTTATACTCGTATCCTCTCTTAATTTATTAATCTTTAAAGAATTTTTAGTCATTTTCCAGATACAGCAAATGTGTTTTGGAAAACAAACAAACAAATGAATAAGGAAAATGCAGCAGAACTCGATAGTGAAACAAAATTGGTGTCAGGTTTGCCTGAATCTATTAGAATAGTAGGTCCCTTTCAAGACTGTGTCCCCATCAATGTGGTGTTTGCTTTCCTTAATCATATGTCTTATGTAATGCCCTTTTGTTGGGATTAGGTCCCTCTGAAGGAAACCTGCATCTTCTGTTTTCTCTGGACAACAGACTTCACTTTTGTCTTTAGACATCTTTTTGTCTTTTATGATGATGAAAATTTTAAATCAATTTAATTGATTTAAAAAGGAAGATTTCTAGTTTTTCTTGGCAAGCAGTGCTACACCTGCAATAAAATTGAAACAATGTTTTTGAGCCAGTTCTTGGTGGTAGAATAAACCTTAACATCAACAAAGAAAGTTGAACAATTTTGAAAACAGAATTTTGTAAGGTGCTTTTCCATTTGATAGGTAGAATATTGAAAGTTGAACTAATTATGCAAAATCTGGGAAACCTGTTAAAGTTGTTTGAGCTGTGCCCTCTTACCCACCATGATTTGAATGTACTCCATCCCTCCTTCTACTGACCTCTTAGAATTTTGAGCTTGCTTCAGAAATTCAGTTCAAAAGCCACCTTCTACCTGATCTTTCCTGATCTTACCAGCTATAGTCCCTAAATTTTTGTATATACTCATATATGTACATTTTGTTTCCCCCAATGAAATGTAAGCTCCTTGAGGGGAGGGACTCTTTTATGGTTTTTGTGTTTGTAACCCAAACACAGTGTCCAGCACTTAGTAAGTATTTAATAAATACTTTTTGACAAGGGATGAATATGTTCAAATGGTTTGGAAAACCCAAGAACCTGCAGGGGTCAACACATTTGTACAGATTTGTCAGTAGGTCTATTGGGTTCCACTGACTTTCCTGAAAGATATGACCTCAGTAAATTGATGAATGCTCAGTATCTCATGGCACATTTGTCAGGTTAGAAGGTTACTTTTGGAAGCATGGCCTGAATTTCCTAATTTACCTTTTCTGCTGGGCAGTATCCTTTTCACTGATAGCTTTCTTGAGTGGAGATTTTCTCTGGAAGTTCAGAATGGTTTCGGATCATCATATATTCTATACAAATGCCCAATTCTGAAAGAAAACATGGTATGAGAAGTAGAAGGATGTATACTATCAATTCTGTTCATTTTGTAGAGTAGTTAACAAGTCTAGACTGAATAATGGACTTCTCCAGTGTCCTAGTAGATCTCTCATTCACAAAGTAAGTTCCTTAAGACTTCTCTAAGTGGTCTGTGGACTACTTTTTGTATTCCTGATTATGATGTGATACTCTCTATTTCTGTTTTCTGAATGAGCTAATTATTTTTAGGATATTCATCATTAAAAGCAGCATTTTCTCCCCATTAATTGGACTAACCTGTTTTCTTTTTCTTTTTTTACCTCCCTTTTTGGTCAGTGACCAATAGTCATATTAATAGAATACCAAGGTTCTGAGAAGTTCAGAAGGCTTTGAATATAGGTGAAGTGACACATTACCTTCTGAAGACCAGCCTAGCTGGGATAGCTGATTAATTTTTTTCTTTTTTTTTGTTACAGCAACACATGAAAATAATGTATAGTTCATTTCATTAAACATTTGTTAAGTACCTACTGTACACAGAGTACTATACTAAAAGTTGAAGGAAATAGAAATCTTTGGTAGTACATGTTTCCCATCTTTTTATAACTTAATGTCAAGAATTTGGATAGAATTTATACACTGAAAATCATAATGCACACAAATATGAAAAATATGCTTTAGAGCATTTAAGAAAACATTTTCTAGTAGGGCCAAGGTGGAAAAGTGTGCATGTGTGTATATCTTGGAAGGCTTCCTGGAGGAGATAATATTTGAATTTAAATGGATAGAATTTAAAAGGGGATCTGGTGGTTGAAGAGTGAGAAGGAAAGATTCCAAGCTTTGGCACCTGCATAATAAAGTTAGGTATTTTTTAAAGTATCAAATTAAGATGATAAATGGGAGGAGTTGGGGTAAGTGGTCAGTGGGATATTTTGCCTCATTGTAGTGGTCCAAAAAACTTGAAAACCATCACTATAGAGGAACCTAACCATGATGACACAATGCCAAGAGACTTGGTATAAGAGATGCTCTTGTATCCCAAGACTCTTTTGATGTGTTGCCACTGTGGAAACTCTCAGTGATTTCTCAATTGTGAAGGCAGTGAATGTACTAAACTTTCCTTAGTCTCCCTATAAACCTAGCTGCTATGGATGGACATTTCTGATGACTTTGGAGAGGCTCCAGTTTTTAGTATACAACTAATTAGGCAGTTATTTACATTTCACATTAGTTGCTTTCATTACTCCTTTCTAATTGGCACACTAATGAAGTTCTGCTGTGACATCACAACCCTCCAATTGAAGCATGTCTCCCCTTTGGGAATCAAACACTTTTAAAATTAATGAGTTTCTTTTACACAGGATATTTCTGGATTTTGTCAGCTGTGTCTGTAAAGGAATATTTGGAATTACTAGACTCCTAAAAGATCCTAGATCTTGTTCTTTTGTCAAAGTTATGAAAAACTGAGGAAAGGAAGAAAAAGCAAGAAAAACCAGTGGTCCTACTATCTCTAACTGCCCCTCAGGGTTATCTCAGAAAATATGGGAGTAAATATGGAAGAAAGATTAAAGGATGGAGTATGGTAGATTCCATAGTCTCATATGACTAATATGAATTGAGTGGCACAGTAGATAGAGTTCTGGGCTTGGAACTGAATGGAGTAAAGTTCAAATTCTTCATTGGACAGTTTCTACTTATGTGACCTTGTGCAATCTCCTTAACCCCTTTCAGTTTCAGTTTCCTCATCTGTAAAATGGGGATAACACTAGCATCTACCTTACATAATTATGAAGAGCAAATGAGATAACATATGTGAAACGTTTTGTAAAACTTAAGACTCTTTATAAACACTACCTATTAGTGCAACATTGGAAATGTATAAGAAGGATCCTGCAGTCTAAAAAAATGTTCATTTTATTTGCAAAATGTTCACTTTCTGGAGTTATCCCACGGTATGTGAATTACTCTTTTAAAAAAATCCTTTATTCCTTAGTATATTCTGAGAGGAATAGTTTTCTTTTCTAAACCTCCTAGAAGACAAGGCTCATAAAAATTTGTTGAATTTGAATTGGAATCCCTTTTGGAAATACATTGGACTACAGTGATTGGTAACCTTTTTTCCTCTCATGCATAACCTTTCCTCTGTGCCCTTCTACTCTCATTCTTCTATGCTTTACTCCTCCACCAGAGGGGGGAGGGGAAGAGAGAGAGAGAGAGAGAGAGAGAGAGAGAGAGAGAGAGAGAGAGAGAGAGAGAGAGAGAGAGAGAGAGAGAGAGATCCCTTACCTTTCAGTAGTAACATTTAGCACTGAATTTGGAATTAGAAGTCCTGGATTCAGATTCTTATTCTGCTTACTATCCATGGGACCTTTAGTAAATTGTTTAAACTTGGACATGATTATCTTAAAATCTCTTTCATCTGTAATGTATGATACTCTGGTGAGAAATCCTGACCTACAGGGAAAAAAAATCAACCACTTGTAATCTAGGGGGTGTGGATGGTATTGTTCCAACTATATTGCATCCTTAAAATACTTAGATTCAATGTGGGGATTTTTTATGGTATCATTTCTCTGGCTTACTTGTCCCCACATGGTTAAACACACACACACACACACATACACACAACACAACACAATAACCAAAAATCAAAACCAGCAACCCCAAAACAATAACTCAGCTACAAATCATAGTTATTCAATGGATCATCCTATTAATGTCATGTAGCTTTGCAACTGTAAGTCATTTAATTAAATAAGATCTCCTAAGATTCACACATCCAGAATGAGGACCGGGAGTCCTTCAATGCAAGAAAGGCTTGGGGTTGCTGCTTAGATATGTATTTATTAATTATCTCTCCTGCTCTCAGCTTCCATGCAGGTCCTCATCTGGTCTCAAGTACTATTTGTCACCCTAGACATGGTCATCTTCATGCTTTCACCAGTTCCTAATCATGAACGCAAGCATCATGTGTCATTCTCCTCTTCCATTAGAAGTCCCTTCCATTAGATCACCTTGAATCCTGGGCCCACATGCCTCATGGAAAATGGCTTCCTTAATTTTCTTCAGTGAGAGTTTACCTCTTGGTCCAGGTATATTGGGAAAGGTAGTCCTTTCTTCTACCTGCATCTTGTCTATTACACAATGTGGTTCAAGACATATAGTTTTATTTTAGATTAAGTAGAAGAAGACCTGAACTTATCCAATAAAATAATACATAGTACACATTTAGTAGTTAAATTAGCAGGAATGGGGAAAGGAAAGAGAGGGAGATAACAGGAATGATTAGGGAGAACAGAAAAAGAGGGTAATGGGGGAAAGACTGAACTAGATCTCAAAGGAAAAATGTCAAAAGGTAACAGAAACACCAATATATCTTTTTCTTTAGTATTTCTTTTTTTTTTAAAAATATCCAAATGCTTTATTAACTTCTGGTTTACATCATTCATTTCCGCCAGATTTTGAGTTACAATTTTTTCCCCATTTTCCCCCTACCCACCACCCCAGAATAGCAGTCTCATAGGATATCCCCTCATCCAATCTGCTCTCTCCCATCTCTTCTCCCATACCCCCTTCGACTTTTCCATTAGGGCAAGGTGAATCTCTGTGCCCCAATGCCTGCACATCTTATCTCCCAATTACATGCAAAATAGTATTAATAATAGTATTTATATATATTTGAAACATTTAATTTTAAAACTTTGAATTTCAGATCCATTCCCTTCCTCCCTTGTCACCCACTCCCGCTGGGAAGATAAGCAATTCAGTATGTGTTGTACATGTATAGCTATGCAAAACATTACCATAGTAGATATATTGTAAAAGACTAACACCAATATTTCTTATTCTCTAGGTCCTATCCTCTCACTCCACCCACCTCCCCCTTTCCCTTTGTGTACAGGTCTAATATATTACTATTGTTCACCATCCTATCTTCCATTTTGTCATTTTTTGGCTCATTGTGTAATTATGCAGAATCCTCACCAGTTCCCTCAAATATAGCCCAAGTTTAGGGGCACCCAACAGTTAAAAGAATACCTCTCCCTCTTTCTAGCTGATGCCTGAAATTCCACCATTTATTCCTTTGGCCTAAGGTATTGGTGAAATGCCTTCAGGGGCAACTGTACTTTAAGCTTTAGCTTTGGATCAGTATATCATGGTCTTTTGTAGAATCAGAGGACTGGAAAGGTTTGTACTGATGATCTAGCACAACTACTTTATTTTACAGAGGAGGAAATTGAGGCTGAGAAAGGATAAGTGATAGCCCTAGGTCACAAAACTAGTATTTGGTATTTTTAGGATATAAAATTAACTCTTTTCATTCTTAGTTCAATGCTCTTCCAGCTACACCAATACTTATCACTTCAGTGTGAGCATATTTATCAGATGTTTTAAGGAAAAGATTTTTTTCTTTTCTTTTGTTTTTTAAGAGTAGAATAGAGAAAATATAAGGGCACTAGGACTCTAACCAGCAGAGAAGGAGGATTCCATTGAAAGGCAAGGGAAGAGAATTCAGAAATGGGGTAACAAAAGACATGGTTGTCTCACTTTATAGTTTTTCTGAGGGATGTAAACTAAGGATTCCAGGAAGTCCCAGGTCTGTTGAGAACTTCCCAGCAGAATGTCCATGGTTGTTTTCTCTTGCTATGAGATTTGAATGAGAATTTAAACTCTGAATACATTCAGCACCTACCTGAAAGAGCACTTTTGTGGAGATATGTGGGATCTGAGTCTTTTTGTAATATATTTTCAAACAATTAACAGGAAAATAAGGATTGCAAATGAATTTGCCTAGCCTGGAATCTAATTTGCTTATTTTAAATGAATTTTAAGGAGGGAGAGAGGGAGAGGAAAAAGGGAGAGAGGGAAAGAAGGGGAGAGAGAGAGAGAGAGAGAGAGAGAGAGAGAGAGAGAGAGAGAGAGAGAGAGAACAAAAGATCTGACTTTTCAATGGGGTTGCATTGGATTGGAACTAAATAAGATTAGTCATCTTTGAGATGAAGCCCACTTCTTCTGCTTTGCATTTAATAAGTACACTGTATTCCAGGGTAACAAGACAAAGGGATACCTTGGTTAATATTCCATGCAAGACCTTCTAGGATGAACTTCTAAACATTTGTTGTTATTGGTGGTGGGCAGAGTATGACAATGGAGGCTGGTTGATAAAAAAAAGACGATTTAGGGGGAAAGAATGCATTTTAACTAATTTAAACATTAATTCAACATAAATTTTCTCTATTACATAATTCAGAGAAAATCCTCAGGTGTTATCTCATTTCCTCAAACTCCATGCTCTTTTGGGACATATTTTCCTGGCAGGGCTTTGAATGGAGTCATATTCCCTCTTCAGTGTTTCCACTTTCCAAACCCATTGACAAATCACACTGTGATTACCATTAGTAGCTTTCTAATAGCAGAACTTCATGTAAACATACTGGGTCTAGGAAATATCTCAGGACATTTCACATACTTATGTTTCAAATAGTATAGGCATACTTTGATTTATTCTACTTCACTTTACTGTGCTTTGTAGATATTGAATATTTTTTTGGGGGGGGGAGGGCTGGTGGGGAGGCAATGGGGTTAAGTGACTTGCCCAGGACCACACAGCTGAGTGTCTGAGGTCGAATTTGAAGTCAGGTCCTTCTGACTCCAGGGTCTGTTGTCTCTCCACTGCACCACCTAGCTGTCCCTGCAGATATTGCATTTAAAAAATTTTATTTTTTTTACAAATTGAAGGTTTGGGATAACCTTGTGGTCAAGCTACTCCATCCATGTCATTTTTCCAACAGCATGTGCTCCCAACTGTATCTCTGTGTCACATTTTGATAATTCTTGTAATATTTCAAAATTTTTCATCATGATTATATCTGTGATCAGTGATCTTTGATATTACTGTTGTATTTGTTTTGTCACACTATGAACTGGTCCCATAAGAGATAGAGAATTCAATCAACAAATATTGCGTGTGTTCTGGCTGCTCCACTGACTGGTCATTCCCCATCTCTCTTCCTCTCCTTGGGCCTCCCTATTCCCTGAGACACGACAATATTGAAGAATATTACATAAACTTAGTTGATAAAGCAGTGGCAGGGGTTGAGAGGGTTGACTCCAATTTTGAAAGAAGTTTTACTGTGGGTAAAATGCCATCGAACAACATCACATGCTACAGAGAAATCTTTTTTGAAAGGAAGAGTCAATCAATGCGGCACACTTCATTGTGGTCTTATTTTAAGAAATTGCCACAGCCACCCCAACCTTCAGCAACCACCACCATGATCATGAGCAGCTATCAACATCGAGGCAAGACCCTTCACCAGCAAAAAGATTATGATTTACTGAAGGCTCAGATCATGGTTAGCCTTTTTTTTTTTTTAGCAATAATTTTTTAAAATTAAAATGTGTGCATTTTTTTAGACATACTACTATTGCACTCTTAATGGATTACAGTATAGTGTAAACATAACTTTTATAAGCGGTGGGAAACGGAAACATTTCTGTGACTCGCATTATTCTGATATTCTCTTTATTGCAATAGTCTGGCGGTCTGGAACCAAACCCGTAGTGTCCCAGAGGTATGCTCCCAAATGAATCTTATGTGCTCTGAACAAAAAACTACCCTAAAAATAAACGAAAAACGGATACTGTACATACTTTGGGAAGTACTGTACTATCCGAAAAACTGATACTGTACTATCTTTGAAGAAAGGTACGTCCCTAGCACGGAGAAGCTAGGGTGGGGAGTGGTTGTGGAAAGCCATTTAATTAAGTAACGGTGGGGAGGGGATGGGGCAGGGAGGCGGGCGGCGGTGAGACTCAGAAACGGAAGTTCTCAAAGAGGCTGGGATGGGAGGTAAACATTGTCCTGGGGATGTGATCGCAAGATCTCAGAGCAGGGGCTGGCTGGTGAAGATGATAGAAGCTAGTTAAAATTCCTCTGCTCAACCTCTTCACAGGAGAAATCACGTTTCTGTGTGATTCTACTTGCCACTTCATTTTTAGAAACAATTATAAGATGCAAATATTTATGAATCAATTTACGTTGTAATCCTATTTTGAAAACAAACATTGCCTTATATAGCGCGGGTCCTTAATTCTGCCACGGGGGGGGGGGGGGGCGATTTCTGGAATGTGGATTCCCTAACCCTTCAGCTCCCACTGTCCCAAGCTCCAGCTCACTCAGGACCCTTTCTGGGATGCAGGGGTTAATCACGAGCCTTTAAGAAACAGCCACAGTGCCGCTGCCCAGACAAAGGGAATAAATATGAGTCCTGGTGGGTCTTATGTTTTCTTTCGAGCTGTTGCCTATGCCAAACAGGCATTTTAAAAGCTATTCGAATTAAGTTGAAAATTTGTAATTATATTTTTCCCTTTTAATTGTAACTTATGCAAATGTTATATTCCAGCTGTAAAATTAATATTTGCTTCAGACTACAACATTCGCATTAAATCTAGTCATGTAGCACCCTGCTACAAGATTCTGGCCAAGCTGTAGATTTGGAAGGTGGGAGTTTGCTCTGTGATTTAGGGTTTGTATTGCTGTTACCCTGTAGTTAAGTATAGATCATAAAATGTCAATAGAGAAGGGAGATACTTTTGTTATAATTTGCTGTAGACCATTTATGAATAGCACAACCAGACACATTGAAAGGGAATGAGGAAACAAAACACACCATAAAGGGTCTAAGATGGGGAAGCCTGTGTAGTGAATATCACAGTCTCTCAGGAATTGAACCTTTGGGGCTGCAGGGCAGCATCTGTTAATTGTTGTATGTTTTAAATTCTCACAGTAAAAAAGGAAAGCTGAGTATTTTCTTGTTGCAGGTTTTAATAGCAATTTAACTGTAAAAGCAAACGAGAATCTTAGAAATTGTCTGGTTTAATTCCTTCATTTCACCAGGTTACATAGCATGGATGCTGGCCCCTGTCCAGGCTGAATGGTTTGAAGTGTCCTGGAATCATAGCTTCCTGGATACAGAAGAGACCTCAGGTGAATGTATTCTGTCCCCAGACAGGAATTCCCTCCATCACATTCTCAACAAGTGGTCATCCAGCCTCAGTGATGACTCATTGCTTTCCAGTGCTTTATAAACATTATATACCATAAAAATTGTTATCAATATTATGAGTCAATGTAGTGGACAGAATAATGGACTTGAGGTCAAGAAGATTTGCACTGATGAGATCAAGAATCCTGCCATGGAAATTACTAGCTACGTGACCATAGGCAAGCCATTCTTCCTCTTGGAACCAGCAGCAATTCTCTTATGAGCTGGAGTCATGGTCTTCATGGTAGATAGACCAGCAAAATCCCAGGTCCTTGATGTATTGTTAGATTATTGTCCTCATTAATTGATCACTCAATCAGTAATCATTTATTAAATAACTACGGTGTGCCAGAGAATTCTTCGGGGAGACAAAAACAAAAATGAAATAGTACATATTCCAGTATCAGGAAGACAGGTATATGCACAAGTATTTGCAAGATAAATACAAGATAATTTTTTTTGGAGGGGTGGAGGAGATAATTTTTTGGGAGGGGGCTGGGAATCAGGAAAAGAAATATTATAATTCCCACTTGTCTTGTCCAATTTTGAAAAATTTCCTTATGTGAACCTGAAATCTCCCTCTCTTCAATTTTCATCCACTATTCCTACTTCTGCCTTCAATATCCTTAGATGTAATGGAAAATTTTTTTATTAATGTTTGTGTTTTGTATTTGATAGATCGTGTATGATTTTGATAGGAAAAAATATAAAAATAGTAACTATCTTACATGTTAGAATCTTATATTATTTATATATTTATATTATATAGTTTATTATGTTATGTAAATATTATATCTTTCTAACATATTTTTATTATTTGTATAATATAATATTATGTTATAAAAATATAAATTTTATATTCTCTTGGTAGGAAACTGACCACAACCACTATTTAATTTAACTTAATCCAGTGAGTGTTTATGCTAGGAACAGCAGGATTTAAAAAGATATATATAACACGGTGCCTACCCTCCAAGAGCTCAGAATCTAGTTAGGGATATAAGGCAGATGCACATGAAACAATTAGGGGTGAATAGGCAAAGAATTGGATATAACTGCTGAAGCCAACTTGTCCAACTACACTTTTCAGTTCAGAGATGAAGTCATATAACTAACTAGACAGTGGATATAAGATGAACATAATTGGATCTCAAAGCTAGAAAGAACCTTAGAGATCATTTGCTTTAAAGTCATCATTCTACAAAGGATGTAAACTGAGACAAAGAGAAGGGAAATAACTTGCCTACGGTGACAAAGATGGAAAGTAGAAGACCTGGGATTTGAACTTAGGTCTTCATACATTAGAAACACTATTATTTTCCACTATACTATCCTTGCCTCTAGAATTATTAACCCATTTCTCTTTCCACCATACCATGCATGGGTCAATTGCAAGTTTCAGAACTGAATGTTTGTATGTGGGTGTTGGATCATATCTACAGTTTTCAAGTAAACTTTGAGTCATCAGAAATCCCATTAAAAAAAATCAACATTCATATGCCTTACAAAGAGATTGAAAAGTTTATCTGATTTCTAATTAGCACTGATTAGCTAAAATTGATCTTTGATCCATGGAAAATCCAAAGCAACATCTCTAAGCCCCCCAAAGTACGCTCTGAATCCATATACTTTGAGTCACAAGGCAAAGGAGTAAATGGCCTAGTTGATTTCAAAGTAAAAGAGCTACACAGCATACTCAATGTATAAATAGTGGCACAGCCTTCTTCTGCTCACTTGACACAGAGATTCTCTTTTGTGCTGAACTCTGGCACTAAAATTCTGTGACAAAGCAGAAATAAGCATTTTTCACTAAGAACATGCATCGCCAACATGCCTGGGGCAAGAAGCAAAAAAAACCAAAAAACAAAACCCAACAACCCACCTTCAAATGAACTTTTCAAACAAATTAATTAGGTGGGAAGAGGAGGAGTCAAATCTCGGGGCACAGACCACTCTTGCCATGGAGGGTGCTTGGGAAGATCTCATTTGGGGTTCAGCACACAAGGAGAAGTATATACCATCTGGTAGCTTCCTATTTTAATTAATTAGCACCAACAAGACACTACACTTAATTGTTTCTGTACAGTACTAAGTGCCCTCTAAATTTTGGCAGTGTAGGGTAAAGGCTCTGTTGCCCATCCCTAGTTACGGTTCTTCTCTGTGGGAAGAGTTTGGTGGAAAGGTCTGTTCAATGTTACCTAAAGTGAGGAGTTAGGGACCCAGGCAGTCACCTATCTTGTCCCTGACAAAAAGCAATTTTAGTTTCCTCTGTCTGCCAAGGATTTTAAATTAGCTATGCTCGGTTTAGACTGATAATTGTGGAATGTTCATTATTAAATCCCCAAGAATATAGAAAGGTCATCATACTTTATTTGTCTCTCCCATTCTGAATTTTTCTTTTTATCTGTTTTGTCCTATCTTTTCCTACCTGATATATAGATTTGTATATGTAAAGACACACATATACACACATACATATTTACACATATAGGCATATATTTATATGCACACATACATTATATACATATATACAGTTTTGTACACACAGAGAATATTTAAATGTGGCATTATTTTTCAATTAACATCCAGTGCTTTCAATATATTTGGATTATGGGTGTTTTCATGACCTCTTCACATCCCCAGAATAGGCTTCAGCCATAGATTTATTTCGTTTTCCCTTTGATGAAATGTAGATAAATTAAAAATACTTCTAAGAAATGTCCTCAGGATACTGGGAAACAGGCACTTTAACAGTTAATTGTGTGTGTATGTTTAATTGTAGTCTAATAAACTGGCTTTCTTTTCTACTCCTTTTAGTCTGGTCTTAGAAGAATCATTTACACAAGAAAGTCGTGCATATCTATCCATATTTCAAGCACATGCTAAGTATGGAGGGGACATTCTGTCTTCATCTCCACCCCCCAAAAACCCCCAACAAAATAATAATGGACACTTATATAGTACTTTAAGATTTGGAAAGCACTTTTTCTTGGTAAAAGTCATAGGATTTTGACAGCAACTCTGTGAGTTAGGTACTAAGGGCATTATTATTCACATTTTACAAATAAAAAGACAGGTTCATTCAGAGTGATTATTATTAGTAATTACAACTAGCATTTATAGCACTTTAAGGTTTACAAAGTACTTTACCAATATGATCTCATTTGATCCTTATAATAACTGGGAGGTAGGTACTGTTATTAGCTTAATTTTACAGATGAGGAAACTAAGACAGAGATTAAGTGATCTGATTCCAGGCCTGGCACTAAGCTGTCTTGTCCATGGCTACATAAGTGCCAGGGTCATGGAATTGTACAATTTCAGAGTTGGAAGGGATTTCAATGTCAATTTTGTCCAATCCATACCTGAAAAAAGGATCATCCCTCTAAACTACTTGACAACTGCTCAGAGGTGTGATTTGAATTCAGGACTCTCTGATTCCAAATCCAGCACTCTTTCTCTCATATCCCAAGGGTAGAATTTTTAATATTTTAAAAGTAGGAGAAATTGTTCAACAAGGGCTTTTTCTTTTTGTGGCATGTTGATGGTCAGGTCAATCAACCCACCAATCAATTAATCAACAACAAGCACTGTGCTTGAATGCAAAGAAGAAAATGATTCCCACCTAAAATGAACTCATATTCTAAAGGAGGAGACAACCAAAACATGTATAAATATTTACATTATCTATACCAAGTGAGTACATACAAATACATACAAAGTGGTTAAATATATAGTAGTTTTGGAGGGAGGGTCCTAGCTTTTGGGAGGCTTCTAGCAGAAGCTATTTCTGGAACTGTGTCTTAAAGGAAGAGATAGATTCCATGGGGTGGAGGTAAGTAAGGGGTGCCTTCTACACAGATGGCATGGCTCATACAAAGGCACAGAAATGTCTTATGTGATGGAAAAAAAGACCATTATCAGAGAGTGCAAGAATGATAATCATGCTTAACAAAGTCGGAAGGATAGGCTAGGATTAGATTGTGTCAGAATTTTAGATCTCAAGGCCAGCTAGGGTCAGTGACATTTTAATAGTAAAAGATATTAATTTAAGTCTCTCAGTTCCCATTTAGTTCTCTTGATGAGAAATTGATTACCATTCCAAGTAATTCTTTCATCCATAAGAGGACAAGATTTGAAAGTGCCAATAGAACTTTGTTCTTTCTGTTGAGTCCCGTTGATTCACGGCACAAAGCCAAGGCTGATACACAGTTCTGGCAGGCTGCTGCTTAGGGAGCCACCTATGATTCCATTAATTATTTAGGGAGCCAAACTAGCCACCATTAATGAATCTGAATGTATTACAATGAGCCTAATCAGAGTAACAGATGCAAAATGACAATAGGTACCTACGATTTCCCCCCAGCGAGTTAGACACGATTAAGGTCTGTTGCAGTCAATGAATCCAGATGCTTCAGTACTGTTACTGACCATGAAAGGTACTGGCTTAGCTATATGAAAGAACAGAAGTTCATCTAGGCTTCTTGCAGAGTTAAAACTGGATTGATTCAGTCATGGGTGATGCGTTCTGATTTAGTTAGCAGGAAACCTTCCCTTGCAGGAGTATAAGTGGGTGGAAGAGTTCTGCCACATGTGAGGTTGTCATATACTGCATATTATATTTCCATCTATCCTCAAAGGATTGCTTTCTTAGTAATCTGGCTATAGGTAGTAGGGCTTTATAACACGACCCTAGTGGACTAAAACATCTTTAAGCAAAAGCTTCATTAAAAAAAAATTAGCCACTCTTTCAAAGCTTCAATTAGCTTAAAAAAGATTGACTAAAATAAAGAAAAACAGCAATCAAGTGGAAATCATTAAGAGTCCTAAAAGCATTTTCTAAAAATGTTGTCAGCCCTACTGGCATTTTTAGTGCAATGGCTAAAACTGGGAGGGAAATCGATTTCTTAGAGTGATGTAAGAGCAAAAAGGAACTTTAGAACCAACTGATTCCAACTTCCTCATGGCTGTGGATGAGAATATTGGGGCACAGAAAGAGAAAGTAATTTGCTTAAGGTAACACTGTAAGTGATTGGTATAATCATCACAACATATTGCCTTTTCAGAGTTTCACTTTTTGCAGCAGATTCTGATTTTAGAGGTTTTCAAGCCCAAAGCAGAATTATGATCACTGAACATGACTTAACAACTTCCGTGGATTCATAATGTAGTAGTTGTGGTTGCTCACTTCTCCCGTGCAGGGGGGTAACCCCACCAGTCTTGTTGTCTGGTTCGAGTCTTATTCCCATCTTTTTGTTAAATCCCACATAGAGCATCTGTCCAATGTGCTGAAGGCATCCCCCCTTCTCTCTTAGTATCTCATAAAAGCCCATGCAGGATTTGGGCTGTTTATTTATTATACTTTACTTAAAACAAATCAAATCCACAAACATTTAGTAAGTGCTTACTAAATGCAGGAAATTATTCAGACTCGCATGCAAAGACAAAAACAAAACAATCCTCATAGAGTGTTCTTTTCTCATGGAAATTATATTCTATTGGGGGAGATGCAACATGTGCATAGATAAGTAATACAAAGCAATAGGCAGTAATTTCAAGGGGGAGAGAAAGCACTTAAAATTGGAAGAGCATGCAGGAAGGGGCACTAGAACTGTGCTTTGAAGGAAGCTAGAAATCCTTCTCAAATCCTTGATAAATACTTTTACAAGTTTCTGTTATACATCATGGTTGGTAGCTTGTCAGTCAATAAGTATTAGTTAAGAGTTTATAATGGACCAGACACCGTGTTTATTTCACTGTGTATGGAAAAAAGCCCTAAACAAAAACCAAACCCAAAACAACCCAATGACAAAAACTTAATGCCTGCCCTCAAGGGGCATATATTCCAATGGGGAAGATAACATGTAAATATCTAGGAACATACAAGTTCTATACTGAATAGTTGAAAGCAATCTGAAAGGAGAAGAGGCATTTGAAGCTAGGGAGTAATATGTTGCATTCTACTTATGCCTGCCTCTTAGTCAATTGTGCTATTATTAAAGCATGATGGTCTTATCCAGAAAAATCACCTGTGAAAGCTTGCCTGCTCCCTTGTCACATTTTCATCAAGAGTATTATTGACATGAACACAGATCATTCTCGAAAAGATTTTTAGCAAGATAAGAGAAAAAATATTCCCAAACAGTTGCTGACAGTGGCTGCTTTGTCTCTCTACTTGGCAAAGAGGTCAGATGTTTGGCTGAGATGATATCTGGGCCTTTTCAGCATTTTTATTTTGGCAACTGTTTTGCCTCTGCTCACCAATAAGAAATGGTGATGGTCAGTGCCAATGTCTTTACATTTGTCCACTCTCCTTTCACTCCCTTCCCCAATTTTTTTTAATTTGCCTGATTATTTAAACATATCTAGTTCAAAACTCATCCAGGGCAGGTCAAATCAACAATCATTTATTAAGCCCTTAATCTGTGTAAGACACAGTGTTAAGCACTGGGGATACAGAGAAAGGCACAGCTGTCCCTCCTCTTAAGGGACTCACAATTCTAATGAGGGAGACAATATGCAAGTTATTAGGTATATCCAAGACATATACTGAGTAGTTGGAGAGTAAAGGGGAAGACCAGAAAAGGCCTCCTCCAGGAGGTGGGATTTGAATTGAAGAAGCCCTCCCCCTTTGGTGTCTACCTCTTGCCCAGCTCTCACTTGTGGCTCCAAGAAGCTGTAGCATGTGCACAGGCCACACCCCAGTAAAACGACATGGCAGATGGGCTAAACTAGGTTGAGAGTAACCAACAGGTTACTGATTCATCTGTCAGTGATTTGGGTGCAGGAGGTAACTAACCCAAGCATGTGAAGACTTCCCTCAGGGAAATGGGAGGCTGAAAACAAATTTTTCCAATGGCCATGAAATTGGCTGGAACTGGCACTGTGGATCACTTAGAGCTTGGTCAGACATCAAAGATGCCAAGGTCATCCACTGCATCCTGGGGCATCACCAGTCATCTTGACTTTTTGTGTTGCCACTGGATGTCAATGACTCTGGAAGAGGGACTGAGGCTGATGAATTTGCACAGCTCTGCCTCACTTAATCCAATTTGTAGGCAAGTGAAGAAATTATCCCATAATATCATTGGTCCTCTTCAAAAAATGAAGGATGAACAACAACAACAATCACAACAGGAAATCAGCAGATAGAGATGAGGAGGGAGAACATTCTGGTCATGGGGACACCCAGTGCTCAGTCATGGAAATGGGAGATGGAGTTCTGTGTTATAAACAGCAAGTAAGCCAATGGTTTTTTTTCTCATCTTAATCCTTTCTTTTGATTTAATATAATTTTGCTCATTATTATATCCAATTGATGATATGAGTTACACAAAACAACTGATTGTGAAAGTAATTGCTTTGTTAATAACCAGTCATTTCATTTTTTTATTTACATATCTATGAGTTGATTTAATTTTTACTGTTGTTTGGTGTTCATCATATCCAACACCCTCTGACCATCTTCTTGAAGAATATTTTCTTTTTCTCCAGGTAGAAAACTTCTTATTAGCCTATAAGACTTTGACCTCTTTAATTTCTTGATTCTGACCACTGTTTTCCAACATAGTTTTCTCTGTCCTTCCCTGTGCCCAATTTTGTTTTGAAGTCACCTGGTATTCAGTCTCTTGGAAAATCCTGTCAAACTCTTCATGGGATTTCTCTACTTTTCCATCCTCTGCAACAGATATTGGCACATAACCCCCAATTGTCTTCATGGTTATTGATTTTCTTATGCCCATCTTGAGCACTGCATGGGGAGATGATTAAGCATCCAATGAAATGATGCCTCTTGCCTTTTTGAGGAAACTAACTTCACCATATCCTTTACTTAGCACTTGAAGGAGAACTTGTTAGCTATCTGGTTGCAGCTTTTTACTGTCCTCTGTTTAATTTCATTGATTCTCTGGCAACTACTGAGGACCTGTCTACTAAATAAGAGATGGTTTGTGATCTGTGTTGGTGGAGGGACTTCCCACACTGGAGATTCCCTAAGCTAATGGAATTATATTTATCATATTAATCATATTTCTACTAATATGCCCATGATTCATTTTATCTAGTTGTATATCATCTTATTGGTTTCTGGTTAAATATCATACATTGAGTCTCAACAGCTAAATTCTCATTGGGAAATAGTTCAAAAACTGTATAATTCTTTTCTTTTTTTCTGCCATTCTACCATTGCACAAGTAGAAGGGGGCTGGCGAGGACTGAGGGATGTTTGTATTTTTATTTGGTTCATGGGTTGATGTGGCCAAAAAGTTCACCTAATGGCCAACCTTCAGCCCTCTCTTTTTGAAAGATAGACATATTCTATCACTAGGCTGTATGATGGTGGCCAGAGTGAGAATATGACCAGTAACTCCACAAAAGAATGTAAACTACCTTGAGTAAATGTAAACAGCAAAAGAAGCTCCAAATATCCCACAGGAAAACTTGCATGTGACCCTGGGCCATGTCTGGCACTATGCCTTCTTTGTTCTTTTTCTATACAATATCTAACCTGGCTTGGGGTTGGTGTGAGGATCCATTACACCATTTTGTCCTCCTTTGCCTAGGTCTGTGTCTTGAAAGTAAACGCCCTTAAACAACTTGATTAACAAATCCTACTAAAACCTATTAATAACCAAGTTGGCATGGGCCCCTCTTTGTTACCTCAGTATTCTCTCAGAGGGTATGCTACCTAACAATTGGCATAATTAGGGCAGAACAGATCAGCTCCCTTATGTTTGACCTTACAATTGGCATTGTTGGTAAGATGGTCTGCCCTCCCACAAATCCTGTGTCTTTACACAGGTCCGTGCCTGGAGACTTTTCCCACAGAATATAAGCTCCTCAAGGGCAGGACTGTGTTTTTTTGTCTTTCTATCCCTAGTACCCATTTAGCTTGGCTAAATGTTTGTTGAATTGAACTTCTTCCTTGATAATATATAATCCCACATGCTAAATAGAATGGGTAACTCAAGAGGGAGGAGCAATGCGTAACACTGTCCATGACCATGCCAAAACACTAGTGGAGGTTGGGTTTAGA
Source organism: Gymnobelideus leadbeateri (assembly GCA_011680675.1). Taxonomy (NCBI): domain Eukaryota; kingdom Metazoa; phylum Chordata; class Mammalia; order Diprotodontia; family Petauridae; genus Gymnobelideus; species Gymnobelideus leadbeateri. The sequence goes on along the minus strand of WOXC01005900.1, from coordinate 2,634 downwards.
GAGCACGTGTCCGCTAAAGCTTTTGAGAGACAAGATAAACCAGGTAATCTATTTCCTGGCATGCATCTTGCCTCCTGATCTAATAATAACTTCATGGCCTTCAGCTTTTCTCCTGCATCTGATTTTCTCATTCATCTCAGTCCCACTTGGATTTTATTATTCCAAAGTACCAAAGACTCTCTGGTACTAAACCATAAGGGCCTTTTAGTTTACAGTAGATAATAATAGTAATATAGCATTTATGTAGAGATTTAAGGTTGCAAAATGCTTTACAATTATTATTTTGTTTTACCCTCACTACTACCCTTGGAGATAGGTGTTATTATTATCCCCATTTTATAGATAAAAAAAAATGAGACACACAGAAGTTAAATTACTTGCCCAAGGACACAAGCTAATAAAGGTCTGAGATTGAATTTGAACTCAAGTTTTCCTAATTCCAGGCACAGCATTCTGTCCACTGTGCCACTTAGCTGCTCATCTCCTTATTTGGACCCTATTTTGCAAATCACAGATAGGGTTTTGCCCTTCCTCTGCTCAATGGAAAGGTTTACTTAATTTTAGCTTAACTGCTCTGCTTGAGTAGCACGCCCTCTATGTTTGTTGAACTGTTTATAAAAGCATTGGATAAAATTAGACCAAGGACAGAGTCCTGTGGCCTTCCATTGAGGATTTTCTTCAATTGTCAATCAATACTCTTTTGGTTTTTATTATACTAGCTGTGAATCTTCCCAAATGCATTATCCCCCATCCATATCTCCTTCACATGGTAGAATATTAGAGCTGGAAAGGACCTTACTGATGACTTAGTCGAAATGCTTAATTTTAAAGATTAATAAATGGGAACTCCCAGAAATGAAGGATCTTATTTGGCTCTTAATACATGCTTCCTTAAATTTGCTATTTCTTTTTCAAAATATATACGCTGTCTCTCCAAATGGGCTATAAGATTCTGGAAGCGAGGACTATGTCTTATGCCTTAGCCCCTAATGAGATGCCTTTGAGAAACACAGTTTATCAAAAAAAGTTCATTGTTTATATCTTCATTTTTAAAAGAAGCTCATAGAACTTCATACACATTTTTATATTTATTCTCACACCATCCATGGTGGGAGGCAGAGGTCAGCCTCATCTCACTTAATTTTGATAGTTTCAGGGAACATAGGGGATGATCCACAACCAGAAACTCTGCTGCATTGCTTAATTCCATGGTTTTGGGGTCAAAAGATTAGGAGTTTTAGAAGCAAAACTTCTAAAAGTTTAACTTGTGATTTTGGACAAGTCTCCTGACCTTTTTGTGCCTTGAATTCAAATCTAGACTCTAATATTTTATAATTCTGGCAAGTCAAGTCAATAAGCATTTATCAAGTACCTACTATATATCAAGCATTGTCCTAACTGCTGGGCCTCTTTAGGCCTCAGTTTCCTTATCCATAGAATGAGGGTATTGGAGAGTATAAAGGTTCTTTCTGGTCCTGTATAATCCTATGAAATTTGTTTAAAATTAAATGTCACAAAAATGAAAATATATATTGTTTATATATAAATATATATGTTATTGTTGTACAACAACTACAACAACAAACAAACCCTAAGCCTCAACTGGTTCCTACTTTAAGTCAAGCTGATGAGATAAAATGGCAAACAACCAAAGAATGTAGATCTGACTTGTGTTTCCATTTTCCACAGGAATTTACAAACTCTAGCCAACTCTCCTGATTGGTCCTCTTTTCTTTGGTCACATCTGTTTTCTTCCTGGGTCCATCCATCTTTCTTAGGCTGGTGCCTTTCCACCACCCCGTGGCCCTTGCTCTCCCCTCTCTACTCTCAGACCTATGACTCTTGATGCTGCCAGTGACCACGCAGGAAGGACGGATCCCCAGGGGCAAGACACAGATGTTTTGGGACTGAGAGGGTGATATAAATGCTTGTTTTGGCACTTAGAAAGGAACATTCTCCTCCCAGCTCTATATATCATGAGGATGGATGTGAAGAGAGATGGTCGAGTGGCATTTTATAGGAGTTAGTTACAGTCATCAACAAATAGGTCTAGGATGGGTCTACGTCCTATGAGTGGAACAAGAATCAGTGGTTTCAGTGAGTGTAAGGATTTGGGGGTGCGTCTTTTGGCATGAGAAAGAAGGAGCGGAAGAAGAGGCAGTGACTGTGGGTGTTTCATGAGTGAGTGCAGTAAGGGATAAGGAACTGTGGGAAGTGTTAAGGCTAATTGCCTGTGGTTTAATGGCAGAGGAGAGAGACAATGGGATGAGAGTAGAGTGAGGCTGGAAGAAAGTGGAGGCTCAGGCTTGGCACTGGGGTTCTGTTTTTGTATGCGGTTTGTAGTTCTGAGGTCTGTCTGGGGCCTGATAGCTGGCATCATAGCATCTCTCTCTGGGGCATGAGCAGTAATGAGAATGTAACACCAGTACCTCTTTTGTAGGGCATCTCAGGTTCATGGGCATAGCTGAATTCACCTCTGAGTTTTGGTTTCTGAAGGAGAATTCCTTGGGGGACACCCAGAGGACTTCCGATTCATCCATCTCATAGGTGTATGTGAAATCATCTCTCTGCAACAATAAATAGCAATATTTCCATGTAAGGACTTTCCTTCTCTTTCTGAAGAGTTCTATAAAC